>BLSH010197664.1:2962944-2986130 GCA_018402905.1 Glandirana rugosa
CAGTGGGTACGCAGGCACGAGTGGGTAGGCAGCATGGGTGACGGATGGGTGAGCACGGACGCATGGGTGACGGATGGGTGAGCACGGACGCATGGGTGACGGATGGGTGAGCACGGACGCATGGGTGATGGATGGGTGAGCACGGACGCATAGGTGACGGATGGGTGAGCACGGACACATGGGTAACGGATGGGTGAGCACAGATGCATTGGTGAGCATAGATGCATGGGTGACGGATGGGCGAGCACGGATGCATGGGTGACGGATGGGTGAGCACGGACGCGTGGGTGACGGATGGGTGAGCACGGACACATGGGTGACGGATGGGTGAGCACGAATGCATGGGTGATGGATGAGTGAGCACGGATGCATGCATGCATGCATTTAGTAAAAAAATAAAAACCCCATAGATGAATTATCATCATTCCTAAACGCGGCAACTTTTGCGCAAACCAGTCAATATACGCCGATTTGCGTTTTTTTTGGGTTTTTTTTACCAAAAATATGAGGAAGAATATAAATTGGCCAAAACCGATGAAAACATTTTTTCTTATAATTATATATATATATATATATTTTTTTTTTTTATTTTTTTTTTGATCAGAAATGACACAGAGGAGATCAATTACCACCAAAAAGAAAGCTCTATTTGTGGGGAAAAAAACATGCAAATTTCGTTAGGGTACAACTTTGCACGACCGCGCAATTATCAGTTAAAGCGACGCAGTGCCGATTTGCAAAAAATGCTCTGGTCCTAAAGTGGGAAATCCTTCCGGGCTGAAGTGGTTAAATAATGTGCCTGGGGGGTCCCCTTAGTCCGCCTGTTAGAGGGTGCACCTCTGTGATGATTAGAACAGTGCCGGAGCAAAATGACATTTGTAAAGGAAAAATGTATTACTTATTCATTTAAATTTGCGGCTCTAATGTATTGCCGGCTCCCAGCAATATACAAAACACTGAAAAAATTTGCGTAGCAAAAAAAAAAATTTACGTGGGGTCCCCCCTAAAATCCAAACCTGTCCCTTATCTGAGCATGCAACCTGGCCGACGAGCAAGTGCCCCCCCCCTCTTCTGAACCGTACCAGGCTACAAGCCCTCAACATGGGGAGTATGGGTGCTTTGGGGCAGGGTGGGGCTCTGCGCTCCCCTCCCCCCCACCCCGAAGCACCTTGTCCCCATGTTGATGGGGACAAGAGCCTCTTCCCCACAACCCTGGGCTGTGGTTGTGGGGGTCTGCGGGCGGGGGGATTATCGGAATCTGGACGCCCCCTTCCCGCCCCCCCATGTGAGTTAGTATCGCTACATCGTACCCCTACTAATTCATCAAAAAGTGTCAAAAAATAAAAAAAACACAGGAGACAATTAGGGACAAGTCCTTCATTAAAAAGAAAAGAAAAAAATGTGTCCCCCGTTGTGATCCATTGTCAATCACATCACTGAAAAAAAAAAGAAGCAGCAACAGCTCTTCCTCCATGGGAGGGCTCCCGCCATCTGAGCTCGCTTTGTTTTGACACTTTATAGTGAAGGGTGGGCCGGTGGCCTAATTGAGCGACCCACCCCTCTGATGTCACATGACAGAAGGGGCGGGGTCACCCATACATCATCGGTTGGCCCTGCCCTTCACTATAAATGAAGTGTCAAAACAAAGTGAGCTCAGACAGTGGCAGCCCTCACATGGAGGAGGAGCTGTGCGTGCTGTCTGCGCAATATGCATTATGGGGCGTTTGGCAGTGCCGAAGTCGCGCCGAACACCCCATAATGTTCTAAATTCGGGGATCGGGCGAACAACGGAAATTGGGCGCAAACTTATGCTCGGGCCGAACCGTTCGTCCATCCCTATTGATAAGTTGTTTCAGCCCTAGTTTAGTTAGCACACATTTGCAAATATATACATAAGCTGTTATGGCTCTGCAGCTTAAGCATGTACAGTCCCTTGAAAAAGTATTCATACCCCTTGACATTTTCCACATTTTGCCATCTTACAACCAAAAACGTAAATGTATTTTATTGGGATTTTATGTGATAGACCAACACAAAGTGGCACATAATTGTGAAGTGGAAGGAAAATGATAAATGGTTTTCAAAATGTTTTTACAAATAAATGTGAAAAGTGTGGGGTGCATTTGTATTCAGCCCCCCTGAGTCAATACTTTGTAGAACCGCCTTTCCCTGCAATTACAGCTGTAGGTCTTTTTGGGGATGTCTCTACCAACTTTGCACATCTAGAGAGGATATTTTTTCCCATTATTCTCTGAAAAATAGCTCAAGTTCCTCAGATTGGATGGAGTGCGTCTGTGAACAGCAATTTTCAAGTCTTGCCACAGATTCTCACAGGGTGGATTTGATTTAAATCACTAGTAAAAAGGCTTGATTTAAATCATAATTTTTAAAGGGCAACTGTTGTCTCTGTTCCGCAGCGCCTCCTCTGACCCACTATTGACTCAGACAGTCCCATTGACTTTAATGGGACAGCTGGTGATGCGGCAGTAACACAACAAGGTGAGGGATGTGGCTGCAGCAGGTGAGTGGATCCCCGCTAACAGGCGCTGCCATGATGGATCTGAAATGACAGGTGCTCTTTAAACGTAAGGACTCATTCTTAGTTAGAATCTTTAATATTTGCAAACAAAATGAAGGTTTCCTATTTAGAATAATAAGCTGTCAGGTTAGTAAAACAGCGATATCAGAACCGATTCAATCATACAGTTTGTAGTGAACATAGATTTGCTAAATAATGGGATAATGGAATATTCCTGAACTTTGTTTTATCTCAAGGTTACTGTGAAATTGTGTGAATGCATCAATGCAGTGCATTTTATCTCAGCTTGTAGAGCTTGGATTTATTGAATGAGTTTACCAAAAATGTAAGTATTGCAGAATATACAGCCTCATGCTACATAACTATGCTCCATTTCATGCTGAATAAACTAAATTATTAATGTATCTTAAATAGAAAACTATCTTTAGATAGATTTTTACTTCAAAAGCATTTTATTAAAATAAATTTAATAAAAATCAAAAAATCGATTTAAATCAAAAAAATCTGTTTTAACCACTTCAGCCCCGGAAGGATTTCCAGCTTTAGGACCGGAACCTTTTTTGCGATTCGGCGCTGCGTCGCTTTAACTTACAATTGCACGGTCGTGCGACGTTGTACCCAAACGAAATTTGCGTCCTTTTTTCCACACAAATGGAGCTTTCTTTTGGTGGTATTTGATCACCTCTGCGTCATTTCTGATCGCCGCTATAAACAAAAGAGCGACAATTTTGCAAAAAAACCCAAATTTCTTACTTTTTGCTAAAATACAAATCCAAAAAAAAAAATATAAAAAAACATTTTTTTTCAGTTTTTGGCCGATTTATATTCTTCCTCATAGTTGTGATAAAAAAAATCGCAATCAGCGTTTATTGATTGGTTTGCGCAAAAGTGGTCGCGTTTACGGGTGATGAGAATTCATTTTTGGGGTTTTTATTTTTTTTTTATTTTTTACTAATAATGGCGGCGATCTGCGATATTTCAGCGGACATGTCGGACCATTTTGACACTTTTTTGGACCATTGGCATTTATACAGCGATCAGTGCTATAAAAATGTACTGATTACTGTGTAAATGCCATTGGCAGTGAAGGGGTTAACCTGCAGGGGGCGCTCTAAGGGTTAACTATGTTCCCTGGGCGTGTTCTAACTGTGTGGGGACTGCCCTAACAGGAGAAGGGAAGTGGTCACAGCCTCCATGTACAGGAAGGCTGTGATCACAGCCCTTCCCCCTTCACAGAACGGAGGTCCGTGTTTACTTATACGAACCTCCGTTCTTTCACTCCGGGGGGGGGCATCGCGGGTGGCCGGCGGAGATAGACTCCGCCGCACCCGCTCCCTGGCCCTCCCCGAACACAGTGAGCGCGCGCTCACTAGGCTCGATCTCGCGGCCGCCGTTGTATGACGGCGATTCGCGTTACAGAGCCACTTTGTCGCCTTCATTTGCCGATCAGCCGTCGGCAATCGGTTAAATAAAAAAAAATCTGATTTTTTATTTTTTTTTAAATTATCCACCCTGGATTTTCAATTGGATTTAGGTCTGGACTGGGCTATTCTAACACTTGAATATGCTTTGACCTAAAACACTCCATTGTAGCTCTGGCTGGATGTGTAGGGTCGTTGACCTGCTAGAAGGTGAACCTCTGCTCCAGTGTCAAGTCTTTTGCAGACGCTAACAGATATCTTTTTTCCATCCAGCTTCCCATAAATTCTGACCAGCTTCCCTGTCCCTGCTGAAGAAAAGCATCCCCACAGCATGATGCAGTCACCACCATGTTTCACAGTGGGGATGTTGTGTTCAGGGTGATGTGCAGTGTTTTCAGCCACACATAGCGTTTTGCTTTTAGCCCAAAAAGTTCAATTTTGGTCTCATCCGGTCAGGACACCTTCTTCCACATGTTTGCTGTCCCCCCCGCAAACTGCAAACAAGACTTATTTCTTTCAACAATGGCTTTCTTCTTGCCACTCATCCTTATATAGTCAGATTTGTGGAGTGCACGACTAATTGTCCTGTGGACAGATTCCCCCACCTGAGCTGTCGATCTCTGCAGCTCCTCCAGAGTTACCATGGGCCTCTTGGCTGCTTCTCTGATTAATGCTCTCCTTGCCCAGCTTGTCAGTTTAGGTGGACGGCTTGGTAGGTTTGCAGTTGTGCCATACTCTTTCCATTTTCCGATGATGGATTAAATAGTGCTCCATGAGATTTTCAAAGCTTGGGATATTTTTTAAAGCCTAACCCTGCTTTAAAGTTCTCATGAAGTTATCCCTGACCTGTCTGGTGTGTTCCTTGGCCTTCATGGTGCTATTTGTTCACTAAGGGCTTCCCAGAACAGCTGTATTTATACTGAGAGGGGTATCAGAGTAAAGGGGGCTGAACACAAATGCACGCCGAACTTACATATTTATTTGTAAAAAAAATTGTAAACCATTTATCATTTTCCTTCCACTTCACAGTCCTGTACCACTTTGTGTTGGTCTATCACATAAAATCCAAATAAAATACATTTGTTTTTGGTTGTAACATGACAAAATTTGGAAAAATGTCAAGGGGTATGAATACTTTTTCAAGGCACAGCATTTGCAAATGTGTGGTAACTAAAGTCCTGTTTTTAAAGCAAACTGTTAGGCTGGGTTTTCACTGATGTGAATTAGATGAGAGTTTCCCCGCATCCATTTCCCATGATAGGAGACTGTGACCGGCCAGTTCACACAGCTCCGTGGTGGCCACGGAACGGATTGCACAAGGGTCCTGTGCGTCTTTGGCTCCGTTTTCAGATCCGCATTCAGGCAAAAATTCGGGCCTGATTTGTTCCTGGAACAGAGAACAGGGTGAGCTGCATCAGAAGACAGTGTGAACCCAGCCTTAGACAGGATAATTTGGTTGGTCGGTAAGTTGAGTTGGGAATTTTCTTTGGTTTTGTTTTGCATGCATTGCCCTTCCATGTGCTCCTTGCTGTGAAGGGCAGTTATAGGTGGGGGCAGTGGCCAGTTTGTTACTGATGTAATATTGGTGACACCTTTGCTGCCATTGTGCTATGTGCTGGGTATCCAGTGTGCCCCTTTGCCTTTAAGGAAGGATAGGCTCCCTCCAGGCTCACCTGCCCTCTATCTCCATTAGAATGGATGTGCTTCCACTATGGAGGCTTTCATAAATTTACAGGAGTTAGAACTGCAGATAATAATGGGGTGCCGCGGAGTGGCTCTGCAGCTTACGTATGTATTTGCAAATGTGTACTAACTAAACCCCTGTTATTAACGCAAATGTATATATTTTTTTCCATTAAATTTCATTAACCATGTCAGCTCTGGAAGATTTACCCTCCTTTATGACCAGGCAATTTTTTTGCGATTTAAGCACTGAGTTATTTTAACTGACAATTGTGCGGATGTGCGACGCTGTCCCCAAATAAAATGTATGTCCTTTTTTTCCCACAAATAGAGCTTTCATTTGGTGACATTTGATCACCTCTGCGGTTTTTATTTTGTGCACTATAAACAAAAAAACTGACAATTTAAAAAAAAAAAAAATGTTTTATTCTGTCTTATTTTTTTTATCATACATCACGGGGGACAGAGTAATTCATTACTGCTGGGTTATACACTACCTTCAGGTGAATGGACACTGGCAACCAATAGACAGGAAGTTCCCCATATATAAACCCTCGCACTGGGTGATGGTCGTGGTGGCTGTGAGAGCTCTTCAAAAACTTTTGCTGACATCTCAAAGGGTGAATGTTTGATCCAATCCATTCAAGTGGCGAGTTAGCCGAAAGGATGGTACCCAAGCCTCAGTCGGACGAGGTTTTGCCTGTAATGTGTTTAAGTCACTGGACCCTTAGTTTGTTGGAAAAATCCTGGTCTATCTGCCCAAGGAAGATTCCATAAGGATGCTATACAGGTCCAAGGGAGTGGCCCGCATTTTAAAAGGCACCTGGTCCTTGAAGGTCCTAAGCCACTAGGCCCGCCGTGATGGGTGAAGGCTGGCTCCTAAGATAGGAAGTAGTACTTTCCCCTCTCTTTAAAAAAAAAAAAAAAAAAGTTTTCCATGACTTTTGACTGCAGTACAGGGATGGACGCTAGATGGCGCACTTCCCCAGGATTTGCTGTGTTCCTATGGCCCAATTGTGTGTACTGGGCGGCCACGGTAGGCGCATGCACGTGTGACATCAGCGGTGTGCATGAGGAGCCACGAGCGTGCCCGGAAGGGAGGAAAAAAGTATGGGAGTGTGAACGAGGAAGCCAGCAAGTTTAAAGACATTGCATCCGGCGGCGCCGGCTCTTCCAGGCTACAAGGGACACAGAGGAGCAGGTTTGGGTCATGGGAGTCGGAAGGAGTCTGGGCACGGTGACTGCAGGTAGGGAAAGTCAGGGGGAAGCTGTGATAAGCGGTGCTGATCACAGAGCCTCTTAAGGGGGAAGTGTATCCTTTTTTTCTGGTGGCAAAGCAGGCAGATGTCTTCCAAAAAGAAGGGGGGGGGGGGGAGCACATCTAAGGGCGCCAGTGCACCACCACCTGGGGTTGAGGAGCCTGGATTTACTGCCTATATTGCCCATATTGCCTTCCATGAAAGACCTGGAGCAGCTGGCCTGTCTGAGCCTTTTTGCTGTTCAGGCATTGTAGCTACCTCCAATGCATCCAAATCAGCCTATGGCACTAAAGATGGCTTGGCTGCAGCCTTGTCTGGTCTTGAGGGCAAGATAGCCAGTATGATTGCGGCTATGCCTTAGGGGTAAGAAGAAGGAAAGGTCCTCTTCCTCGGGGGGAATCTACCTGAATACAGAGACACCCATCCCCAGGGAGGTACCCCTGAGGGGGGTCCCGATTGGGTTCAGGATGAGGTACCGAGGGGCGACCCGGAAGAAGGTCAGACTGACGACTCTTCATCAGAGGGCTCGGGTTCAGAGGAACCATTTTTATCTTCTAGATCAGAGAAACTGTTGATCCAGGCTTGGTAAGGTCTGGCTTTAAGTTACCCCCAGCTGAGGTATCTGAAGCCTTGTGCTCCTCTTTGGGATCATTGTGGCCTAAGCAAACTTCCTAGACTTTTCCAGTCCATCCACTACTAGAACAAGAGATGTATGTGGACTGAGATCACCCAGATCGGGTGTTCATGTCTTCAAAGAGGTTCTCTCAATGGTATCCCATGAAGGAAAAATTCAAGAAGAAATGGAGCATGCCTTTGGTAGATGCAGCAATTTCTTCAGTCAATAAAAGTTTGACTTGCCCATAGAGCTGCACAATTAATCGTAAAAGAGTCGTGGTCTCGATTCACACCCCCCCGGTGCGATCTCCATCATGCGCCACTGCTATTCTCAGTGCAGTTATAATGGAGACGTTATAATGGACACTAGAAAAAAACTGTCAGCTCAGGAGGACATGAGAAGCTTCACACTGGGACACTTGGCTGCACTGGGCGATCCGATTTGCGGGGCGACTCAGCGTCACTTGCAAGCGACCTCTGTAATAATAGAAGTCAATGCAAATCGCCTGAAGTCTTCCCAGGAACCTTTTTCTAAGTTGGAGCGACTTGAGTCTCTCCTATCTGGGCAGCCTGCCAAATCTGAGAACATTGCTGATAAAAGAAGCAAAGTGATACAATGTTTCTACTTCTCAAAGGAATGAACCCCAGTGTGTAGAATAGCTCAGTTTAACCATTTAAAGACTAAATCTTTTCTGACATTTGTTGCTTACAAGTAAAAATCCAGTATTTTCTGCTAGAAGAAAATGACTTGGAACCCCCAAACATTATATATTCCGTGGAGAATTGCAATATTTTATGTCACACAGTGTTTGCACAACAGTCTTTCAAACGCAATTTTTTTTAAATAAAATATACTTTAATGAATTTAAAAAAAAAACAAAACCGTAAAGTTAGCCCATTTTTTTGTATAATATGTAAAAGATAGAGCTTTCTTTTGGTGGTATTTGATCCCTTCTGCGTCATTTATGATCACCGCTATAAACAAAAGAAGGGCGACCATTTTGCAAAAAAACCCAAATTTCTTACTTTTGCTAAAATACAAATCCAAAAAAAAATATAAAAAAACATTTTTTTTCATCGGTTTTGGCCAATTTATATTCTTCCTCATATTTGTGATAAAAAAAATCCCAATTGGCGTTTGATTGGTTTGCGCAAAAGTGTCCGCGTTTACGGATGGTGAGAATTCATTTCTGGGGTTTTTATGTTTTTTTATTTTTTACTAGTAATGGCGGCGATCTGCGATTTTTAGCGGTACTGCAATATTGCAGTGGACATGTCGGACATTTTTGACACTTTTTTGGGACCAATGACATTTATACAGCGATGAGAAATTTAAATGTCCACTGATTACTGTATCAATGTCATTGGCAGTGAAGGGGTTAACCTGCAGGGGGAGATCTAGGGGTTAACTATGTTCCCTGAGTGTGTTCTAACTGGGGGGGGGGGGGGGGTTGGGCTACCATGCGCATGAGAGATCTAACTGATCCCAGTGACAGGGATCAGTAAATCTCCCATGCCCCCACTAACAGAGCGGGGAACCGCCGTGTTTACATCGGCAGTTCCCCGTTCTTTGCCTGTGGCTGCTCATCGCGGTTCGTCGCGGACATCAGGTCCGCCCGAGCCGCGGGCACACCCCCCAGGAGTGCGTCCCCAGCGGCCACTCGCAGATCGCCGCTTTTTTACGGCGATTCGCGAACAGCGTCCACACTGCCGCCGTAAATAGACGGTAGGAAGTGTGGAACTGGTTAAAGCTTCTTTTGCGGTGGCTGGTTCAGCAGTTCAACCTGCTGTAGCAGCTATTGGTATTTGTCAATCTGTGAAGGATCGTGTCAAAAGATTGGTCAAAAACCTGCCTTCCCAAGGGGAATCTTCTGAGGCGTTATCAGAGATCCCTGGAGCCTTATGTTTTTGCGGTAGACGCATTAAAAAGATTCAGTTCAACAAATGTCCCAGTTTGCGCTGCCATCAGTACACATGCACAGGGTGTTATGGTTGAAAAATTGGTCTGCAGAAATGCCATACAAAAGATTGCTTGCTGCCTTTCCCTTTCAAGGGGAAAGGTTGTTTGGTGAGGAATTGGATAAATATATCCAAAAAAATTCTGCAGGTAAAAGTGCACTGCTCCCGGTTAAAAAGATGAGTAAGCGCTCTTCTTTCAAAATCCCTAACACTCCTGGACCAAGCTCCGCATTTTTCAGGCAGTTCCGACGGCCTCAGCAGGCAGGGTTTAGAAGGGGTCGGGGTCAGAAAAAACCCTGGACCCAAAAGTCAGCCAAATCTAATTTCAAGTCGACCTTGTGAAGGGGCGCCCCCACTCATAAGGGTGGGGGGGAAGGTTACTGCAGTTTGCGGGAACTCGGTCAAGGGTTGTACAGAACAAATGGGTCTTTTCCACAGTAGCAGGAGGCTACAAATTGGAATTCAAGGAGTTTCCTCCTTGTCACTTCATGGAATCTAATGTCCCCATAAATCCCGAAAAAAGGATTTGTTATTCCAGGCCCTAGAACACCTAAGGGTGCAGGGTGTGATTACAGAGGTTCCAGCAGGTGAAAGATTGAGGGGTTTTTACTCAAACCTCTTCACGGTGCCAAAACCGAATGGAGAAGTAAGGCCCATTCTGGACCTAAAGTCGCTCCATTTCTGGTTGTTCGACATTTCTGGGTGGAATCAATTTGTTCGTTGGTCACTTCCCTAAGGAAAGGGGAGTATATGGCGTCCATAGATATCAAGGACGCATACTTGCATGTCCCAATTTTCGAACCTCACCAAAAATTTCTTCGCAGTTTGTGGCACTCCTTTTCAGCTTGGCCACAGCCCCCTGGGTGTTTACAAAGGTCTTAGCACCTGTATTGGCATCCCTAAGAGCAAGTGGGATATCAGTCGTAGTCTGGACGATGTACTTCTCAAAGGTCGATCAAGACCAGAGTTAGAACAGAATGTGGCCAGGACGGTGCAGTCCTTAGAAAAACTGGGGTGGGTCCTGAACATAGAAAAATCGGCCCTGAGACCTGTTCAGGTGCTTGAGTATCTAGGTATGACCCTGAATACAGCCCAGGCAAGGATGTTTTTGCCAGAAACAAAAGCCAAGGACATAAAACAGATGGTAAATTTCGTAAAATCGACAAGGCAACCTTCTGTAAGGCAATGCACGCGGTTGCTAGCCAAGATGGTCGCATAATTCGACACAGTCCCCTGTGCGCAATTTCACACCTGGCCCTTAGAGAACAATATTCTAAAGGCTTGAAACAAAAATTGTCAGGCATTGGATTGTCCCATGACTTTGTCGCCATCAGCAAGACTAAGTCTCTCTTGGTGGGTAAAGCCCAACAATTTGAGAAAAGGAAAATCCTTTCTGCCCCTATACTGGAAGGTGGTGTTAACGGATGCCAGCCTGCTAGGTTGGGGGGGCAGTCTTGGGAGATACGTCAGTACAGGGGACACTGTCTCCTCCAGAGAAGATATTGCCCATCAATATCTTGGAGATGTGGGCGGTACGAATGGCTCTGGTATTCTGGTCAGTCAGATTACAGGGGTTTCCGATCAGAACTGAGTCCGACAACTCCACAGAGGTAGCATACATCGACCACCAGGGAGGTGCCAGGAGCCTAGTGTCCCAAAAGGAGGAGGATGTCATCCTAAGGTGGGCAGAGAGAAATGTTCCATGCCTATAGGCAGTGTTTATTCCAGGGGTGGACAATTGGCAGGCGGAATTTTTGAGTCGTCAGCAATTAATGCTGGGGGAATGGTCCCTTCACCCTGAGATCTTTCATCAGATCTGTCAACGTTGGGGTACCCCCGACATACATGATGGCATCCAGGTTCAATAACAAAATGAACAAGTTTGTGTCCAGAACCAGGGATCCATTGGTAGTCCCATGGGATCATTATTCCCTAATATATGTGTTTCCTCCAATACAGCTTCTATCGCGATTGCTCAGCAAGATACGGGAAAAGGGGGGCCAGTGATCCTAGTGGCCTGAGCGTGGCCCAGAAGAGCATGATATGCGGAGATCGTGAGGTTAGCGGTAGGAAACCCTTGGGTTCTTCCATACTGTCCGGATTTACTGTCCCAAGGACTCATATTTCACCCTACTTTACGGTCGCTAAATTTAAGGATGTGGATATTGAATCCAGAGTCTTAAAAGATAGAGGCATTTCGGATTCAGCCCTGCCTACTCTAATCAATGCCAGGAAACCCGTGTCTAGAAAGATTTACTACAGGGTTTGGTGGGCATACATATCTTGGTGTGAATCCAAGAGATGGCATCCTTGCAAGTATTTGATTGGGAGGATTCTACAGTTCCTACAATTAGGAGTAAGCCTGAATCTCTCCTTAGGAACGATTAAGGGTCAGATATCGGCATTATCTGTGTTTTTTCAAAGACCGTTTGCATCGCATTCTTTGGTGCGAACATTCATTAAGGGGTGAAGCCGCCCTTACCCCCTTGGTATCTGAATCTGGTGCTGTCTGCACTACAGAAGCAGCCCTTTGAGCCTATTGGGCATATTCCATTAGTCCTCTTTTTGAGGAAGTTTGCTTTTTTTGGTCGCTATGACTTCAGCAAGATGAGTGTCCCAGTTGGCCGCCCTGTCTTGTAAGGGAACCATTCTTGGTTTTGCACCAGGATAAGGTAGTCATGCGGCCTCAGCAGGATTTTTGCCAAAAGTGGTTTCCAGGTTTCATTTGAACCAGGATATTTACCCATCCTTTTTTTCCAGGTCCATGGACTCCTGAGGAAAAAATGTTACACACACTTGATGTGGTTAGGGCAGTTAAGTTTATTTAAAGATGTCCGTTCCTATCAGGAAGACTGACTCCTTTTTTTTTTGTTCTGCTGGAAGGCCCTAAGAAGGGTCAGGCAGCAACTAACTCAACTATTGCTAGGTGGATTCGTCAGGTCATTAGCCAGGCATATGGGCTAAAGGGTAAGGTTACACCTTTTGGGGTTTGAAAGCCCATTCCACCAGAAGGATGAGTACGTCATGGGCAATGCATCAGCAGGTGTCTATGGCCCATATTTGCAAGGCTGCTACTTGGTCTTCGGTTCATACATTCACCAGGTTCTACCAGGTGGATGTTAGGGCCCAGGAGGATACTGCGTTTTGACGCAGTGTGCTTCAGGCAGCAGTCTAGGTCCTTTCTCCAAGGTGGGTTCAGGATTACTGGGTTCTCTCCCCTCAAGGGATATTGCTTTGGGACATCCCAGCAGTAATGAATTAATTGCTCTGTGTCCCGTGATGTACGATAAAGAAATATGGATTTTTAATGCAGCTTACCTGTAAAATCCTTTTCTTGGAGTACATCACGGGACACAGAGATCCCCTCCCCTCTTTTCTGGGATACCTATTGCTTGCTTCAAAAAACCGAGTGGTCTCGGAGGGGTTATATAGGGGGAACTTCCTGTCTATTGTTTACCAGTGTCCATTCACCTGAAGGTAGCATATAACCCAGCAGTAATTTCATTAATTGCTCTGTGTCCCGTGATGTACTCCACGAAAAGGATTTTACAGGTAAGCTGTATTAAAATCTGTATTTTCTGCTATAAAACACATCCAATTAAAAAAAAATAAAAATAAATGTAAAAATTCAGATTTCTTCATTAGGCCAATATGTATTCTACTACATATTTTTGGTAAAAAATCCCAATAAGCTTATATTGATTGGTTTGCACAAAATTAATAGTGTCTACAAACTATGGGATATTTTAATGGAATTTTTATTTATTTTTTACTAGTGAGGATCTGTACAATAAGGACTGTAATATTGCAGTGGACAGTCGGGGCACTAACTGACACTTTTGACTCTTTTTGGGGACCAGTGACACTAATACAGTGATCAGTGCTAATGACACTGGCTGGGAAGGGGTTAACATCAGGGGCAATCAAAGGGTTACCTGTGTGCCTAAGTAGTGATTTTTCACTGTGGTGGAGGTTCTTTTACTATGGGAAGGAATTGCTCCTTGTTCCTGTTTTGCAAGAACACATGATCAAAGCCTTACCTACTGACATAATGACAATCTGCTTTGTTTACATGGGCAGATTGTCGTTCTGGCTCTGTAACAAATGATCAGTGTGTGCCGGCAGACATCGAATCTGCAGTACCCGCAGATCAGCTCCTGCTCTGTCTAATCACAATGGGAGTGGGTTGCCTGCAGCACGCCCCAGACCCGGAAGTGCAAGATCACATACTAGGTACGTGATCCTGTACAGGAGAGTCACCTTGCCGCCGTATATATACAGTATACAGTCGGCAAGTGGTTAACCACTTGCTTACTGGGCACATATACCCCCTTCCTGTCCAGGCCAATTTTCAGCTTTCAGTGTCACTCTTTGAATGACAATTGCGCGCTCATGGAACACTGTATCCAAATTACTTTTTTATCATTTTTTTTTCACATAAACAGAGCTTTATTTTGGTGGTATTTAACCACTTGCCGACCGCCAACCGCAGGTTGACGGCGACAAGGTGGTTCGTTATCGCAAATCGCCGTCATACGACGCCAGCTGCGATAACGCTCACTGTGTTCGGGGAGGGCCAGGGAGCGAGTGCGGCGGCTTCGATTGCCGCCGGCTACCCGCGATGGCCCCCCCGGAGTGAAGGAACAGAGGTCCGTGTATGTAAACACGGACCACCGTTCTGTGAAGGGGGAAGGGCTGTGATCACAGCCTTCCTGTATACGGAGGCTGTGACCACTTCCCTTCCCCAGCTAGGGCAGTCCCCCCACAGTTAGAACACGCCCAGGGAACATAGTTAACCCTTAGAGCGCCCCCTGCAGGTTAACCCCTTCACTGCAATGGCATTTACACAGTAATCAGTGCATTTTTATAGCACTGATCGCTGTATAAATGCCAATGGTCCCAAAAAAGTGTCAAAATGGTCCGACATGTCCGCCCCAATATCGCAGTACCGCTAAAAATCGCAGATCGCCGCCATTACTAGTAAAAAATAAATAAATAAATAAAAACCCCAGAAATGAATTCTCATCATCCATAAACGCGACCACTTTTGCGCAAACCAATCAATAAACACCGATTGCGATTTTCTTTATCGCAAATATGAGGAAGAAAATAAATCGGCCAAAAACAGTGAAAAAAAATGTTTTTTTATATATTTTTTTTGGATTTGTATTTTAGCAAAAAGTAGGAAATTTGGGTTTTTTTTGCAAAATTGTCGCTCTTCTTTTCTTTTGTTTATAGTGGCGATCAGAAATGACGCAGAGGGGATCAAATACCACCAAAAGAAAGCTCTATTTGTGGGAAAAAAAGGACGCAAATTTCGTTTGGGTACAACGTCGCACGACCGCGCAATTTTCAGTTAAAGCGACGCAGCGCCGAATCGCAAAAAGGGCTCCGATCCTAAAGCTGGAAATCCTTCCAGGGCTGAAGTGGTTAATCACCACTGGGTTTTTTATTTTTTGCTAAAAAAAAACAAAACAAAGAAAGACCGAAAATTTTGAAAGCAAAAAGTTTCATAGTTCTAAAATTTTACAAACAGGTGATTTTTCTCCTTCATTGGTGTGTGCTGATGAACCTGCACTGATAGGTGGCACTCGTAGGTTCTGATAGGTAGCACTGGTGGGCACTGATAGGTGGCATAGGTGGCACTGATGGGCACTGGTAGGTGGTGCTGGTGGGCACTAATGGCATTTATAGGTGGCACTGGTGGGCACAGATGAGGTGGTGGTGGCTCTCTGTGTGAGGGACCGATGTCCCCCTGACAGTAGCCGGTGATCACCTCTTCTTCTTTTTTTTTTTTTTTTTTTTTTCTTCTTCTCATGTTATCAGCATCACGGGAAAAAAAAAGCTGATCACTGATATTCTGTTTACATCACATGATCAGCTGTCATTGACCCCTTACTCCGATCTGTGATCAGCCGAGTCTCATTGACTCAGTGATCACAGAGCATGCGGGCAGCTAATGCACGGGAGGACCTACATGGACGCCCTTCCGGCAATTAAGGCCCACGCTGTAGCTGTCATTCGGCTATCGCGCAGGTGGGAGGAGGTTGAAGTGCATTTTTTCCAGAAAAAAATGTGTTTGAGAAACTGCTACGCAAGTATCGTGTGACAAAAAAAATTGTACCGACAACCATTTTAATCTCTAGGGTCTCTGCTAAAATAAAATATAATTACTCTTACGTTCACTGACAGACGCAGCCCTTCATTAGACAAGTGGGGTTATGCTCATATCACTAGGAGTAGACTAGGCAAAATAAAACAAAAGCATAGGTCCTCACCTTAGTATATAACCCCCTGCTAGACAATAGCATATCAGTTTTTATTTGCCTAGTGCAAGGAGTTAGACCTGGTTCCCTATGGGATCTGCAGTCTTCTAGGTTCTTTTCTGATGAAGACTGCTATCAAGAAGCCGGCTGGGGGTATAGAGGATATCTAGAATCCAAAAACTTTCCCCAGTCCGGCCAACGTCTGTGCGAGCTACCCTTAGCCTTGGCGGGGACACACCGCATAGGGCCTGTTCCGTGCGGGTTGCCAGTGGCCTGGCCAGCAGCATCCCTCTCCATGGGGAGGAAAGGCTGCTCCGGGTGGCTACCAGCTGCGCCCGTCGGATCGGTGAGTGAACCCCTCTTCCATCCTAGGGACGTGGAGAGTGGGCACCTGGGCAGCGTTTGAGGTAGCCGACCGGTGGGGGCCTACTAGTGGGGACACACTGGGGTTGTCATCTCCTGTTCCCCCCCTTCCCCTCCCCCCGCAGTACCGCACTGACCGTTTTGAGCACTGTGTTCGGACGTTTCACCACGACCGTTCGTTCGCCACCATTTTGCCATAGCTCTGCATGTTTGGATGGCAGCGGCCATTTTTCTGTAGCCCATGCAGTTTTCAGCCTGTCCTCTGGCGGCCCCCAGTAGCTTTTCTCGGTACTACGGGGAAGTGATAAAAACGGCAAAAGCACTTCCGTTTTCGCTAGGACAGCGTGGCTGACAGATGTGGCGGTGCAGGCTCTTGAAGTGGAGTGTTTTTCAGTGCTCATTCCGGTCACAGCGCAGAGGCATCAAAACAGCAAGTATAGCTGGCTCTCCCTGGGTGCTGGTAGCGGTGGGTGCAATCCTTCCGGGTCTCCCTGGCTGATTGGTGGGGTAGAGGTGGTGGTCACACAGTGGGGGTGTCGGAAGTCTGGGATGTCAGAGGCCGGCAGTGCTATGGCAGGGGTACCTGCGGAGCAGCAATCCACGCGGGGGTCCCTGGTGTCCTTGGAACAGCTGAGGGTTGTATTTGGTGAATTTTTTCCCCCGGCTGGTTCGGTCCCGACTCCGGGGGATCCCAAGAAACGCCCGCCCCCCGTCATTCTTCGGGGGAGGATTCGGAACCAGAGAGCGCCTCGGTGTTCACGGGAACTCCCGTGGAGCTATCAGAGGATGAACTGATACCCTCAGACGGGGAGGATGATCAGGGGGCTTCATTATCACGCGACAAAGCGATAGTGGCTGCTCTGGTCACTGATATTTGCGACTCCATGCGGCTTGACCAAGCAGGGGAGTCGCATGAAGCCGCATATATTTGTGGGTCGCTTAAGCCCCCCAGGGCCTACCCTTTTGAGCAGGTGGTGTTCAAGGAATGGCTGCGGCCGCAAAATTCCTTTGCTTTGCCCAAACGCTTTGCTGTTCGTTATCCCTTTGAGGATACTTTTACTAAGAGGTGGGCTTCCCCAGCAGTGGACCCACCGGTGGCCCGTCTGAATAAGGCAACGACCATTCCTTTGGAGGGGTCTCCGTCCTTTAAAGAGGCGGCCGATCGCCGCACGGAGTCAGTGCCTAAGGCACTGTTCTTGTTGGCTGGGTCAGCCATGCGGCCAGCTCTGGCAGCTGCTATGGCGGCACAATCTCTTGTCGAGTGCGCTGCCACATTACACTCCGGTTTGACTTGTGAGTGTGCGCAGGCTGAGGTGCAACAGGCACAACACTTGGAAGAAGGTCTCCACTACCTATGCGATACTGCATTGGACCTACTTCCCATACTGTCAAAAATGTTTGTTTTTGCAATTGTTATCAGGCGGGTGCTATGGCTCCGCTCTTGGTCAGGCGACCAGGCATGGAAGAAAGCTCTTACGGATCTCCCCTTTCAGGGAGAGCGTCTGTTTGGCCCACAGTTGGATGAAATCATTAAGGATTTCACGGGAGGGAAGAGTACTTTCCTTCCAGAGCCAAAACGGTGAGATTTTCGCCATAGGCAGGGCCCTGTTTCTTCAGGCCAGAAGAAGTTTTTTCTGGCGCCCGCCTTAGCGGGTAAGGGCTTCAAGTCCGGTAAAGCTTTCGCTGGGCCCAGTAAAAGGCCCTGGCAACGTAAGTCTGAAAAAACGAAGGATAACACGGCCTCCGCATGATGGGTTGCCCCCGCCCGATTCACGGGTGGGGGGCCGGTTACTTGGGTTCGCAGACAGGTGGAATGCCCGCATCAGCGATCGGTGGGTGCTGGAGGTGGTGTCCTCTGGGTACAGGATAGAATTCATCTCTCTACCCCAAGAAAGGTTCTTCCCTTCGAACTTAAGACTCCCTCGGGCGTCGGGAGGGGCTTCTAGGCGCAGTTCGGGCGCTTGCCGAACAGGGGGTGATTGTACCGGTACCCACGGTGGAAAGATTTCACGGGTTTTACTCAAACCTCTTTGTGGTGCCCAAAAAGGGCGATGTCAGGCCAGTTCTGGACCTGAAGACACTAAACTGCTTTGTAAAGACAAAAAGATTCAGGATGGAGTCCATCCGCTCGGTCGTGGCCGCCCTGCACCAAGGGGAATTCATGGCGTCCCAAGATATCAAGGACACATATCTCCACGTTCCAGTTTGTCACAGGCATCAGCGTTTCCTTCGTTTCGCAGTGGGGGATCTGCATTACCAGTTTGTGGCACTTCCCTTCGGTCTGGCTTCGGCTCCCCGAGTGTTCACCAAGGTGGTGGCCCCGATGCTGGCACTGTTGAGACAGAGCGGTATTGCGGTGGTAGCGTACCTTGACGATTTACTTCTAAGAGCAGAGGCAGCTGCAGCTCTGGAGGAGAACGTGATAATCGCGGTGTCCACGTTAAAAGAATTCGGTTGGCTGATCAACCTGCAGAAGTCAGCAATGACTCCATCCTGCCGTCTGCAATACTTGGGTCTGATTCTGGACACGGTGCAGGCAAGGGTGTTTTTACCGCTTAACAAGCTCCTGACACTACAGGCAGCAGTGCAAACCCTGTTATCACGCCAGTGGTCCTCCTTACGGTTCTGTATGTGAGTGTTGGGGCTCATGGTGGTCCTCCTTACAGTTCTGTATGCGAGTGTTGGGGCTCATGGTGTCGTCTTTCAAAGCGATACCTTACGCCCAGGGTCACACTGGGCTCCTGCAGAAGGCGATTTTGTCGCAATGGGACAAATCTCCCCTATCCCTAGACAGACTGATCAGGCTGGATCATCCGTCCCGAGGGTCCTTGATTTGGTGTATTCGGGTTCCAGCCCTAAAAATGGGAAAATGTTTTCTCCCCCTCAATTGGTCGATAGTAACAACGGATGCCAGTCTATCGGGCTGGGGAGGGGTCCTGGGTCAGTTCTCTGCCCAGGGTCGTTGGTCAGCTCAGGAAGCTTGCCTTCCGATAAATGTACTGGAATTGAGAGCGATCAGACTTTGTCTGTCCCGTTGGTCGGTAAGGCTGCGAGGCCCTCCTGTCCGGGTTCAGTCAGACAATGCCACGGCTGTGGCATATGTGAACCATCAGGGTGGAACAAGAAGCTCGGCAGCAGCTGCGGAGCTGGCTCTGATCCTGCGATGGGCAGAGCTTCACGTGCCAGCACTCTCTGCAATCTACATTCCAGGCGTGGAAAACTGGCAGGCGGACTTTCTCAGCCACCGGGCTCTGGATCAGGGGGAATGGTCCCTACATCCACAAGGGTTCCGCCAGATTTGCCTCAAGTGGGGCACGCCAGAGGTGGACCTCATGGCCTCCAGATTCAATCACAAGGTACAGACCTTTGTGTGCAGATCAAGAGATCTGTTGGCAGTCGCCACTGACGCACTGGTGGCACCCTGGGGTCGGTATCGGCTACTGTACGTCTTTCCTCCTCTGAAGCTTCTGCTGCGGGTTCTGCGCAGGACAGAAGCAGAGGGAATCCCGACAATCCTGATAGCTCCGGTTTGGCCTCGGCGTCCTTGGTACGCCAACGTGGTACGGATGGTGGCAGATGTCCCGTGGCGTCTTCCACTTTGCGAAGACCTACTGTCTCAGGGACCCATCTTGCACCCTGCTTTACCCTCGCTGGCTTTGATGGCTTGGCTTTAGAGTCCCAGGTGTTGAGGGATAGGGGTGTCTGACTCTGTGATCCCTACTATGATTGAAGCACGCAAGTGTACTTCACGTAAGATTTACTATAGGGCCTGGAAGGCCTATATTACCTGGTGTGAGGCGGGTGGTTGGAATCCCCGCTCTTATGCGGTGTCCAGCGTGCTGACTTTTCTGCAGGGACTGGACAAGAACCTGGCGTTAAGTACGCTTAAAGGTCAGATTTCGGCCCTGACGGTTCTTTTTCAATGACCCTTGGCGTCACACTCGCTGATCCGTACATTTGTACAGGGGGTACGTCATATGGCTCCTCGGATACGGTCGCCTTTGGCGCCGTGGGATTTGAATCTGGTGCTTTCTGTACTTCAGAAGCCACCATATGAGAAGATCAGGGACATTCCCTTGCAACTATTGTCGCAGAAGGTGGCTTTTCTGGTGGCTGTTACATCTGCTAGGCAGGTGTCTGAGTTGGCAGCCTTATCCTGCAAGTCTCCTTACTTGGTCCTTCATAAGGACAAGGCGGTTTTGCGACCTTCCCCTTCTTTCCTTCCGAAGGTGGTTTCTTCTTTTCATTTGAATGAGGATATTGTTCTTCCCTCATTGTGTCCTCACCCGTCGCATCCCAAAGAATTTGAACTGCATTCTTTGGATGTGGTGAGGGCTTTGCAGGTGTATTTGTTTCCTACAGCTTCCTTTCGGAAGTCTTTATTTGTGCTGACAGAAGGTTCGCGCAAAGGCATGGCGGCCTCGTCGGCTACCATTTTCAGCTACCACACGTTTACTAAGTTTTACAAAGTGGATGTTTCATCATCTGCGGATGCTGCTTTTGGCCGCAAAGTTTTGCAAGCGGCAGTGTAGGCGCAACCGGCGCCGCCCGAGAGGGCTTTTTTTGTTGGGTACAGTTGTTAGTTTACCCGCTCTTCTTGATTGACATAGCTGTGGGACATCCCCACTTGTCTAATGAAGGGCTGCGTCTGTCAGTGAACGTAAGAGTAAAAGGGATTTTATTATAACTTAACTTAAAATCCTTTTCTCTGAGTTCACTGACAGACGCAGCACCCACCCCTCTGTTGCGTTTGCATGGCTTGTTACGAATTAATATGCTATTGTCTAGCAGGGGGTTATATACTAAGGTGAGGACGGCCTCTTGGGAGGGGCCAACCTATGCTTTTTGTTTTATTTTGCCTAGTCTACTCCTAGTGATATGAGCATAACCCTACTTGTCTAATGAAGGGCTGCATCCGTCAGTGAACTCAGACAAAATGATTTTACGGTAAGTTATAATAAAATCCCTTTTTTTGGGGTTCTAAGTAGCTTTCTAGCAAAAAAAAAAAAAAATAGTCATTTTTACATGTAAGCAAAAAGTGTCAGAATAGGCCTGGTCTTCAAGTGGGTAAGGACTGAGAATAAAGGGTCCATATGACAGCCAGGCAGCTAAAATTTGGAAAATAAGAAATCAGCCAAAGCATCACTCTGACTTCACTGCAGTGCGAGTTCCTCACAGTGTACATTAGAAGCTGTAGGAATTACATGGGGTAGTTATCTAGGGTGGTCTGCATGCAAATACTGTCTGCCTAGTTATGCCCACTCCTCCAGACTGACATCCACCCATCAAGGAATTTTGATATTTTGCATAACTCCTCACAATAACCGGGCCACTGCTTGATAAGGGATGAGGAGTCTTGATAGGAGTCCTGGGCAAGGAGGATGGTGTAATGTTTTTAGGAAGTTACGTACAGCACCCTGCCAGCCACTCACACCAGCCATGATCAGCCGACATTGTACAGAGATGCACAGGGACCCAGTGATGTCATGGGGTCTAAAATAATGGATGTATTAAAAACTGAAAGGTTTTATTAAAAAAATGTCATTATGTGGGTGGACGGGAGGAGTGAAAAACTAGAGATCATATAAGAAAATATTAACAGATTAATCTTCATTTCTCAAATCTACCACAGGATGGCAGACTAGCACTTTATTATTTTTCTGTAGTCCTTGTTCACGCCAGTAACCTGTACTGAATGCACAGCTGTTGGTGTGCAGTGTGAGAAGTGATTCTGGAGCATCACATTTTTGCCCCCCCCCTCCTTTTTGTTAGAACTTCATTGAAATGTCACAAGTGACTTCATTAAGCTCATCTGGCCAAAGCGAAGCTCAATGCGGTGGATTGCGTTGCACCACATTGCACTTAAAAAAAACAAAAAAGAAACAAAAATACACCAGCACCATGGTGTGAAAAGGACATGATGGGGAATAAGTCATTTTGCCTCGTCTTGCATCGAGATTGCTCTGGGCAAGGTGCCCAACACAATCACAAAGCCTCTGGGCATCGAACCCTTAATGGTTTTATGTCTCTGCTGCATGTAGAGAGACACCACAACTGTATACTGTCAGCTATTTCAGCGCTGTCTGTGTGAGCCTGTATACTCGGGATTGTGTTCCTAATGCACAGTTCATGATGCTCCGTGTCTCAGTGGTGTATTACATGACTTTATCTGTGGTTTGTCAGCATAGTCAGAAAAATGCTGATTTTGACCCTAAGAACACTGTGGTCAGCATACCAAGACATTTTGGACAATTTCATTCTCCCAACTTTGGGGATGGCCCCTTCCTGTTCCAACATGACTGCACACCAGTGCACAAAGCAAGGTCCATAAAGACATGAATGAGCGAGTTTGGAGTGGAGGAACTTGACTGGCATGCACAGAGTCCTGACCTCAGCCCGATAGAACACCTTTGGGATGAATTAGAGCGGAGACTGCGAGCCAGGTCTTCTCGTCCAACATCAGTGCCTGACATCACAAATGCACTTCTGGAAGAATGGTCAAACATTCCCATAGACACTCCTAAACATTGTGGACAGCCTTCCCAGACGAGTTGAAGCTGTTCTAGCTGCAAAGGGTGGGCCAACTCAATAGTGAACCCTACGGACTAATGCCCCCGTACACACGATCCGAAAATCGGACCACAGATCTTCTAATTTTTTTTCGCTTACTAGTTGCAAGTAGTAATTGAACAGGTTACTAAAGTTAGGAAAATTCTCGTATGGCAGAATAAAAATTTGGAAGTGATGTAATGTGTTGTATTTGTATGGTATTTTTCAGACGACAACTGTACTGATTAAATGAAAATTGTATGATCTGGTATCGTATGAGGAAAATTTGCATGCTTGCACCATCAGATAATATTGGATGAACAGTCATGATTGGCTATCGAAAGCTGTGTACTGTACTAATGATCAGATTATCGCATGATCGCTTCGAAATCTGTGTTTTTAAAGTTAATGTGCATGTAAAGGCAGGCATCCCAATACATTTGACAATATAGTGTGTGTGTGTGTGTGTGTGTGTGTATATGTGTGTGTGTGTGTGTGTGTATGTGTATATATATATATATATATATATATA
>BLSH010197664.1:3020251-3031258 GCA_018402905.1 Glandirana rugosa
CTAGCCTCTAACTGCCGCCGTTTCACCGAGACATTGCGTTTTGCAGCAGTATGCTGCCGCCGACGCTATGTCTCTATGACACTCGCGCGCGCGCGGCGGCCTCCGCGCGCGAGTGACACAAGCCCCCCCCGGTCCCTCGCCCACGCCGCCGAAGCTAACGGCGGCCGGTGGGCGCTACGGGGGGGGCCTCGCTTACTCGCGTCCAGGCACATACATTTGTGCCTGGAGGCGAGACACACTCCCCCT
Source organism: Glandirana rugosa (assembly GCA_018402905.1). NCBI lineage: Eukaryota > Metazoa > Chordata > Amphibia > Anura > Ranidae > Glandirana > Glandirana rugosa. Next base: position 3,020,498 of record BLSH010197664.1, read on the forward strand.
TCCCTTCACTAGTGTCGGAAGAGCATGTACTTCCGACACTGGTGAAGGGAAGGGGTCGATCCGTTCGGGGGGATGTCATTCTTGTGCGCGCGCGCGCTCACAGTATCTCTGTATCGCAGCCGCCGTCGTATGACGACGTTTTGCGTTACAGAGCCACTTTGCCGCCGTCAATCTCCGATCGGCGGTCGGCAAGTGGTTAAAGTGGTTGTCAACTAGTGACAAGCACTCTCATCTACAGGTAAGCCTACAGTAAGGCTTACCTGTAGGTGCCCTGCATATCTCCCAAACCTGCATGGTTCAGGAGATATACAATCTCCTAGATGTGCCGACGTCATTTCGGCACATGCGCAGTGAAGGAATGGCCTTCGTGTGACCGTGCCGTGACTGGAGGCTCCTGCGCGCATGCGGGGGAGTGACGTCACGCGACTCCGGCCAGTCACAGAGCCAGAGTCATGGCTCCGGAAGGAAGAGGGGCAGAAGGTGGACGCTGCCAGCACAGGGGACAGCGCTGGTCGTCGCAGGCTTCGTTTGCAGGTAAGTGGCACTTAATGGGTTACTATGTGATGCATAGTAGCCCATTATGATTCTACTTTACAGGGGACTGTAGAGGAAGTAAACCCCATCTGGGTTTGCTTCCTCTTTAAGTGGAATCGATCAATGTAAGAAAAGACTTTATTGGTAATGTCTTTCTAGCAAGGGTTCTGTGTCTGTTGCATCCAAATGAAGAGCTGGTATGAGCTGGGGTATTAGTTTTGGTGATTACAATTATTTGTATTCTGATGAGAGGAACCAGCATTAAGTGTTTTTACTGCTGGACAACCCTGCTGCTGCTCTTGTAGTCAATAATAGCGTTGTCACCCCATTAGAATTCCTAGTATGTGCTACTTACTGTTAGGATAACCAGGTAATATTTGTTATGGTAGGAGAAAGATGCAATGGTTTTGCTCTGCTTCATTGAGGCTTCATGCACATGACTATATACGGGCCGTACAGTGCAGACCCTGTGTAATCACTCTTCCAGGACCACAGCTGCCACGTATAACCGCCCATTGAGATGTGATCTGTATCCCTGTTAATCTTGACGGCAAATTTCGATTTTACTTTTGACTAAAATGCCATTTTAGTTTTTAGTCGTATTTTAGTCAACTAAAATCTTGAGTACTAATCTCAAAGTACTGCGCTAATTAAATTCGGAATAGTGCTGCTACTTAAAACATTATAGATAAACCAAACAGTGTGAACAAATAATTGTGAGCAAAACAACAAAGTTCACAATGGCGCAATCACAAACTAAATAAATATTTGTGAAAAAAAGGAAAAAATAAATATTTATTATAATTAGATGTCCAAATTCATAATGACCATCATCACAACAAATTGTGAAAAAACAAACTGTACACCAGTGAATTGTGATAGTCCAAATAAAATATTAATCAAACACCATGGGTCCTCCACCAACATGCATACGTGCCACTGCCACACTCTGCCACTGCCACTAGAATAAGGCTCACCAAATTGTAGAAGAATATAAACACATCTCTGATTAGTCTTGCTTCAGCAAAGTACAACCATTTCGGTTTCCATCCAAAGCTCTCTGGACAACAATCAGTGTAAAACTCTCCACATGTAGGTAAAAAATCAAAGAGAGCCTCCCCATAGCGTAAAAAAACTCTAGGGTAACAGTTTACTTTAAAGTATTGCTCTTAAATTTAACACGAAAAATCCACGCCTTTAGTTGGAGCTGCACAATTAATCGTAATAAAATCACTATCTCAATTCACCCCCCTCTGCGATCTCCATCAGGCATTATGCGATTTTCAGCGCAGTCAATGGAGTCCAACTTGCGGGGCGACTCAACGCGACTTGACTGTATTAGAAGTCCCATGCAAGTCGCCTGAAGTTTCCCCAGGAATCTTTTCCTAAGTCAGAAGGACTTGAGTCTCTCCTATCTGGGCAGAGAGCCAAGTCTGACATTACTGCTGATAAAAGAAGCTAGAAGAGATACAATGTAATTACTTCAAAGGAATGAACTCCACAGTGTATTGTATCGAAGAGTTTAGTTTAACCATTTAACCACTTCAGCCTCGGAAGGATTTCCCACGTTAGGACCAGAGCACATTTTGTGATTTGGCACTGCGTCGCTTTAACTAACAATTGCGCAATCGTGCAACGTTGTACCCAAACCAAATTTGCGTCCTTTTTTCCCCCCCCCACAAATAGGGCTTTCTTTTGGTGGCATTTGATCGCCTCTGCTTCATTTCTGATCACCGCTATAAACAAAAGAAGAGCGACAATTTTGCAAAAAAAGAAAAAAAAAAATTTCTTACTTTTTGCTAAAATACAAATCCAAAAAAAAAATAAAAAAAACTTTTTTTTTATTGGTTTTGGCCAATTTTTTCTTCCTCATATTTTTGGTAAAAAAAAAATCGCAATCTGCGTTTCTTGATTGGTTTGCGCAAAAGTTGCCGCATTTACGGATGATTTGAATTAGTTTCTGGGGTTTGTATTTTTAAAATTTTTTACTAGTAATGCCTGCGATCTGCGATTTTTAGCAGTACTGCGATATTGGGGCGGACATGTCGGACCATTTTGACAGTTTTTTGGGACCATTGACATCTATACACGATCTGTGCTATAAAAATGCACTGATTACTGAGTAAATGCCATTAGCAGTGAAGGGGTTAACCTGGAGGGGGTAATCTAGGGGTTAGCTGTGTTCCCTAGGCGTGTTCTAACTGTGAGGGGGCTGGGCTACTATGGGCATAAGAGAGCCAACTTATCACAGTGACAGGGATCAGTAGATCTCTTATGTCCCCACTGTCAGAATGGGGAACCGCTGTGTTTACATCGGCGGTTCCCCATTCTTTGACTCTGGCAGCTCATCTCAGCTCGCTGGCGGACATCGGGTCCGCCCGAGCCACGGGCACACTCCTCCAGAGTGTGGCAGGCACGAGCGCACGCCGCCGGCCGTGCGCTCATGCCCCCTAGCGGCCACTCCGCAAATCGCCGTTTATGAATGCAACACTTTTGTGTTTTCCCCTATTTATCATGAGCTGAACCCACAGATCTATGACTTTTTCTATGTACACAAAAGGCCTATTTCTCTCAAATATTGTTCACAAATCTGGGGGGTCCGGAAACCAGTCAGTATCTGGTGTGACCAGCATTTGCCTCACGCAGTGCAGCACATCTCCTTCACATAGAGTTGATTAGGTTGTTGATTGTAGCCTGTGGAATGTTGGTCCATTCCTCTACAATGGCTGTGTGAAGTTGCTGGATATTGGCAGGAACTACGCCGATCCAGAGCATCCCAAACATGCTCAATGGGTGACATGTCCAGTGAGTATGTTGGCCATGCAAGAACTGGGATGTTTTCAGCTTCCAGGAATTGTGTACAGATCCTTGTAACATGGGGCTGGGCATTATCATGCTGCAACATGAGGTGATGGTCGTGGATGAATGGCACAACAATGGGCCTCAGGATCTCGTCACAGTATCTCTGTGCATTCAAAATGCCATCAATAAAATGCACCTGTGTTCGTTGTCAATAGCGTACGCCTGCCCATAACCCCACCGCCACCATGGGCCACTCGATCCACAACGCAAACCGCTCACCCACACGACTCCATACACGCTGTCTGCCATCTGCCCAGTACAGTGAAAACTGGGATTCATCCATGAAGAGAACTCCTCTCCAAAGTGCCAGACACCATCGAATGTGAGCATTTGCCCACTCAAGTCGGTTGCGACAATGAACCGCAGTCAGATCGAGACTGATGAGGATGACGAGCATGCAGATGAGCCTCCCTGAGACGATTTCTGACAGTTTGTGCAGAAATTGTTTGGTTATGCAAACCGATTGATGCAGCAGCTGTCTGGGTGGCTGGTCTCAGACGATCTTGGAGGTGAAGCTGCTGGATGTGGAGGCCCTGGGCTGGTGTGGTTACACGTGGTCTGCAGATGTGAGGCCGGTTGGCTGTACTGCCAAATTCTCTGAAACGCCTTTGGAGACGGCTTATGCTAGAGAAATGAACATTCAATTCAAGGGCAACAGCTGAACATTCCTGCAGTCAGCATGCCAATTGCACGCTCCCTCAAAACTTGCGATATCTGTGGCATTGTGCTGTGCGATAAAACTGCACATTTGTGCCTTTTATTGTGGCCAGCCTAAGGCACACCTGTGCAATAATTATGCTGTCTAACCAGCATCTTGATATGCCACATCCTGTGAGGTGGGTGGATTATGTTGGCAAAGAAGTGCTCACTAATACCCCGTACACACGATCCGAAAATCGGATGACAGATTGATTTTTTCGCATGCTAATCTAAGATCGAACTGGAAGGGTATACTAAAGTCACGAAAATTCTTGTATGACAGAATAAAAAATATGAAGTGATGTGTTGTAGTGCATTTGTATTGTATTTTCAGACGACAACTGTACTGATTAAATGAAACTCGTACGATCGGGCACCGTGTGAGAAAATGTTTTCTGTTTGTCCGATCAAATAATATTGGAGGAACTGTGGTGATTGGCTCTCGAAAGCTCTGTACTAACGATCCGATTATTGTACGATCTCTTCGAAAGCAGGATTTTTCATCTGATTTTCGGATCGTATGTACAGGCCATAACACAGATTTAGCTTGGGTTCACATTGGTACTGGGAATGAAATGGTGCGAGTTCATTCCCATATGTCTGTCTCCACTTCAGGTGTGATTTCAGAGACATCTGTGCGGGTTGCTGCACAGATGTCTATGGAAATTGCACCTGAAATTGTAAAAAGTAGTACAGAAACAACTTTTGGGAATTGGTGTGGCGCCGCAAATTCAGCGTCACACCGATTCAGACGGTGCTATTGCCTGCAATTGCCGCAGATTTGGCATGCAATTTGACATCGATGTGAACCAGGGCTCTGACAGATTTGTGAACAATATTTGAGAGAAATAGGGCTTTTGTTTAAAAAGAAAAAGCCGTGGATCTTTGGATCAATAGGGGCAAACACAAAAGTGTTGCGTTTTATAATTTGTAGTTTATCAGTATTGTGTTTCATTCTTGGGCAAACATTACAATTTCTTGCAGTTAGTTTCTTGTCCTCTAGATGGCAGTGTTTCTTTAGCTCTCCTATTTGCAGAGCGTTTGCTTTGCTTTGTGGACTACTTAACAGCATGATCAACAGGCTTAAAAGCACAATCTTTATGAGAATCTGCCAATCCCTACAGTTGATTAAGCAAGTTAAATAAATAAACCTCCCGAACAAAGTAGTCTTGGTGTTTTTATTTGAGGACCACAAGCCTTTTATCTTTTCATTAAGGGATAAGTGTACTTGCTGATTTGCTGCCAATATGTAAACATAAAGGGGTACCTTTTTACAGAAGAAAGCCTTTATCCAGCTGCTCTCAGAGGTCTCCATCAAATAAAAGTAGCTGGTTAAGTGATTCATCCTGCCAGCATCTAGCCAAACTGATATCCCAAATCTGCCTAGCTACGGACTCCAGCAAAACCATAATGAGGGGATCTTGTAATTCCTTATATTTATGCTAGCAAAAGTGTTCCCATTCATGAAACTTGGTGGAATTTGTAATTTTCATACAGAATAATAACTGTCTATTAATATAAAAATACTGTCATAATTTCAGCACACAGTATACAACCTAAAGTGTTCATTGTTGCACAGTGTGGAGTACGTAATATAACTTGCAGTGTACAGAATGGGACAGTCTGGAGTATGTCATGTATAGAGGGGGCACCCACAATACACTCAGTCCATACACCCATCACATCTCAGAGCATCACTGGTTCTGCAGGCTGTCACTCATTGCAGGCAAATCTGCCTATCCTGGGCAGCAAGTTTCATTATTTTCCTGCTTCTCTCTAGCTTGAAGCTCCATCAACTTCCTATGAGGTGAGGTTGTGGCTGGAGCTAGCTCTCGCTCATTTTTTGAGTTTAGTCTTAAAAGGATTTATCTTTTAAAAAATACATACACATATTTTTGCATGTAAAAAGAATGTGCATTTATTTTTTTTTAATTAGGAGCCTGTAAAGCATTGGATCTGTGATCAGCAGATCGCAGGTGGAGTACCAGGCTCTGGTAGCCTGTCAGTGTAGCTTTCTGCCTGTACCTCCAATATGGGCAGGCAGTTACTGAATTGCAGGAACAACCAATGAAGTGCAAGACTCCTCACCAGCACCCTTGTAGTTCATTGAGAACTACAAGCCATCAGCCGTAGTGGTTGACGGTAGTGGAACTCCACATGGCCGTGGTGTTTTTAAATTAAAAAAGAAACACTCAATTTTTGCGAAGAGTGATGTCAGCTTCTGGTGAGATCCTGGGGAGTGCTGTAGCCCCAATTTCACGAGAAGATCCTACTGTACTGTAACAACATCATCTGTGAAGTACTCAGCATTCCTTGGTATTTGGTTGGAAGGATGGTGAGTTCACTCCTTGAAACAGGACCCAGGGGTAAAAGTAAATATGTTAACTAATCTTTTTTGCTCCACCATTTTTTAAATTTGCATTTCGGTTAAGTAAGTTAGGACAGGGGGAGGAGGCATTTATTGAATATGCATACCTTGCATGGATTGCAAGGTATGCTTCATTTTAACTATGGGACCAGTGATGGCGAAACTTTTTGAGCCAGAGTGCCCAAACTGCAACACAAAACCAAATTATTTATTTCAAAGTGCCAACACTGCAATTACACACATCACATATGAGCAGTCCATCAGGTGATAGAAATGTTCTCAAAAGTATATATGGCTATATAGAAGTCCATAGCTCAGGGCAAGCCTTGGGGGAGGTTGAAGCATTCTCCAGGTAACATGCAAGAGAGAAGGATATAGAGGTGCCTCTGAGTGCAGACTGATGAAGTGTTTATTAAACACATCATTTTAGGAGAGCAACTCACATTTTTGTAGACAGATATAGGCATATAATATAGTCCAATGTCGTCTGGAACAACAAGGAGCACTGTGCCGCTGATGACACCGCTCTGGGGTTTGGAAGCTGGCTGTGTGTAGAAGGATCCAGAGGAGAGGGCTGGAATGCTCTTGGAGTGTGGTGCCAGGCGTGATGGTGTCACTGGATGAGCCACAACGGGTTTCCAAGCATGCGCACTGGTGATGGCTGGTCAGTGTGCGTTCCTTTGTCAAGCTCTTCCGAGTTTCTGAGGTTCAGCTGTGGTGCGGGGTGGTAGCGATCCAACGACTTATAGCCCGCGTGCCCACAGAGAGGGCTTTGGGTGCCAACCGTGGCATGCGTGACATAGGTTCGCCATTGCTGTATGGGACTATTCAGGCGTACTAATAGATGGACAAAGACCAGGACAAATGCACTTGGTTGCATGTTTACAATTAAAAAAATGTAAAAAGAAATGAAACTGTGTTGTCTGTGCAACCACTTCTTAAAGCTAAGGCCAAGTTCAGACACGGAGTCATTGGACAATGATTTGGCTTTTAAATGGGATGGGGTACGGTTTACAGTAACATTATGCTGATTAAAAGTAAATGTATCTCTGGGTTCAAGGTGGTCCAATGACATGTAATCCTAAATGAACCTATAGGTACCAGCATTTAACTTATATTAAAAGCTGACCATACATGGCTTAAATTGTCTGCTTGCTGCTAAATTAGCCAAAATTCTCGAGCTGTGGGTATCCATGTCCACACCACCACGCTCAATACATTTCAACTGAAGAATTGATGGGAGCAGGCTGGAAATTGTTGGCCGAACAGTGATTACGTTCAGTCAGATGCAAATTTCACATCTACAATAGCAGGCAGTGGCGATTCCTTCATTCATGCTGTTTAGCGTGGATAGAGAAATCTATATGTCTGTGGCTAGCCGATTGCCCTATTCACACATTTAGCCTGGGTCCACACTGTAGCGATGCGGGAACTAGTGCGATTCCAGCGCCGGTTCCCGCATCGCATCTCTCCTGCAGGCAGTTCACACTGCCCTCTGCGAACCGCTGTGGGTATCAATACAATGTTAACAACACCCCCAAATCGGTTCACAGATGGCAGTGCGAACTGTGGATTTCAACAGGAATCAGGTTGCATGGGTGAGAACACCCATGCGATCCGATTCCAGTGTGGGAAAAAAATGTCCCTGAACCTTTTTTGTGCGAGTTCAGCCCTACAACTGTATTTGCATTGCATAGACATCTCGTGATTGGCACAGCAATGCGGGTGCGAATCACATGTAATGTGTGTGTTTGCAATAGTGTGAACCCAGGCTGAAGGCGGATGGGGGAATCCTCCTGCTGTGTCATTGTATTTTGACAGTGGGGAGACTGTAGCCTGCAGCACTGATTGACATTTTCCAGCAGGGTAGTTATACAAAAGTCAGTAGATTGACTTCTGTACAACCCCAGTGCTCATACATAGATTGAAACCCTGCTGAATCGACCAAATTTCAATCCACATATTGACAGCTTAAGATTTCAGGGCACCCTTGGAGCGTTCATTATATGAATTCTGACTCCATCTGCAATGTTTGCCTCTTTTTATTGGTGAGTTCTAATGCATCACCTCGGTAGATTGTGGGTGGTGGCAGAGATGAAAGTGGACATTACATGGAAGGCCTCATGTTCAGAAGCTCAAGGTACCCTCTGGAGACCAGTAGGTCCCTGCTTTTAGGTCCTTGTGTCTCTTGACTGCTTTACTCTACATAGAAATGAAAGGGGAATTCCACCCTAACACTAAAATCCCTGCATCTACAGACACCCACAATCTAAGCCTAACCTATTTAGCCCTATAAAGAAGAAATCGGCATGCATACTTTTTTTGAGGCCGTTCTGGTCCGGTCTCCAGTGGCGGAAGCTCTGCAGAGGACACAGCCAGCAACAGCTGTGAAATGAATGGGGAGTGATGTCACCCATAGACTTACTATGGGGCTTCTGTTTTCGGCTCCCTCCTCTGCACCCACCTCCACAGAGAAGCCGCCACTGACAGCTCAGCGTGGCATCCGGTCGGATCAGTTTAGAAAAGGTATGTATAGTGATGTCATCTTTACAAGGTTAGTGTTAGATTGTGCATGTCTATAGATGTAGCGATTTGAGTTTAGGCTGCACTTATCCTTTTAATAGTGACTTCTGGATTCATACATTGTGAACAACAGATTCCTTGGTCGGTGCAAGGTGACTGTATAGTTGGTATTTGTGTTATAATAGATCTAAAAAAAACAGCTGAAACCATTTTCCTTTGTCCTTGCAGGTATTGGTAAAACTCCTTCTCTTGGTACTGGATTTCATACAAATTTGGGAAAGGAGAGTCGTGCCCAGACACTTCAAAACGGTACGTAGATCCTATGTGTTAATCTTCCTGGATGTGAAATGCTGTAGTGTTTTTTTTTTTTTTTTTCTCTCATTTGTATAAATCAAATGGTCTTCAGTTTTGGAAATAGGTTGGCACTGTTTTAAAGTAATTGTAAACCCATTTTTAAAAGAAAATAGCACACGTGCAGTGGTTTTGCACAGAGCAACGTTGATCCCCCTCGTCTGAGTATCCCCGCTGTTGCTCTGGGCTCTTCCTCTTCCCTGTGTGCCACCACAGGAAGCCGCTTGACACACACAGTGTAACTCTGCCCCATCCTTGCTCCCTCATCACTAGATTTGATTGACAGCAGCAGGAGCCAATAGCTCCAGCCGCTCTCCCTGAGTCCAGTGAAGAGGGAGAGAGAGAAAGCAATGCCGGTTCAAGATCGGGTTTAAATAAAGCCTAGCACACATGGACCGAATGTCTGGCAACATCAGCTGGTTCAATAAAACCTGTCTGACATTCGTCCCGTGTGTATGGCAGTTGGTTCGACAGAAGCCAGACATTCGGCCAGATTCTGTTGGACGTGCATGCTGGAAAACCAGTAGCCGATTGGATCCCGATCAGCGCTTTCAGACAGTGGTTGAGAGCACTGACGGGAGTGTTCTGGTGTGGGGGAGCATCCGACCTGTCAGAACACAATAGCTCAGCGAGAGATATTGCTGTACTAACATCGGATTGTTAGTACAATGGCTTCAACTAAAGCTGTCAGGTTATTTTTAAAAAACAAGTCATTGTGTACTAGGCTTAGTGATTTGTAAAGTCTCCTTTTTTTTTTCCCCTATTAAAATAACAAACATGTTATACTTACCTGCTCTGTGCAGTGGATTTGCACAGAGCAGCCCAGATCCCCGTCTTCTCGGGTCCCTCTTCTCTGATCCTGGCCCTTCCCTCCTGTTCAGTACCCCCACAGCAAACCGCTAGCTATGGGGGTACCCGAGCCACAGCTCTCTGTGTCCATTCAGACACGAACCCCCGACTTGGCCACGCTTCCTCTCTCCCCTGATTGGCTAGCTGACTTTGACAGTAGTGGCAACCAGTGGCGCCGCTGCTGTATCTCAGAGGGAGAATCTCGGACAGCTGAGACACTCGTGGATATAGCTGGACAGGAAGAGACCTCAGATAAGTGTTAGAGGGGCTGAGGGCAGCTGCTGCACACAGAAGGCTTTTTTTATCTTCATGCATAGAGTGCCTTTGCAACTGACTTTACAATCTCTTTAAGTATTTGAGGGGGCTGGGGGAAACTGGTCCTAGAGGGATTAATGCAGAGTGTGGTTTAAGGTAAAAGAAGAAAAAAATCTTCAGCCTTAACAACCATTTTAACCAAAAGCCGAAATAGTAAGACTAGAAAAGTAGTCGAATGATGAAAGCTTCTTAAAAAAATGTAAAAGCAAAAGAAATCTTTTAAAAGGAATGTGTGAGGATAGAATTTTTTTTTAGATTTT
>BLSH010197664.1:3049850-3078617 GCA_018402905.1 Glandirana rugosa
CCAAAGATTGACATACCCCCGACCCGACCGACATCCTCCTCTCTAGTTTCAAGGATTTAGTGATTCTTGTTAGAGAGAGATGACGGGACAGTCTTGCCCCTAGCCGAAACAAATGTGACCGTCTAGGGGCAAGACCGAGAGAGAACGTGCTAGCACCCTCCGACAGCCTATAACTCAGGTGGGGTGGGCGCCTAACCGAGCGGGTGACTGGTGCAAGGGCGCCGTTTGTATGTCGATGTAGCTAAGTACCCTTGCTCGGCTGGACGACGTCATTTTACTGCCACCGACCAGCCGTTCACCAATGAAGTAAAGATTATAAGTCAAAGCCGATCCCCGTTCTGACAGGGCAGTAGAGAGAGATTGTTCTTAGTGATTTAGGAACTTTGATCTCTCCTCCTACAGCCAGCCCAGCCCCCATACAGTTAGAAACCCTTCCCAGGGAACACATTTAATCCCTTGATCGCCCCTGGTGTTAACCCTTTCCCTGCCAGTGTCATTTATACAGTAATCAGTGCATTTTTATGTTGCAGTCCCGCTAAAAAAATCGCAGATCACAGCCATTACTAGTAAAAAAAAAAATAGCCATAAATCTATCCCCTATTTTGTAGACGCTATAACTTTTGCGCAAACCAATCAATGTACACTTACGATTTTTTTTTTAACTAAAAATATGTAGGAGAGAGAGTTTTTTTGGATATTTATTATAGCAAAAAGTAAAAAATATATTTTTTTTCAAAATTTACGCTTTTTTGTTTTTGGCGCAAAAAATGATCAAATACCGCCAAAAGAAAGCTCTATTTGTGGGGAAAAGAACATACATTTTGTTTGGGTACAATGTCGCACGACCACGCAATTGGCCTGGTCATTATGGGGAAAATCCCTCCGGTCCTTAAGTGGTTAAATAGCGTTTTTGGTTTGGGGTGCTCAGATACAGCGTAGTTCAGCTTGAGCTGTAATCAGAATACGAACAGATGACTGAATTTTGTGGGATACATTGTCTTCAACCATATCTATTATTACTGTTTATAGATTGACAATGTCCACTGCAGTCACATTGCATCAGGCATTCACAGCACCCTCTGTTTCCTAAGAAAGCTAAACTTTCCCATCGATCTCCAAGTGGTCCCAGGCAGCATGTTTGATTTGACCACCCTTGAGTCCCACCATTGCCTATAGCGGCTTTTCTCAACCTTTTCAACACAAGAACCCTTGAAATAACTTTCTGGTCCCAGGGCCCCCCTGCTAAAATGAATAGATCTACTCGATATGTATCATAACTCATGATACATTAGTGTGATGGTTGTTGGGAAGATTGCTCCCTACACTTGTGGTAATTAGGAATATTTAACACCTTACAGATTAAAAGATCAATGGTGCCAGTGGGAACTTATCTGAGAGGTGGAAATTGCTCATTGCTCTAGCAACCCCTAGCAACCTCAGGAGGAACCCAAGTGTTCCATGGAACCCTGGTTAAGAAACCCTGGTCTTAAGGTAGGCAGAAGTGGTGGCCATCTTGGGCAAATTATGGGGGCTGAAAAGGGCAAGTTGCAAAGTCTTTTCAGTGGTCATAGGGAAGGTGGCCCTTGTCACCTTGGTTACTAAAGAACCTTGTCCTGACTCCACCATCAAAAAGAATGAACATTTTGCTTTGGTGGAGAGAAAAGGCATCACCAGCATTTGGCCCGAACGCCACTTATGACATGGGGAACAGTAGAGTTCAGGCTCTTGTGCCGCATGTAGTAGTAAGATCTTCATCTGTTTTTACCAAAAATGGCCCAACTCTAGGACCATAGTGCTTCTAAGCCACAGTGCTAAACTTTTGGACACCTTGTTGCCTAACGGAGTTAGCCACATAAGTACAGACAATAAACCTAACTACTGAGACATGCTTTGTATTAATTGTTTCCCCCTGTAGGGAAAAGCAGTGAGGTGGTGGTAACTGGTTGAGTGTTTGAAATGGATGAAGAACATTATCCTGACAGCAAAGGCAGACCCCTCAGAGGTTGTCTGTTAATCGTATTGTGGAATTTTCTGGAAACACTTTAACCTTTGACTCGTGTCCTCAGGGCAAGACTTCCTGACAGTGAGCTGATCACATTCAGTCTAGCCCATTGTTGTGTCTGCCGTTCTTCCCTGCAGCTCGCATAGCTGCCGTCTCTTGGCTCTCTATTCTTTTATTTTGAAATGTAGACTAATCTGAAGAATCCTAGATTTTTATTTCTGTAACATTTAGTTACTTTGATTTGGCATTGTCAGACTGCGAGAGACACCACTGATGGCTTGTTCTGATAGAAGGAGCACACAATATAGCAGTCAAACTGCAGTCCATTGATACAAGCACATGTCTTCCCCCTCTATTGCTAATCTGCAGCAGTTAAAAAGTGAGCAACTCTAATCAACTGCCCCGTGACCACCATCGGGTTCTTGTTAAAGTAGATGCAAATGCAAAATGAAAGGCATTTGGGTTACCAAAGCACTGTACATCGTGAATGGTTGCCATTTTTAGGATACTAATTTCTAAAAGAATTTAATCCTTTGCTGCTCATCAGCCCTGTTGATCTCCTGAAGCCTCTTTGCAGCCACACTCTGTTTACAATCACTTACTCTAGTAATGTTTGCGAGGCATTTTCTCAGGGCAGTTTCCTAATGATGACAGTTGAACATGCATGTGCAATGTGCATTGGCATGACCGCATGTAACCTCATTTGGGAGAGCATGTGACAGGATGACAAGTCCAGTGAACCATTAAGACCAGGACAGAGCATTGTCATGAGGAAAGCTGCTGGGCCTGCATCCCTTTTAGATGTGATTTCCTATTGGGAGTATCTCACCAAAAATTACATTTTTGTTGCATGCCCTATATCTGACTTGTATGTTAGTGCAGACTTCTGGGAAAATTGGGAAGCCAATCACACAATCAGGAAATTATGTTTCTTTGGGGGGGAAGGGGGGGGGGGTTCCATCCACATTCTGTGTGTAGAGCACCTCCAGGTAGCCATATTGTATTTTCAGAAAATTACAGAGCTGCAGATTGAAAGGGAATGGCAATTTTAATATTCAATTACAATGTGACTTGTGTCACAATTGTATACGCTATATTATTTGCTTCCCCCTCACAAAAGTGAAGTTACCCTTTCAAAATAATTTCTTTTGAATTTACTTTAGCATTTTAAAGCATATATAAGATTTTAATGATTAAGTATATACTTTAAGGGCTCATATAGAAAACCTGCAATACGGAGGATGCACTGCCCAGTTTTAACACCTACCAAGTTCTTCTTTAGGCTGCCCATAGAAGATTCCATTTTTTTTAAATCAACCAGTGGATTAAACAAAAAACTGACCTGGTTCTCCAATCTGCACATTCGAGGTGGATGGGGGAATCCTCCCCGCCAAGTCATTCTGTTTTGACAGCAGGGAGACTTCCCCCTCCATCAGAATACACTGATCGAGTGAGGAAAATCTGACCGGACGGTTGAACAGAAATCTATTAGTAAGTCCACTTCTGTTTGCTCACAGTAGGCATACTTGGATCGAAATTCTATTGGTCCCTGCTGAACCACCCAAATTTTGATCTCTGTATGGCCGACTTTACACTAAAGATATACAAAATATGCTAGCTTTAAGGTGGCCATACATGGATCAAAATTCAGCCAGTTCAGCGGAGACTGGCCAAATTTTAGTCCATCTTCGGGCAGGCTGGTTGTACAGAAGTCGATCTACTGATCGACTTTTGTACAACCAGTCTGTTGGGTTTTCCCAAACAGACACTAGCCAACAACACTGATCAGTGTATTCTGACAGCGGGGTTGTCTCCCTGCTGTCAGAATCCAAAGACACAGTAGGGAGGATTCCCCCATCCATCTTGAATGTGTGCATTGGGGAATCAGATCTTTTTTATTCCCTGGTTGAACAAAAAAAAAAAAAAATGTTTAATATATGGTCTGCTTTAAAGATGTTTATAGAGTAGGTTGATGTATTGCCCAACTGTTGGGCTTTTCATTTTTGGAAAAAAGATACAATGGGAATATATGGTGTGGGGGTCTGATCTGAACCGAAATATCAGATAGAGTTGGGTTGGCCCTTTTAGAGTCCAAAGAAAGTGTTTGACAACAGCAGGTCCTACGCACACTGCTGGCAGCCTGTTAAACTCTGAGAGGTTGACAGTTGCCTTGGCTGGATGGTGCATCTGACAGTACTAGTGTTTATGGCAGTATGTGCCCAGGAACAAATGCTTGGAATACAGACTTCTGACATGTTGGCATTTGTACCTGGGTGCTCACTGCTTTAAATGTTGGCACCACTAGGTGCACCGTCCATCAGCAGTAACTGTCAGCCTCTTGTAGAGTTTGACAGGCTGCCAGCAGTGGGGCTGGACAGTGAACCTTTGACTTTGCCTGCATTTAAACACCGCAGCCTCATCCACTGGGGCTAAACATAGTGTAAATGTGGCTTAAAAAGTGTAACGTTTTACAGTAAAACAAGAAAAAGTTCATTAAAAAAGTTTTTTCCTTGTAATTTTATGGCACATTTGGCTCGTTTCACAAAGCTTTAACACAAGATTTTTTTTTTTTTGAACAATATAGTTTATTAATTTTTCACAGCAGACATCAAGATCCAACAGAAGTAAACATAGAAAATAGCAATGAAGGACCACTTATACAAAGACACTGTCCTAAGAAAGACAAAGGCGCTGTATGGCTGAAGTCTGTTCAAGTAATCGCTGCTCTCATACAATGATTATCCCATCTGTTCCTTGAGTTGTTTCACTATTTATAACCACACATGGTACCAAGATAAAAAATGGGCTAGGCACGTCTCTATACTAGTCAGTACGTACACTATTACCTAAAGTATTGGGACACCTGCCTTTACACGCACATGAACTTTAATGGCATCCCAGTCTTAGTCTGTAGGGTTCAATATTGAGTTGGCCCACCCATTGCAGCTATAACAGCTTCAACTCTTCTAGGAAGCCTATCCACAAGGTTTAGGAGTGTGTCTATGGGAATGTTTGACCATTCTTCCAGAAGCACATTTGTGAGGTTAGACACTGATGTGGATGAGAAGGCCTGGCCTCACGATCTCCGCTCTAATTTATCCCAACAGTGTTCTATCGGGTTGAGGTCTAGACTCTGTTAAGTTCCTCCACCCCAAACTCACTCATCCATGTCTTTTATGGACCTTGCTTTGTGCACTGGTGCACAGTCATGTTGGAACAGGAAGGGGCCATCCCCCAACTGTTCCCACAAAGTTGGGAGCATAAAATTCTCCAAAATGTCTTCGTAAGCTGACGCCTTAAGAGTTCCCTTCACTGGAACTAAGGAGCCAAGCCCAACCGCTGAAAAGCAACCCGAGACCATAATCACCCTCCACTAAATGATTTGGATCAGTGCACAAAGCAAGTTCCATAAAGACATTGATGAGCGAGTTTGGGGTGGAGGAACTTGACTGGCCTGCACCTCAACCTGACAGAACACCTTTGGGGTGAAGTAGAGCGGAGACTGCAAGCCAGCTTTCTCGTCCAATATCAGTGCCTGACTTCACAGATGCGCTTCTGGAAGAATGGTCAAACATTCCCATAGACACTCCTAAACATTGTGGACAGCCTTCGCAGAAGAGTTGAAGCTGTTATAGCTGCAAAGGTTGGCCAACTCAATACTGACTAGGACTGGGCTGCCATTAAAGTTCATGTGCGTGTAAAGGCAGACGTCACAATACTTTTGGTAATATAGTGCATCTCATAGGAATATCTAGGAACAGGGGACCACCAACAGTTGAGAGGACCAAGAAGAAGCATAACGGATCCAAGTGGAACACTAGAATTTTTTAGTGATTATGATTGTAATCTTTCAATCTCATTGGAGATCCCTCAAAATATCTGTTGCTTTTTTGAAAATAAGTATCTCTAGCCTGGTGTGTGAGCTTTGTGAATTAGGCCTATTGGCTGTCTGAATGAGTGACCATGTTCATTACCAGTGTGGAAATCATGTAGAATGACCTTATCACTGTTCTTCTATTATAGGAAAGAGACAGATCCACAATTTAGGGGTACAGCTGCAACTCAACAAGCACTGTCTGGACACTGCCTTCAACTTCTTCAAAATGGCCGTCAGCAAGCACCTGACTCGCGGTAGGAAGATGACGCACGTTATAGCTGCTTGTCTTTACTTGGTGTGTAGGACAGAAGGAACTCCACGTATCCTTTCCTAAGACAATCATTCAGAGACAGCGTTTCAGGTTCATTTCATCCGGCTTTTCTGTGAGTGTTATAAAAATAGATGTTTATGTCTAGTAAGAGTGTTCCTTCTTGTGGATTGTGTCTTTGTTAATTGTCAGAGTAAAGAACATTTAATCCAACCTGTAACACCACTTTTTGCACCTGTTATGAGTGCGATATTTTTAAAAGAAATAATTGTTTTTTTTTTACTTCTTACGCTGGAAAATAAATCTCTTGAGATGATTGCAGTTGGAGATGTAGGAGGCAGCTATTTTAATTCTGCTGTGTTCAAACTGCTGCCAGGAATCTTATTTATCTCATGAAAAATTGAACCATAAGGGGCTGAGCCAGCTTTTTCAATCAGGGTGCTTTCTGGGTTCTTCAGGGGTGCCTTGGCTAAATGCCTGAGAATTGCAGAAAAAATATCAGCAAGCCGGCAGATGGATCAAGCCTGCCTTTTTGGTATATAAAGATGCAGGTTTTGATTATGAAGCACTACAACCTTGGGCACTTTGCGGGCCACCTGCTGGCATTCTAACAACCAATGATGTCATAGGTTGATGAGGAGTTTTGTCCCTCTCTGTCAGAATTGGGGTCATGTTAGCTGAATGAGGGAGAGAAACAGGAAGAAGAGAAGCGCTGGAATACTATTCAGGTTCAAAGTACTTTATTCATCCCAAAGGGACCTTATTAAAATACAATTATACTCAACGAAGAACAAAGCAAAAATTGGTAGCAATGTGAAAAGGTGTATTTGCTTTGTAAAATAAATCTCCTCTAAGGCCTCTTTGTTACCTAAAAACACAGCGTTTAGGCCCCTTTCACACAGGTGCCTCCGCTATGCGGAATCCGCTTGCTCAGCAGGGGATCTCTCTGCTGATCCCCACAGAGCAGGCGGATGTCAGGTCCCCGCTATGCAGAGCAGACACAGACTCAGACCCGCTCTCCTCTATGGGGCAATCGGATGGAAACAAATCGCCTGTCTGTTTCCATCCAGTCCGCCGGATGGATGGAAAATAGGACCACCATCCGTCTGCTTTTGGTGGACAGGATCGGATCAGATGGCGACGGTTGTCAGCGGACATAAAAGACAATGCAGTGTCCGTTGACATCCGCCACTCCATAGAGGACAATGCAGTGTCCGATCAGGGCCGCCTGAAAAACTGACAGGCGGACCTGATTGGACAACCTGTGTGAAAGGTGAGATATTTACGTTTGTAGCGGGCAGTGACGTACCCGGCTTGTGTGCACTATACTCTGGATGGTGCACACAAAGTGCTGTTGATTCAGAGGGCTGTGCCACAATCATGACGCCTGTGCGCATGCGCGAGTGACGTCATCGTGGCCTGGCCATTTAAACAGCTGGGGCTCATGAACTTGGAAGGAAGGCCAGGTGACCGCACGCTGCTGGAGTGTTTCGCTTTACAGGGAAGTCTGTCACTAGCATGCTGATATGACACTAACCTGCATCCATCTGTTTTTGGCAGACAGGATAGGATCAGATAGCGATGGTTGTCAGCGGACAGAGAAGACAATGCAGTGTCCGCTTACATCCGCCACTCCATAGAGGACAATGCAGTGTCTGATCAGATTCGCCTGAAAAACTGACAGGCCCACCTCATCAGACATCATGTGTGTCAATGCAGACCAAACATGCAATGTGTATAGATCAGTAAAAAAAAAATACAGAAATATGCGCTGCCAGTCAGTATTTGTACGTTCGTATACATGCAAACCCCACACTCCCCTGATGAACATTAAAGCTAGAATAATTTTTGCACATATGTTCATATACATGCAAATATGTGCCAGTGCTATACAGCCTATCCTCAGGTTTTTCCTGCCAGGAATGTCTAATGTTCATACATCAGTACAGTGTGCAAGTACTGTGTTCTAATGTTATGGAGTCCAACATATGGCAATGCAGCTGCATTATGTAAAACTATTCGTTTAGTTTTCTATATTTTAGAGTAGGGTGCCTTAAGATTGTACATCATTTTAAAGGGTGCCTTGACTGAAACAGGGTTGAGAAGCATTGGGCTAAGCTACACAAGCTGCAGCAACTTTAATCTTTTGATACTAATATTTAAAGTGACCTTATCGCCACAGGGTCACTTATATAGGCCAGCCTGGGCAAAGTAGCCTATCTATATTTTGCTTTCCATTGTCCTGTACATTGTGTAGTGCTATATGAGCCGACGGGAGAAGCAGTTACCTTCACACCCAGAAGTGTAGAATACCTGCAGTGGCCAGAGAGCTGTGAAGTGGGGAAATTTCAAGACCTGATGCTGGAAGGGTAAGGCCGGCCATACACTGTTCAAATCTTGGCTGGTTCAGCATGAACCGGCTGAGATTCAAACGTTAATGGGCAGGCTGAATGTACCAAGTTGATCAACTTTGGTACAACCAGCCTGCCGGATTCTCTTGCAATTATTGCCAGTGGCTGCTATAGCTGCTAGCAATAATCACTGTCTTCTCCTAGCCCGTGGTTGCAGGAAAGAAATTTGCTCTGTGTATGGCTGGCCTAAGTATAGATGGGCTTCTTTTGCAGATTGGCCTCTTTTATCAATTTACCACCTGCTGACAGTCACCTTCATAGACTACAGTTGAGCTTCACTTGTGATTATTAGTACCTCAACCCTGCTACTGCAATTACTATATAGCAGGGATATGCAATTAGCGGACCTCCAGCTGTTGCAAAACTACAAGTCCCATCATGCCTCTGCCTCTGGGTGTCATGCTTGTGGCTGTCAGAATCTTGCTATGCCTCATGGGACTTGTAGTTCTGCAACATCTGGAGGTCCGCTAATTGCATTTCCCTGCTATATAGTATCTACCAATCATAAGGTGTGGTGGAGCACATGGTTGGCTATAGAGGAAAGCTCCACAAGTAGCATTTATTCCCCAATAATCTAACCGGCTTGCACAGTGATCCATTCACATGTGATTGATAGCTGCACGATACTACTTGTGTAGCTTTCTCCATAGAACTCAACTTCCATATGCTTAGCGATTATTTGCTACTCGATTTTAGTAAGTGGGCTCAAGTACAACTATAGGCAAAACTTTTTTTTTAAATTTATTACCCATGTAAGGATTGGGGCGATTTACATTCACTTCCTGTCATCGCATACTAGCGCATTATAAAACACTTACCTTAGTACAAAGTCCTGCATGGGAGTCGGCACTCTGAGTACAGGGCCAACATCTTCCACCCGAAGTTACTTCTGGATTCGTGGCTCTGGGTTCGCTGTTATTGGCCGGAGCTGCGACAACATCAATCCCGCGCAGGAGCCGTTGGTAACGGCACAGCCCCATAGAAACGGCACCAAGCGGACCGTTTCTTCAGTGCGCATGTGCTGATGATGTCGGCACATGCAGATACAGGGAATATCTCCTTAACAATGCAAGTTTAGTAGATATTCCCGGAACCTACAGGTAAGCCTTATTATAGGCTTACCTGTAGTTTAAAGTGGTTGTCAAGAGTTGACAATCACTTTAAAATCAATGAATGTGTTCACACTGGGGCGGTGCGCTTCCATTGCAGTGAAAAAAATCCTGCTTGCAGCATTTTTGGAGCATATGTGGGGAGTTAAAAAAACAAAAAACAAAAAAAAAAGTACCTTCCCATTGAAAGCAATGGAAAAGGTGGCAAAAACATATCCGCAATGCGTTTTATTTGGTGCAGTTTTTGAGTCACGTGTCTTTTATTTACCACACAGCAAATGTGGTAAAATCGCAGCAAAAACGTACCTGGCTTTTTAAGCACAAATTGCACCCCCTTTGTGCATGTCTCTGAGAATGTGGTTTGTAATGCCTTCCAATAAAAGTGAACTATTGTCAAAGAATTTCTCCCTGCAACCCAATCCACCCAAGTTCATTAAAGTGATAATATGTAAGGAAATACCATAATTGCACACAATGTTTCAGAATCCAACAGCATCTGATCTTGTGACTAAATGCATAGGTGTGTGGTCACATGTTCTGTACTAAGGGGTAAAGTCTGTCAGTCTAAATTCTGTCTCCTCCCTTCAGCAGAGATCATGTGATCAAATGCCTTGGAATTAGAGCTGCACAATTCTGGATAAAATGAGAATCACAATTCTTACATCATTTTTCACATTATACAAAAAAAATGGGCTAACTTTACTGTTTATTTTATTTATATTTTTTTTAATTCATTGAAATGTATTTTTTCCCAAAAAAATGAGTTTAAAAGATTGCTGCGCAAATACACTGTGACATAAAATATTGTAACAATTACCATTTTATTCTCTAGGGTCTCTACTAATTATATATTATTTGTAGCTGCTGACTTAAATGTTTTTCCCCCCAGGCTGGAACACCTCTTTAATTGGTAAACTGACCTCATTTGCAGCCCGAAGTTCATCCCTTTGATCTGTAAATCAACAGGAACATACAATGTTTCTTGTTATCTCTTTCAGCCCTAAACAATGTTGTTTATAAACATTGTCGTCTGCTTTCTTTTTTGACAGCTGTGAGCCAGGGTACTGCTCTGCACTTACATGAATGGTAGAAATGCTGGATTAAAGTGGTTGTCAACCCGTGACAACCGTTTAACCTACAGGTAAGCCTATAATGAGGCTTACCTGTAGGTGTTCTGCATATCTCCTAAACCTGCACTGTTTTGGAGATATACAGTGTACTGCTGTTGCCGACGTCATTTCAGCACATGCGCAGTGAAGAAACAGCCTCCGTGCCGTTTCTTCACTGTGATAGTGCCGTTACTGGCGGCTCCCGCGCGCATGTGCGGGAGTGACGTCACGCGACTAAGGCCAGTCACAGAGCTGGAGTCGCGGCCCCGGAAGGAAGAGGGGCTGAAAATTGATGCTGCCTGCACAGGGGACAGCGCTGGACGTCGCAGGCTTCGTTTGCAGGTAAGTGACACATAATGGGCTACTATGCTTCTACTTTGCAGGAGAATATTGAGGAAATAAACTCCATCAGGGTTTACTTCATCTTTAAGATCATGTGGGGGTTGAATCGAGATTGCAATTTTTATAACAATTAATCATGCAGCTCTACTAGGAATCTGTCTATATGATTAGCTGCTCTGGGACTGTGGAGGGGCTGTTTCTACAGTCGTGTAAATACATCATGCCTTTTTCTACCTATAATTTTATTGGTGCACGACTGTCAGAATAGCAAGTGAATTTACATTGAACTATACTTCTACTGTACCTGCGAATATTGTTATATATGTAACAGCTGTGACTTTGCAGGTGTGTTGTTTTTTTTTTGTACTCCACAATGCATCTTGTGTGTAAGCATATATCTCAGTATCGTGCACACACATACTTTTGCTGAAATAAGGTTATTTCTGATGGTCTTTAATAATACTTCTCATTGTAGACATCCAGGGACTATGGGGGCACTAAATATCCCTCTGTGTGATGTGGTCCCCACCTAACGCAGGCCCCAAATGAACCACAGAGTGAAGCCTGTTTCACTGAAGTATGGCCATATTGCTGGGGTTGCGTGTCAGATTTCAGGGTGTTGCTCTGCAAGTGAAATAATTGCTCTTTTCAGTCCTTAGAAAATCCAGGAGCTGGGGCTAGAGATGTAAAATTTCCGGAAATTTTGAAGCCACGGGAAAATAAAGTTTTTTTTTTTTTGTTTTTTTTTTCCCTGGAAAAAAATATGGAAATTTTTGAAAAAGTTTAAAAAACGTAATCATTTTGTTACACTGGGAAAGTGAAATGCAGTGTGTATAAAACTATTATGCTTGAAATAAAAGTATAGCTCATTCAGTTAATAAACTAAACATGCTTTTTAAAGCATTTTTTTTATTTCTAATGGAATAACAAGGACTGTATATGTTAGGGATATTTCACCTATACATGAGAACAGGTAACCACCCCCTTTCCCTCCATAATAATGCAAAATCTTCCTGCCAATATGCATTTTCAGTTATTGACAGTGCTGATCCAGAAAAATATATTATTGCCCTATGAAGAGTTTGATGAACGTACGCCTGATTTTCAGGTGTCATTTTCTCAGTAAATGAAGGGATTGTGTATTTTTAGGAGGCCGTGGTTTGTAGCACTTACCTGAAGATGCTGCTGGAGAAGGAACCCTTTGTGATGATCCAGAAGCAGCAGGAAGAGTGTTTCTGGAATGAGAACTCTGGAGGGAAAAGCTTCTCGCACTTTCATTCTGGTCCTCATCATTTAATTCCAGATTTATTATTAGTGTCTTTAGGGCACCTCTGGCATGCCAGGATGTGTTTTGTCATCCTCGTAGCATTTGGAAAAGAATATTTCTTCTCACAATGTTTGCAAATTGCAGCTTTGCTCTCAGGAGAAATTGCACTGTGGAAATGTTTCCAAACTCTAGATGTTGATGTCACGGACATGAGCCTGCAGGAGAACCATTGCCCTGAGAACTCTGTGTTTTAATGTGTTCTTAGGTTATCCAGACAGAGCTGGTCACTAATTGGCTTTTGGCTTCTTAGGCATAAGGTATTCCTATGGAGGAGCTGGACTGTCTGAGGTGGTCATTGTTATGATAATAGGATTAGCTCTACTGTCAAAGAGTAGCCATTATCTGATGGTTTTCTGTATAAATTCAGTGTGTTTCTCGAATAAAGCAGTACTTATTCCTGGTTTACTCCAAAGCTGGTGTTGCCTAGTAATTGGGTTTACTATAGCCAGACTTGTGGGTCTCGTGTTCCAGAGAGCTTGGGAAGCAGCTTCTTGGCGGAAATACCCAACAGGGTGTCAGCAGTCCGTCACAGTTGGTCTCACTATTTTACTGAGAGGAGGAAAAGGAAAAAGATTTATTGAGCAGACTATAGGGAAACATTATGCTGTGATGGTGGCGAACATTAATAGGAATCATTTAAAGGTTAAGAGATCATCTAATTTGTCAGACACGTTTACCCTCTTACCTGTAAATTAAGGCCTTATAGGACAGAAACCATCATCTACTGTATCCCAACAAGCGCCCAACTGTAGGAGGTACAAGATGAGCCCCGTAAGCAAACTAAACTGGATCCTTTCCCCTGCAGTACCCTGTAGTGGCATAAATGCATATTTCTCTTGTTTGAGAACTGCATTAAGAAGTAGTGTTACTTGAATTGTATTCCAGGATTTGCTGGTCTTCAGCTGAGAGAACTTGCAAGAATTTAAGACATTACATAAAGTCTCAGAATTATTTAATTAAGGTCTTTATGTTATATAGTTTAAATAACATGTCATAGATATATCATTTAGCATTGCATAATAACATATTCCATACTTTTTTCCCCCCATTTTTTTCCATAAAAAAAACAAAAAGCAGCTTTGACAAAACGGCCCTTCCCAATGTTTCCATTTTTTTCCCAATCCTTCCCATCTCTACCTTAGGGTACTTGCTTCTTACTACACACAAGGGTCCCAAACAAATCGGTAGCCTCTTGACAAGGTCACTTTAGAGAGCCTCATTACTTATAATTATTAGAGCACACCAGCAGTTAACAAAGTAGACCTTGTGCTTAATATTTTTTCCGAAGGAAGCATAATATTGCTGACGGTACACTAAGCTGGGCAGTCTGACAGCTACAGCCAGAGAACATCTGGATTGAAGGAGGCGCTCCGCTCCCTCTGAGCCCTGCTGGGAGCGTCTCCCACTGGACTTCAAAGATGGTGGTGCCCAAGGCTTGATCCCTGCAGTTTAGGAGTTGTGCTGAGTTACATCTTGCTATAACACTGCAGGAGTCTTTTTATGTCTATTTATTTTTGTGTCTGCGATTGAAAGGGTTCAGTTTATCTTTCTAATGTAGGTGCAATATAAAGTTTAATATATTTGATAAGTGAAATAAGCCTAGAAGTAGTAATATATGTTTCATTGTTCATGCCTACCCAGTGAGTGGAATTGTTTGTTGCCCTTGAAATTACAGTATTTTACTGTAAAATGATGGTTTTGTGTAAAAAAAAAAAAAAGTTGCTGTATAATGCTAAGGGGTATTGAAATGTTAGAATTTTTTAAGATATTGCACACTGAAATGTTGTGATTTCAGTTGCATCGTGCGGTCTTCCTCTCTGGATTCCCAGGCTCATTTAGTCTGTCTTGATGTATTACATTAGAGGCCCCCTAACCAGGAATACATTTACATACCTCTTTGCCATTGCCTTACATAAATCTTACTGCTACTTTAACTGTTTGCAGCTCTCGTGTTCTGCTCCTGTCAGCATCAGAAGTCATCAAGGGAAGTAAACACATCTTAAAGACGTTGAGGGCCAATGTTGTTGAAATCAAGTTAAAAAATGGCAGGCAAGCTATAGGCAATACTGAAAATTGAAGAGAAGTGATGCTACAACCTTAATAAGGGATACATATGATAGGATAAAGGAAACTGCCTATTCCACGTCTACTGTTACACGTACTGTATATACATAATGTAGAAAGATGAAGGTCCAGCAACACGGTAAAATTTCAAATAAAATCCATAGAATCTTTATTAATATTCCTACAAGACGAAAGAGGAATCCATTGCTCAGCAAGGTTGATGTTTTTCAGCCCATTTCTGTGCCTTAGGCAATACTGTCAGTCACCAATCTTGCATATAATCTCACTGCACACACAAAAGCTCCTTCCTGTGGTCAGAGGGGAGGCCTCTTCAACCTGATAACCTCAGCTAGTACAATGTGTATGGCTGTGGGTAATGTGCCGCCTTGCTGCCACTGATGAACTGGGGAGGTCCAAAGACTCTGTAGCAGAAATATAGAGACAATGGTGCACTGGCCTAGCGCATTATCCTCAGGTTGATATTTATTAAAAAGTTAAAAATATACTCACAAGCGAGCTGTAAAATCAAGCATGGCAGATTCCTTCAAGTCCATAACCACATGCGCTATGCGGTTGGCATCTCACATAGATACAATGGCTAACACGTTTCAAGGTATAAACCTCTTCAGAGCCTGTGGTTATGAACTCGAAGGAATCTGCCATGTATGACATGCTTGATTTTACAGCTCGCTTGTGAGTATATATTTAACTTTTTAATAAATATCAACCTGAGGATAATGCACTAGGTCAGTGCGCCATTGTCTCTTTATATAATCTCACTGCAACTGATCTTTTTTCCCATTAATGATTTTACCATGCTTAGTTCTGCACTATATCTCTGTGGAGGCAGCCATCTTGGTAGAGGCAGGGCCTTGTTTCCTTTTATGGTGATTTGATGGGGTAGAATCAAAAAGCACAGGATAAGTGAAGGAAGCACAGATCCACATAGTAGATGAAGCAGAAGTGGGGATATCTTGCACTGCAGGTCCTTAGTCATAGTTTCCCTTTCATAATTGAGAACAATGAGCAGTGCAATAGTGTCATCGTAATTTATTTTATTTTTTTTTTATGACCTCCACTTACCTGAAAGTGGTATCTGCACATTTCAGATACTCGCCCATCCAGTGGATCCAGCATTGTCCTGCTGAGATCCTCTCACACCCATCCACAGCTCTGTCCAACGCCGCCATGTTCTCTGACGCCATCAAGAGGCTCACCAGCTCTTCCGAGCTCAGCAGTTGGGCCTTTCAATGACATGCCGATAGGTCCACCCCTCCTCCTTTCCTTCCTTACTACGCCTCCTAGGATATGTGACGTCCTAAGGTGAATTACGTGTCCAATACTTCTGCAGGATGGGAGCAGGGCTGGAATAGAAAGAAGGTGAGGAAGAGGGTGAAGGTCCGCTTTAAATTGCATCACATTGCAGATTCTGTATACAGCTATGAGACTCTCGGGGCACAGGGTGCACTGCAATTTCTCAGTAGAAAATGTTACTTACAAATAACATTTCTAGTTCTTGGGTTTAAGTCTACTTTTGTAGAATAACATTACTTCAGAAACGTGAGGATGAATTGCTCCATGGTGCTGCAGCTAGAGATGTTAAAGCGGAGGTCCGGGCTAAAAAAAAAAATTAAAAGTCAGCAGCTACACATACAGTAGCTGCTGACTTTTAATATTAGGACACTTACCTGTCCTGGACTCCAGCGATGTCGGCACCCGCCGCCGATCTTCGGATCGGGGGACGGGTGCAGCCGCCTCCATCGCGGGTAAGGGAACCCGGACGTGTAAGCAGTACAGCTTCACGCCGGGCACCTTACCGCGCATGCGCGAGCTCTGCCACGCTCTGCTACTGGCCAGGCGGCCAGTAGCAGAGCGAGCAGGGAGGAGGGAGCCTGCTTCTGACGTCAGCGGCCGCGTCCGCCGGCCAGAACTCCCGGAAGTGTGGAAAAGGACACCTGTCTAAAGACAGGTGTCCTCTTCCCCCTCCCCCCCGAAAGGTGCCAAATGTGACACCTGAGGGGGGGAGGAATCCAACCAGCGGAAGTTCCACTTTAGGGTGGAACTCCGCTTTAAGGACTTGTTTTAAAAGCCTAAATCAGCCAAAATCAAAAACAGAAAAATCAGCACAAGGGATATAACTTGTCAGTAGGATGCGTTCCTTGTGTTGATCCCTTTGCGGTTAGTAGTAAGATGTAGGGAAGATGTGGTTGTTACTAAAATCTCTGATTTAAAGCGGTATTAAACCCAAAAGCAAATGTATTATTTTGCAACTTACTAATTCTTTGATGTGGTGGCTGCATTACTTTTATATCTTAAGCGTTCTTTCCTTTCACCTGGTGATCTAGCCAGTAAGTCAAAAGAACAAACTCTCTCGCAGATGTAGCAGTTAGATGGATGAGACAAACCATTTACCACTGACAGGGGTGCTTACAATGATCCACTTTTGTTTATGTAAAACCTTTATCTCAAAAGGAAAACATAAATCTTCCTCTAACTGCTTATTAAAGCTGAACTCCATCTTTGGATACACTTCACAAAATTTGTTTGGGCCACCTTGGCCCAAACAAACTATATCCCGCACTAACATATGAGGCCGCTGGATGTGCGGTATAAACTGTATAAAGCTGAGGCTACATCCAGCATACTGCACTGTGTTCCGGGTTTGAGCTGGGACTTCCAGTCTTATATCTGGAACACAGTAGTCTAACACAGCGGTGCTCAGCCATTCAGAGAAAGCAATGTATTTTATCAGTGAATACAAAGCTCCCTCTGAGCACCACTATGATAGACTCTGCTGTGTTCCAGGTATGAGACTGGAAGTCTTGGCTGAAACCCGGAACACAGCGCGGTATGCTGTATGTAGCCTCAATTATGTACAGTTTATAGTGCACATCCAGCGGCCTCAAATGTTAGTGAGGAACCTGGTTAGTTCGTATGGGCCAAGCTGGCCCAAATGAACTATGCAAAGTGTATCCAAAGATGGAGTTCAACTTTAAGTGTGAGCTGGAGTTCAGCTTCAATTTGTTAGTGTATCTAAATCTGCTAGTACATCTCACACTCCCCTCCACGCAGATTAGCAATTCTGCTTTCCAAAGGTGCCCTTGTGCTCCTCCATCCAGAGTGGGGGCACTTTAATACAGGAGGTGTGTTACTGGCCAGATCAGCAGGTTAAAAAAATGTTTAAACAGAAAACGAATACAGCCACCACATCTTATGGTTGGTAAGCTGCAATATATTAGTGTTTGGTTTTGGGTTCGGGTTCAATACCACTTTAAAGAGGAGTTCTGCCCCCCCTCCCCCAGCAAAAAATGAAGTCAGCAGCTATACATACTGTAGCTGCTGACTTTTAATATTAGGACACTTACCTGTCCTGGAATCCAGGGAAGTTGGCACCCCAGCCGGATGTTTCCATCTGCTCTGGAGTGCTGCCGCCACCATTTGTAGTAAGGGAACCAAGTCTTTCGGCTCCACAGCCGGGTCCCTGCTGCACATGCGTGAAGCGCACTGTGCTTTCTGAATGGCCCCACGGCGGGGAAGGAGGAGGGGGGCCGGACTTCCGAGTGATCTCGCCGCGGCAAGATCTCGCTCGGAAGTGGGGATGGGTACCTGTCAAAAACAGGTGCCTGCTCCTCCCCAAAAGGTGCCAAATGTGGCATTGGAGAGGGGAGGAGGCTAAGCGGAGCTTCCAGCTTTGGGTTAAGTATTAACTGCAATATGCTAATGTTGGAAGTAGTTGTTTAGTACTGCCTGAAATGAGCAGCCTCTTGGGGGTAGTTGTCTTATAGGCTGCAGGAAGAGGAAATTCCTTTGGCAATCAACAGGTTTAAGCAGGATTGGATTCATTTACAGGCCAATTAGAAAGGTATTATAAAACCTCTTTATCACACTGAATAATACTGCTGTTCAGTATCCGGCTCCTATAATACAGCACTGAAAAATTCTGTTTATAATATTTTACTTGTTTGTTGGAACACGTTGCAGAAACACAATTTAATGGATTGCACTGAAGCGATATCCGCAGTGTCTACAGAGAAAGCCGGGCACAATATGAATGGAGCCTTTGCAAAATCAATAGCATTTGATTAAACCAATAATTACCTGCATAGCTCATCCCCACCTAGTTATTGCAGCGGCTCGGCCTGGGGTTCTGAATAGCCAGCGTGTTTTTTCTTTTTTTTCTTTTCTGCAAAGGCCATTTGGAGAATTGAGGCTGGGATTAATACAACACTTTAGGAGAGCCTCCTTGTTTTACATTTCCCATCTTTTCTGTCAGAGGTTTAATAAAAGCCATTTCACCGCAACTGTGCAGAGACCGGCTTTGCAATTGAAATTAGATTGAGAGGTCTGTGACTTTTTCACAGCTAAAGATATTTCCCTTGGACTCCTGGGAAATATAAAAAAAAAAACTTAAGCATATGACGGAGACAAACATAGAGACCACTGCCGATTCCATTTTGTTTTTATTTATATTTCATATTTTATACCAAGAATAGTGGTATTGTATAGGCTGGAGGATGCTTGATGGTTCTCATTTGGTGGATCTTGTAGCTTCCGCATTTAATAACCTTTGCTTCTGTTGCCGGAATGGATAGAATGTTGTCCAGTTTCGGCTAAAACACCAAATATGATGTCGGTGTAGGATGTAAAGTCGGGGGGAAAAACGCTTGCTATGCTGTTTAAAGAGACCCAGTCACTAAACTGAATAATTGCAGGTAAAAGCACAGAAAAATCAAACCTTTTAAATATGATCAGTATTAATAATGTCTGTAGAGGGAAATGGGGAGAGTGGGACAGTGTTTGCTGGTGGAAATGGGGCAGTGTGCACAGAGAGGACAATATATACAGGTAAAAAAGAGACAGCAATGCAAACAGAGTTTTGTGCTGCTCCCCATATTGTCCACCATCATCAGAGCTCACAGGTGCCTGATCCACAGTCCAAAAGAGACAGCGTCTATGAAAAAGGGGGGCAGTAATGTAGAGGAAAAGGTAGTGTGGGAGGGGGGATAACTAGGGAAGTGTGTGCAGGGAATAATGGTGGAAGTTAGAGCTGCACGATTCTGGCCAAAATGAGAATCACTATTTTTTTTGCTTAGAGTAAAGATCACGATTCTCGTGGCGTAACATCATCTTTTAGATCATACAAAAAAAATAAAAAATGCGCTAACTTCATTGTTTAGTTTTTTTTTTGTTTTTTTTTATTTGTGAAAGTGTAATTTTTCACAAAAAATTGCGTTTGAAAGACCACTGCGCAAATACAGTGTGACATAAAATATTGCAACGATCACCATTTTATTCTCTAGGGTTTCTGCTAAAAAAATATATACTGTTTGGGATTATAAGTAGTTTTCTAGCAAAACAATACTGATTTTAACTTGAAATCAACAGGTGCCAGAAAAAGGTTTGGTCTTTTAAGTGGTTAAACTGACTTAATTTACAGACAGTTTATTACTTTGATCTAATACAACAAAACATTGCAATGTTTATAGTTCGCTCAGACTGAGGAATGTTTTGAAACTTGGCAGACTGCCTGTTTTTGTTGACCGCTCTGAGCGGCTCTGCACTTATCACATAGAATTGAGGAAATCCGGGGGGGGGTGATGTTGAATTGAGATTGCTATCTTTTAACGATTTAATTGTGCAGCTCTAGCTGAAGTGTGTACAGTCGGTGATTTTAATTTGCAGTCAATCCTTGATTTTGTCGTTATGTCTAATCAGAATATATTAAAGTGGTAGTAAAGTCTGCATTTTTACTTGTAGGTAGGCCTCTAATAAGGCTTATCTGTAGGTACAGTGAATATCTCCTAAGGCCCCTTTCGCACAGGCACCTCTGCTATGCGGAATCCGCTTGCTCAGAGGGGGATCTTTCTGCTGATCTCCGCTGAGCAGGTGGATGACAGGTCCATGTCTGCTCCATTATGCAGAATGGATACAGTCCCACTTTCCTCTATGGGGCAATCAGATCGAAATGGGACCACCATCTGTCTATTTTTGGGGACAGGATCGGATCAGATGGGGGCAGGTGTTAGCGGACTTGTGTGTGCTGACATTCGCCACTCCATAGAGGACAATGCAATGTCCGATCAGGTCCGCCTGAAAAACTGACAGACCTGATCGGACAGCACGTGTGAAAGGGGCCTAAATGTGCATGGTTTATGAAATATTTACATCTGTAGCGGCCAGTAACGTACCCAGCACGTGCACTGCACACTGAATGGAGGGCACAATTATGACTCCCATGCACAGGAGTGACATCATCGCAGCCTGGCTATTCAAATGGCTGGAGTGCAAGAACCCAGAAGGAAGACCAGGTGACAGCACGCTGCTGGAGGGATCGGTTTTCCAGGGAAGACGGTCATAATATACTAGTATACTCATATGATATTAACCTGCAGAGGTACCTTTTTTTTTTTTTTTTTTTTTTTTAAGAGACTTTACTGCTTGAAGTCGGGGCCAATATTCAATTCAATTTAAACATGCCCACTTTTTTGGCACAGGGCTTTGCACGCTGAAGGTCAGAGTCTTTCTAAATAAAGTGACCCTCATTTTAAAATTATGAAGTTGGAAGGCATTATGACCTGAAAAGGATGTGTGCACCGCTTAGGCTTGGTAGAGAGGGTGTATGTGAATGATGCATCCACAGCTGCTGTTTGGAGTGCTGACTGGGGATGGAGCCCGCCCTGGCTCCTGCAAAGGTACAAAGAAGAAAGGGGTATCCCCTGGAAGTCGCACATCCAAGATATCCTAGAGAGGTGAATAGAGTGGCAACTGCAGCCTCAACTCCAACCAAGCCACGCCCCCAATGCGTTTCACTGCCAAAAATTGCTGCTAACATTCTATATGTTCATGGACACATAGGATAACATGCTGGGGGGCTAGCTGGCTGCAGAAAAAAAGGCCTGATGGAAAAAACAGCAGCTGTAAAAATGTCCAGTGTGCATGAGGCCTAAAACCTATTTTTTTGCTACTTATACTTTATATGTGGTCACTTACATTCTGTGCCACTTCTCAACGCGCTTAAGTGTTGTCTTCCTCCTGAATCTGTGCAGGCCCTACATAGTTGCCAACATTGTCAAAAAATGTATAGGGACGCTTTTTTGTCTGTATGCGGAGTCTTCTTCTTATGATTATGGGCCGAAGCGTGCTGCGGCAAACCATGGGCTTGGTTTAAACTAACTATTGGGCATAGCATAAATGGTGTATGGTTAGAGTCTGAGATGAAAGAGGGATGGAGGGAGAGAGAAAGAAAGATGCGGCTTGCTACTTGCCACCAGTGATGCAGCTTACTTGCCACCGGAGATGCAGCTCACTTGCCACCGGAGATGCAGCTTACTTGCCACCGGAGATGCGGCTTACCTGTCACCGGAGATGCGGCTTGCTTGCCAACAGAGATGCAGCTTGCTTGCCAACAGAGATGCAGCTTGCTTGTCAACAGAGATGCAGCTTGCTTGTCACCGGAGATGCAGCTTGCTTGTCACCGGAGATGCAGCTTGCTTGTCACCGGAGATGCAGCTTGCTTGTCACCGGAGATGCAGCTTACTTGCCACAGGAGATGCAGCTTACTTGGCACCGGAGATGAAGCTTGCCGCTTGATTCTGAGATCTCCGTGCTGCTGTGCCGCTAGAGGTCCGGGGTTGGCACTGGTGATATTGTCTCCGCCGCCATTTTTGCAAAGAGCAGCTCTCGTTGAGATTGAGAGGAACAAACAAGCCTGGCTGGCAATGAAAGCGGCGGCCAATAGAAATGGAGCTGTCTCCAACCCCGCGGCCTGGCCCACAACCTGGGCTCTGCCTCATGTTTCTTTCCCGCCTCAAGGAGAGCTGCTCTTCACAAAAATGGCGGCGACCCCAGATCTCTACGGTGATGGGTGATTCATCATAGACACCGGGACAAAGCCAATTTTCCTTGAATATCCCGGGAAAATCGGGACTGTTGGCAAGCACGGCCCCACTTTCCAGTGTGAGGAGTGCACCTTGGCTTGCAGTGTCCTATGGAGCCACCCATTTTGTGCACTCCTGTTTGAGACTATAGCTTGGTGTAGGACGCTGCCTGTACCAAGAAGCAAAGGCAGCTTGTAAGAAACACGCATGCGCAATGACACTATAAATCATGGGGCATGTAGTCCTGATGAGAAAGGGCATCCGATGGCTGTGAATGAATCAATTAGTGAACATTGCTTGATTGGAAGTCTGAGGAAACTGTGCAGAGGAACCCAAGACTGCTGGTGTGAAAATAAAAGGACACTTTTACCAGGAACTTCTATTATTTTGTGCTGAACTTGTTTATAAAGATTTATTAAATAATAATAAAAAAAAAGCCTTTAGTACTACTTGAATTCTAAACTGTCCCCCCCCCCCCCCCCCATGTCTGTGTATGGATTTTGGTAATGCGCCGTAAACTAATGCAGAAATAACTAGCTTGTGGGCAACATTAGAACACTTGGCAGGAGGGGTTGGAACTCACAGCTGATGCGTTGAAATCTCCCTCCCTTTCTTTCACATTTCCAGGCGCTGGCCCATAACATAGGGTACTCAATAACATGGAGTCCAGCAGCAGGGTGAAGTTACTGGAGGGACAAGTGTCTGTTTCATCAAAGCAGCTGGAAATTTTAGATAATGCAATACATGGGAGTTATCTATGCCAAGAATGGCAAGCATCAGCATGTGCAAGGTATTTATTTTAGTATTAACCTGCCTAACTACTTAAGACAAAATCATTTTAATAAAAGGCAAGGTATTTTAAATGAAAAGCTAATACAAAATTGATGTAACCAGCTCCAGCAACTGTAAAGTCAGAACGTGCCTTCATTTTAACAGGAAATTCATTCTGATAGTAATATGAAAGTTGCCATTGCTGTAGTTTTTTATGAAAATGTCACCTTTCCTGGCCATCTATGGCTTCTTTATTAACTGCGACACTGACTCTGCAAAAAGTGTTTGTTACTGGACATCCATTGACAACCAAGCAATTGTCCTTTTCATCTGGGGAGGTTGGCAATGCCAGCCCGAATGTGGCTTTAACTACTTGCTGAACTACTTGCCGACCGCAATGCGCGTGTGTCACGTACCTGGTGGTGGAGTCTGCAATAGCCAAGGACAGCCTCTCTTACAATCCTGACTCAGGAGCCCCTGATATGGCAGACAGGAAAGCTCAAGAGTGTAGAATGGCACGAGTGCTTGACTGGAACACAGGTGCGATGGTTGCCGGCAGGGCTGGTGATGCAGCGAGCTGGAGCAGAGGAGAAACTCCGGAGGACAGCTGACCGTTCGCTCTGCAGGGCTGAACCAAGCAGGTGATGCTGGATGAGAAGGCTGGAAACAGACTGGAACAGACAGCAGCCAGGCCGATCAGGAACTGAAGAACAAGCAGAAGGATGGTCGGACATGAACCAGGTCGTCAGCAGGCGGGCAGCGCGGTACCAGGGAACAGGCAGAAGAATCGTCAGGGCAAGCCAAAGGTCAGGGCAGGCAGCAAGTAGCAGTGTCAGGATCAAGCCGGTAATCAAGGAACAGGTATAGCTGATGAACAGGTAACAGGATATTCAGGAACGCTGTAGCCCAAACGGCATTGATCTCATGTCCCCGTTCCGTTTAAATAGTCCTTTTGGCGCCAGGAATAATCACGAACGGGGGTGCACGCTTCTCGGTCGCGTGTGCGCACGAACGTTCGTGCCGTCCGTTCATTCGTGCACGCGCCTGCGCACCGTGCTCCTTCGTACGGCAATACGGGTTCTTCTTCTTTCCTGACAGCGTGTGTGATTTTATATATATATATAAATGTGTGTTGCGGTCTGCAAAAGGTTTATCGGGATTGTGGCTGAAGATATTGGCCATTACCCCGTTACCGTTTTTTTCCTGCAGGCGGCTGGCTTTCTTAAGAAACTGGTTCAATCGGCTCACGTGCTGCTGGAACGCTTTTCAAAGCAGCGGGAGTTTCTCTGGCTTACCGTTTCCGCCAGTTTGCCTGAAAGACGATCTGACGGTGCGGCCGGCTGCTTTCGTAGGTGATTAATGAGTTAACATTCTTTGACTCTATGGCTTTGGCGGACCGGAGCGACGTAACGACTTCACTTCCGGTCCAAGCTGGAAGAAAATATATATGTTTTTTTTTAAAGCGAGAGATCAATTTTTTGTTTGGTCTTTTGCTTTTAAAGGTAAAGGAGAGGTATTTTTGACCCCAGATCTCTTCATAAAGAGGATCTGTCATCCTTATTTCTATTACAATAGGAATAAAAGTAATAAAATAAACAAAGGGACAGTGTAAAAAAAAAAAAAAAAATGTAAAATTACTACTACTAATAAAAAAAATGTAAAGCACCCCCATCCCTCCGTGCCTGCGCGCTGGGCGATCTGCATATTTAAGTCGCGCACGCATATATAAACAGTATTCGAACCACACATGTAAGGTATTACTGCCAACATTAGAGCGAGAGCAATAATCGTAAAGCTAGACCTCCTGTGTAACTCTAAACAGGTAACCTGTAAAGGTGCTTAGAGCATCACCTATGGAGATTTTCAAACACCGTAGTTTGTCCCTATTTCACGAGCGTGCACAATTTTAAAGCGTAACATGTTCGGTATCTATTTACGGCGTAACATCATCTTTCAAAGTGCTTGTGCACTTTAAAATGTTTGTCTCCCAGTTGATTTTCTGTGTTACTCCACCTTCTGATGGAGGCCACAAATTGCAATTTCAAAACACATTTTGCAGGTATGGTATGCTGTTGTCTCCAGTAGGAATACCGATCTTGAACAGAAATCAAATCTGTATCTTAGGTCTTCCAAAGGGAATACAGGGATGCGACCCACCTGCATTCTGTCAACAGCTGCTTAGATCATGCTTTCCCGAAGCTAAAAATTCTTTGCTATCCAATAAACCCACTGCTTAAGCGTCCCCAATGCTCCTTTGACACTGCTAAAGGTTGGCCACGAGCAAAATATATTAAATATAGTATGTTCTCAGCTAAGCTATGAGTCCAAGATGGAGAAAAAAAAAAATCCTGTTCATTGCACCAGAAGCTGCCTCTAGAGTGGTTGGACTGAGTGGGTTGATTTGTCTTCTCATCCAGAGGTCCTCAACCCCCGGGCCACACACTGGTGCTGGGGTACGCGGCTGGAGGAGGGTGGCAGGCGAGCTATCCAGCACAACCTGCACTTCCACCCTCCCACCACCAGAGGGTACTCACTCCCCTTCTCCTAGCACCACCACTAACTTCCCTCTATGTGGTGACCTTGCCTATGGAGGGAAGGGGGAGAAGACGAGGAGGAGGGAGTAGGGCCGGCCCGAAGGTGCCAGGCTGCACACGTCCACACCCTCCAGAAGTGGCAGGTTGCGCCAACATGCGCGCCCCCCCTTCCAGGTGACAGGCTGCACACACACCTCCCCCCTGGATGTGACCGGTGGTGCTCATACAAGGGAGGTGACAGGCTGCACTAACCACCAATGAAGGACTTTATAGGTACTATTGAGATAAAAAAGATATAAATGTTATTATACAAATATTAAAACCTCAATAACATAGAAAAACGTGTTGATAAATAGCAAATATAGGCAAAAATTCCTGTGATATTAGACCTTTTATCATCACCATAATGCGGCTAGCTTGATTAAGCTTGCGGTAACTTCACTTCAACGCAGGTGCGTTTCACGGGTACAGAAAAGCCAGCTTCTTCAGGAAAAGGGCTACAACGCGAGAACTGAAGAAATATAAATAAGGTACAATGGTCAGTTTTACAACCAGGTGTCGCCAACTCCCCAGTGTATGGAATGGTCCATATAGGTTTATTCTGAGTCCGCCATGTGTATGTATAATCGCAATAAGCATTCAAAAGAACAGTAATCTCATGTGTCTTAAATGCTGGTATAATACAGATGGATCGATAGATGAAATGGATAGTAAGGTGATGGAGCAGTGAGGGTAGAAAGCCTTGTGTTCCAGAAGCCCCTCTTATTGTAAGATAGACACAGGAACATGAGGCTTTCTTCCCTCACTGCTCCTTCATCGCCTTACTAAACAAGTTTCCTTCTTTTTTTTTTATTGTTTTATGCAACTGTTTGTTACACAGAGCTCTATTGAAACAAAAATGTTGTTAAGGTCTACATCTTCTTTAAATTGCCATTACTTTAATCACTTCAGCCCCGGAAGGTTTACCCCCTACAAGGCCAGGCCATTTTTTTGCAATATAGCACTGCGTTATTTTAACTGACAATTGCGCGGTCGTGCGACGCTGTGCCCAAAAAAAATTGATGTCCTTTTTTTCCCCCACAAATAAAGCTTTCTTTTGGTGGTATTTGATCACCTCTGTGGCTTTTAAGAGGTGACCGACAATTTTGAAAGAAAAACCCCAAAACAATATTTTTTACTTTGCTATAAAACATACCCAATAAAAAAATGTAAAAAATCAAATGTCTTCATCAATTTAGGCCAATAATATATTATTATACAATTTAGGCCAATATAAATGCTATACATTTTTGGTAGAAAAAATCCCAATAAGCATATATATTGATTAGTTTGCGCAAAAGTTATAGCGTCTACAACGTGATATATTTATGGAATTTTTACTTATTTTCTACTAGTAATGGCAGCGATCATCGATTTTTATCGGGACTGCGACATTGCGGCAAACAAATCGAACACCTGATACTTTTTGGGAACCAATGACCGATAGTTATCAGTGCTAAAAAAATGCAGTGTCACTGTTTTAATAACACTGGCTGGGAAGGGGTTAACAGGGGCGATCAAAGGGTTGAATGTGCCCCTAGGAGGTGCTTCCTAGCTGGGGGGGGGGGGGTGCTTTGGCTGGGGAAAGACAGAGATCCGTGTTTCTGCTTAGCAGCAACACAAGATCTTCATCTTCCTCTCTCACAGAATGGCGGTCTGCCTTGTTTACACTGTCAGACCGCTCCTTCTGCCTCTCTGGAGAACGATAGGTGGGTACCAACGGACATCAGGTCCGCCGGACTCGCTGATTGGCTCCCCATGTGTCCAATCACAGCGGGAGCTGGTCGCCGGCACCTCAGACCCAGTGCACGAAATCACGCACAGGTACGTGATTTCGCGCAGGAGGGCCGCCTTGCCGCAGTATATCTGTGTGGGGCGGTCCATAAGCGGTTAAAATTCAAGGAAGTCAACAAGCCAATAAGGTGATGGCTCCTAACCACATTTTTGAATTGTCCAATTATTTGTATCTCATTTTGTGTTTTTAAAGTGACTTTGTTAGGTGGTCAAAGTTACATTAACCTGAAAAGAAATCTGCTTTATACCTACCTCCTGTCCATGGCCCATTTGCCAGGGTTTTACGGTGCAGAGCTCCCAGCACTGATCTGGTTAGGCTCCTCCATCTGGTTGAATGGCAGGTCCACCCCACTGGCTACTATGGTTCCTCTTGATGGCCCCCTGCTTGCTGTAGGACCCATAAGTGATGAAGGGTTCCACAGGAGGTACCACAGCTACCAGGGATGGACATGCTGTTCTACAAATCCGGAAGTGTGAAATCTGATCAGTGTCCGGAGATTTACTACAGAGCAAAGTTTTTGCAAAAAAAAAAAACCCTACAGACAGGTATGTACAAACCTGCATTGTTTTCAGGGTAGTTCCTTTGTATGTTTGTTGACTCCCTAGGGTCACTTTTATATAAGCAGGTCTGCAGACAAATTCATATTGAGATTCTAAACATTGGTTCAGGCTGGCCATACACGGTTTGAATCTCGGCCGGTTCAGCAGGAACTAGCCAAGATTCAAACCATTAATGGGCATGCTGAATGTTGATTGACTAACGTGGGTACAACCAGCCTGTCGGATTTGCTTCCGTTTATCGCAAGAAGCTGCTAGCGATAATTGCTGTCTTCTCCTGATGGGTATGGCTTCCCCCGCCCACAAAACTAACCCCCCCCCCCCCCAGGAGGGGACAATTGCTTGGCAGGAGGGGTTATCCTGTCTGGGGAAATCTGCACCATCTATGGGCTGCCTTAGTTTCTTTTTTATATTTGGCTCCTGCTAATGAGGTTTTCTACATCGCTTTCAGGTCATCCTGGCCACTTAAAGAAAGTTGCAGAATCTAGCAGATCATCTGATAAGGGAGAAGTATTTTAATTAGTTGTTTTGTGTAAAGTGCACTGAGTAATGGACGGCTTAGACAGTCTTGTCTGCGTTCTGTCTGCCCGTCATCTTACTGCATTCATTCTGCAGAGAGCTCTATCAGTCATTGAGCATCCAGCAGCAATACAATGTTTACAGTATAAACAGTAGATCTTAGTCC
>BLSH010197664.1:3083000-3093169 GCA_018402905.1 Glandirana rugosa
GCCCCCCCCCCCCCCCCCCAGTCTTCACCCCCAGCTCTCCAAGCCCTTTATGTAGCTGAGAACAGAGGTGATGTGATCACGCCTCAATAACTGAAAAAATAAGTATTTGGATGGGGGGGGGTGTATATAATATATATATTTATATCACGTCGCAAGAGTGAGTACACCCCTCACATTTTTGTAAAGATTTTATTATATCATTTCATGTAACAACACTGAGGAAATAACACTTTGCTACAATGTAAAGTAGTGAGTGTACAGCTTGTATAACAGTGTAAATGTGCTGTCCCCTCAAAATACCTCAACACACAGCCATTAATGTCTAAACCGCTGGCAACAAAAGTGAGTACACCCCCAAGTGAAAATGTCCAAATTGGACCCAAAGTGTTGATATTTTGTGTGGCCACCATTATTTTCCAGCACTGCCTTAACCCTCCTGGGCATGGAGTTCACAAGAGTTTCACAGGTTGCCACTTCATGACAACATCACGGAGCTGGTGGATGTTAGAGAGCATGTGCTCCTCCACCTTCCATTTGAGGATGCCCCACAGATGCTCAGTAGGGTTTAGGTCTGGAGACATCCTTGGCCAGTCCATCATCTTTACCCTCAGCTTCTTTAGCAAGACAGTGGTCGTCTTGGAGGTGTGCTTGGGGTTGTTATCGTGTTGGAATACTGCCCTGCGGCCCAGTCTCCAAAGGGAGTGGATCATGCTCTGCTTCAGTATGTCACAGTACATGTTGGCATTCATGATTCCCTCAATGAACTGTAGCTCCCCAGTGCCGGCAGCATTCATGCAGCCGCAGACCATGACACTCCCACCACCATGCTTGACTGAGGGCAAGACACATTTTTCTTTGTACTCCTCACCTGGTTGCCGTGACACACGATGGTCACCATCTGAACCAAATAAGGTCATCTTGGTCTCATCAGACCACAGGACATTGTTCCAGTAATCAAGGTTTAGTCTGCTTGGTCTTAAGCAAACTGCGGGCTTTCTTGTGCATCATCATTATAAGAGGCTTCCTTCTGGGACGACAGCCATGCAGACCAATTTGATGCAGTGTGCGGCGTATGGTCTGAGCACTGACAGGCTGACCCCCCCACCCCTTCAACCTCTGCAGCAATGCTGGCAACACTCATACGTCTATTTCCCTAAGACAACCTCTGGATATGACACTGAGCACATGCATTCAACTTCTTTGGTCAACCATGGCGAGGCCTGTTCTGAGTGGAACCTGTCCTGTTAAACCGCTGTATGATCTTGGCCACCGTGCTGCAGCTCAGTTTCAGGGTCTTGGCAATCTTCTTATAGGCTAGGTCATCTTGATGTAGAGCAACAATTCTTTTTTTCAGATCCTCAGAGTTCTTTGCCATGAGGTGCCATGTTGAACTTCCAGTGACCAGTATGAGAGAGTGAGAGCAATAACACCAAATTTAACACACCTGCTCCCCATTCACACTTGAGACCTTGTAACATGAATGAGTCACATGACACCGGGGAGGGAGAATGGCTAATTGGGCCCAATTTGGATATTTTCACTTAGGGGTGTACTCACTTTTGTTGCTAGCAGTTTAGACATTTATGGCTGTGTGTTTGTTATTTTGAGGGGACAGCAAATTTACACTGTTATACAAGCAGTACACTCACTACTTTACATTGTAGTAAAGTGTAATTTCTTCAGTGTTGTCACATGAAAAGATATAATAAAATATTTACAAAAATGTGAGGGGTGTACCCACTTTTGTGAGATAGTGTGTGTGTGTGTGTGTGTGTGTGTGCGTGTATATATATATATATAAATAATGAAGACAACTTGCTGAAGTTCCAACCGAAGGTCAGAATAGGGAAGAAAGGGGGTTTAAGTGACTTTGAACGTGGTATGGTTGTTGGTGCCAGATGGGCTGGTCTGAGAATTTCAAAAACTGCTGGTCTACTGGCATCCTGTCTTGTATCAACGGTTCAGGCTGGTGGTGATAGTGAAATGGTGTGGGGGATATTTTCTTGGCACGCTTTGGGCCCCTTAGTACCAGTTGAGCATTGTTTAAATGCCACGGCCTACCTGTTATTGCTGACCATTTCCATCCCTTTATGACTACAGAGTACCCATCTTCTGATGGCTCCTTCGTGCGGGATAATGCACAATGTCACAAAGCTCAAATCATCTCATCACTGTGTTCTTGAACATGACAATGAGGTCACTGCACTCCAATGGCTTCCACAGTCACCAGATCTCATCCAATAGAGCATCTTTGGAATGTGGTGGAACGGGAGATTGGCACCATGGATGTGCAGCCAAAGAATCTGCAGCATCTGTGTGATGCAATCATGTCACTATGGACCAAAATCTGAGGAATGTTTCCAACACCTTGTTGAATCTGTGCTACGAAGAATTAAGGCCGTTCTGAAGACAAAATGGGGTCCAAA
Source organism: Glandirana rugosa (assembly GCA_018402905.1). Classification (NCBI taxonomy): domain Eukaryota; kingdom Metazoa; phylum Chordata; class Amphibia; order Anura; family Ranidae; genus Glandirana; species Glandirana rugosa. The sequence goes on from BLSH010197664.1 coordinate 3,085,427, forward strand.
CCAGTACTAGCAAGGTGTGCCTAATAAAGTGGCCGGAGTATTAATATACACACACACACACGCGCGCGCACACACACACGCTCAAATATTTTGCCTTGCATTTCTAATTTACATTGAATGGATGGTATGGTAATGCCTAGTGTTCTGTAGTTCCGTTGCAGTTGGACAATTGTCTTCCTTAGTAAATCTTGTGTGGCCCTTATTCTGGAGTGTTTCTTCCTTAGTAAATCTTGTGTGGCCCTTATTCTGGAGTGTTTCTTCCTTAGTAAATATTGTGTGGCCCTTATTCTGGAGTGTTTCTTCCTTAGTAAATCTTGTGTGGCCCTTATTCTGGAGTGTTTCTTCTTTAGTAAATCTTGTGTGGCCCTTATTCTGGAGTGTTTCTTCCTTAGTAAATCTTGTGTGGCCCTTATTGTAGAGTGTTTCTTCCTTAGTAAATCTTGTGTGGCCCTTATTCTGGAGTGTTTCTTCTTTAGTAAATCTTGTGTGGCCCTTATTCTGGAGTGTTTCTTCCTTAGTAAATCTTGTGTGGCCCTTATTCTGGAGTGTTTCTTCCTTAGTAAATCTTGTGTGGCCCTTATTGTGGAGTGTTTCTTCCTTAGTAAATCTTGTGTGGCCCTTATTGTGGAGTGTTTCTACTCAACTGACCACTGTGTTCCGTTTCAGTTTGGCATAGTGATAATAGAGAATCAATATATTTAATGGTTATGCTGCAATTCCATCTTTTATCAGCAGAGGGCGCTAGTAAATTTAGGAAATTATAGCTTCAACTTCAAGCTGTGTGCAGAGGGGACGCTGCTGTGAAAGATTTCACAAGCTCAAGGGGGGTTTACTCTTTACTAAGTAGTTTCTGCCAGTAAAATGGCCCCATAATATAACTCCTTTATGAACTTTTATAAGTTGCTACTGTTGTGTAAAATACATATATATATATTTTGTTGCGTCTCCATTGCCACTGTTAAATGTGTAGAAGCATTATTGTCTGTCTGGCACTGTGTGTTGCCAATTCCTTTCAACACTTTTATAGCTCAGTTCCTAACCAAAAAAAACAAACCTCTACAGTTGTCTTCTATGCAATCTATGCTGTCAGTTAACTGGATGTACAGTGCCTTGAAAAAGTATTCATACCCTTTTAAATTTTCCACATTTTGTCATGTTACAACCAAAAACATAAAGGGATTTTATCGGCATTTTATGTGATAGACCAACACAAAGTGACCCATAATTGTGAAGTGGAAGAAAAATGATAAATGGTTTTCATTTTTTTTTTTTTTACAAATATCTGAAACGTGTGGTGTACATTTGTATTCAGCCCCCTTTACTCTGATACCCATAACTAAAATTTAGTGGAACAAATTGCCTTCAGAAGTCACCTAATTAGTAAATAGATTCCACCTGTGTGTAATTTAAACTCAGTATAAATACAGCTATACTGTGGAGCCCTCAGAAGTTTGTTAGAGAACCTTAGTGAACAAACAGCATCATAAAGGCCAAGGAACACACCAGACAGGTCAGGGATAAAGTTGTGGAGAAGTTTAAAGCAGGGTTAGGTTATTAAAAAAATATTCCAAGCTTTGAGCACAGTTCAATCTATCATCCGAAAATGGAAAGCGCATGGCACAACTGCAAACCTACCAAGACATGGCCATCCACCTAAACTGACAGGCTGGGCAAGGAGAGCATTAATCTGAGAAGCAGCCAAGAGACCCATTGCAACTCTGGAGGAGCTGCAGAGATCCACAGCTCAGGTGGGAGAATCTGTCCACAGGACAACTATTAGTCCTGCACTCCACAAATCTGACCTTTATGGAAGAGTGGCAAGAAGAAAGCCATTGCTCAAAGAAAGCCATAAGAAGTCTTGTTTGCAGTTTGCCAGAAGCCATGTGGGGGACATGGGAGGTGTTCTGGTCATATGAGACCAAAATGTATTGTTTTGGCCTAAAAGCAAAACACTATGTGTGGCAAAAAACTAACACTGCACATCACCTTGAACACACCATCCCCACTGTGAAACATGGTGGTGGTAGCATCCTGTTGTGGGGATGCTTTTCTTCAGCAGGGACAGGGAAGTTGGTCAGAGTTGATGGGAAGATGGATGGAGCCAAATACAGGGCAATCTTAGAAGAAAACCTGTTAGAGTCCGCAAAACACTTGAGACAACGACCCTAAACACACAGCCAGAGCTACAATGGAATTGTTTTGATCAAAGCGTATTCATGTGTTAGAATGGCCCAGTCAAAGTCAAGACCTAAATCCAATTGAGAATCTGTGGCAAGACTTGAAAATTGCTGTTCACAGACGCTCTCCATCCAATCTGACAGAGCTTGAGCTATTTTGCAAAGAAGATTGGGCAAAAATGTCCTCTCCTAGATGTGCAAAGCTGGTAGAGACTTCCTCAAAAAGACTTGCAGCTGTAATTGCAGTGAAAGGCGGTTCTACAAAGTATTGACTCGGGGGGGCGCCACACAATCGCACCCCATACTTTTCACATATTTATTTGTAAAAAAAAATGCTGAAAACCATTTATCATTTTCCTTCCACTTCACAATTATGTGCCACTTGTGTAATTCTATCATGCCTCTGGCTCTGGGTGTCATGCTTGTGGCTGTCAGTCTTGCTATGCCTCATGGGACTTGTAGTTCTGCAACATCTGGAGGTCCGCTAATTACATATCCCACATGAAATCCCAATAAAATACATTTACATTTGTGGTTGTAACTTGAAGGGGTATGAATACTTTTTTCAAGGCAGTTAGGCCCCATTCACACCTGAGTGTTTTGTAGCTTGAAGCCTGAAGCTTCAAAACGCTGGAGGGGAAAAAAATCAATGATTCTCTATGGAAATGGTTCACATCTCCACTCCAAAATGCCTGAAGCCAAAAGCTTGAAAACCGCCTGAATCTCAAACAAGTTCTGGAAGTATTTTTTTCAGGCAGATTTGGGTGTTTTTCTGCTTTTTACATTGGTGACCTTTTGACCTGTACAAAATCGCGGTAAAATCTCACGACTTTCTGCCTGAAAATGACACGCTCCGGTGTGAATGCAGCCTTATGGGGGATTCAGAGTTTATGGGGGTGCTGAGCCCTATACTGTGAATAAAAAAAAAAAAGAAAAAATGCGGCTTTAGCTTCACCCATTTTGATTACAACACAGATTTTTTTAAAACCGTTTCACATTTGTGGGGGTGCCTTTTTGTTATCTGATTATTTATTGCTTTGCTGCCTCTTTGTTGAAGACTCTGAAGAAATTTCGGTCTATCTTGTTGATGAAAAAACAGAAATGCATTTTCCAGGCAAAGCAATTTCCCCTTTTATGTGATGGAAATGTTTCTAAACATGAAGAGGAAGGTTCAGCTTTAGTTTTGCTTTTTATTCCAGACTGGACTTTGGTTACCTGTGGTGCTTTATAAAGCAACATGATCCTTTGTCTTCTAGGTCCACTTAGCACAGCTGGGCTGGAGCTCCTGTTACGGTGCCTGGAAGGTTCACTGAACCCTAAAGAATTGGGAGCAGAGGACCTGGAGTGTATGTAGTCATTAAAGCCCAACTCCAGACAAAAATAATAAAAGTGTGCATTGTAAATGAGAGTGGAAGAAAAGCCTTAGCTATAACTATTCTTAATGTTCCTTCCCCCTCCTCCTGCCTAACCTGTATAAAAAAAGATTTGTTTACTTACCAATTTGTGATCCGCCCCAGGCATATGATCCCGCAGCTTCCTCTCCCCCGTGTCAGCACGTGGCTGCTGCAAGGTAGGAGGTGTGCCACATACGGCTGGGCCATGGGAGCCTCTGGGTGAGATCATAGCCGTTGAGTGCTTTCTTACATCACGTGACCAAAGTGGATGGAAAATCCGTACGTACACAGATCTTTTTTTTTCTTTTATACAGGATATGCAGAATTGGTGCGGTGGGGGGGAGGTGGCATTTTTAAGAATAATTTGGCCTTTCTTCCGCTTTAAGTTTTTTTCTCCTCAGTGGTTTCCACAAACAGATCTTCCCAATACATACAGCCTGTGAAATCCTTATTTCTTGCCCTAGTGATCAGTCAGTTTTGGCTGCTTGTTGCTTTCAGGAGGACCCATACCCTTGCTGCGCCTTGCCTTGTTCAACCTGGCCCATCCCTTTGGTGCCAAAACAGAGTTCCTCTACTTGCTGCCATATAAGAGACTACTCACATCACAGAAATCAGCCTGCTACTCCACCCAAAACTCCTCTTACAACTCCATCTCTGGCAGTAAGCACTAGCCAGAAATAAATTGGTAAAGGCGGCCATAGGTGGGTCAAATCTTGGCCAGTTCAGTGGGGACTGGCTGACAGCCAATCCCTGTATGGGCAGGCTGATTGTACCCAAGTCGATCCGCCGATCAGATCTACTTGGGTACAAAACAGCCTGTAGGATTTTTTACATGTGATTACTGCCAGCAGCTATAGACAATTATTTTTTTCATCCGTGGTGAAAAGAAAGAAAACTGAATCATCTATGGCCTGCCTAAATCTATAATTCTATCACTTTACAAAACACTGGTTGGGCCTCATCTTGAGCATGCAGTTCAGTTTTGGTCATCATTCTTCAGGAAGGCATGTCCTTCAATTAGACAGAGCTTAGAGAAGGACCACAAAATGAATACGGGTGCTGAAGGACCTCCGTTATGAAGAAGGATTATAAAAATTACACTCATTGCCCTTGAGAAGAAACACTCAGGAGAGATATGATCGCAGTATACAAATGTATCAATGGTGACTATAGTATTAGTAATGAACCTGAGAATGGACAATAAGAGGTTCGGCCTTAAACTGCATATAGCGTTCTTTACTGTTCAAGCTGTGAAAATGTGAAACTTCCTTCTCCAGGTAGTGATCTCAGATGAGAGCATGATAAATTTACAAAACTGTTGGATGTCCTCCTCGGTGAACACAATATACAGGGGTATGGAAATTCTTAGACAAACTGGATGGACCTGTGTCTTTATTCAACCTTACCAACATGACATGCAGTCCCTGAGACAGTCCAGGAAATTATGTTGCACAGCTGCACAGGCCTTCCTCCTGGCATCCATGGATTGTTGAGAACCTTAGATGATGTCCTAGGTACTAATACATATTTCTCATTTATGCAACTCATGAATGACATGATTTGTTTGGAATAGATGTTTGCATAGGCAGAGGAACAGAAGTACAGGAGAAGTCAGTTATCCAGGAGTGGGACCTTAAGTATAGATCCACAATCTTCACCTCATCCTATGAAAGAATGCATTGTGTTCATTGAGAGAAAGTGCAGTGTGTTCTCTGAATGGCTCCTGTTCTGCATGGGCGACCCCATGTGGTTACTATGCAGCAGGGTAGTGGTTTTGCAGAGGATCTAGAAAAAAGCGAGGATCACTGCATTTACCGGTGGCTTTAAAATTGTGCAGTCTGCCCTGAGCCAAGGCAGTGTTTTGTACTCTTACAAAATAATTTGGTGTTTGTGTTAAGCCCAAATGGGACAGAGCAGGGTGTAGCGGACTGGAGGCTACCATAGATTCCCCTCATATTAGAGTGATTTTCTCTTCTGCCCTGTTGTGGGACAGGAACTGAAGGGAAATCTCCCCAATGGGACACAGATGGCAAAAAACCTGACCGGGTTTTAAACCTCCCTTAACATATTTCGGTATTGGGGTGATTATACTAATGTGGCACATGCTGTGCCCAATGAGTTGCTCCAGGTCAAACTGTATTTTAGGGAACGGCAGCCTACTTTTTATTGAGCAAAATGGAAATCTACATAAACATCAGTTGCCCAAGCAGGGGGTTATTCCACGTCAAATTGAATAGTCAACTGAAAATGGCAAGTTACCTGGCTCTTTTGTTAGCAACACCACTGCTGTTCTTTCCAGTCCCTCTGGCTCTCCTGGTTCACTTGGCTCTCTTAGCCTTTAGTCGCAGTGCCCTACTGCGCGGCCCACTCTTGACCTCTGGATAGGGGTTCTTCAGACAGTCCCCATAGGAACCCACCTGACTCCTGGGACGAAACCTTGTTTTTCCTGGCTGGGGTGCCTCTGACCACTTGTTGAGACCTCCTCCTTTCTCCAATATAGGAGCTGTCTACAAACTGGGAGCTCTAAACAATCCTCAGGCTTGAGTATATAACGACCCTGCACATCTGTGCACTCACAGGCTGCTGGGATCCAGTAAAATCCACAGCAGATTGAAGGTTCCATCCCACTCAATACACAGTGGATCCTTCAAGCTCCAGGCCTCAATCTGGGGCTACAGAATCCAGAGAAAGCCAAAGACACAGCTTTCTCCACTCAAAAATGATAAACTGGACCTTCACATTAAGCCTTAATACGAATCATATGTCATGTTCTCCTACATTTCTACAGTGGCAGGGCCTCGCCCTGTCACAGTATCCAAGATTAATAAAAGTTTTTCGCTCAGTTCTACGTTTGGTCAGGCAACTTGAGTTCTCCAGGAGATCGGCAGCATTCAGAATTCTTTTTTACTGGTTTCATTTAAATCCCCACTTTCAGAATCACTTCACATTTGTTAAACTCTCTGATCCCGCATCTCCATCAATAATTGCTCCTAACATTTCTTTGTACCTTGCAGTGGCTGTTCTTATTTTCTTTTAAATGTCTGCACAACAATTAACATTTTAATTAGAAGCTTCAGAAGCTCTAATGGAGCAGCGTGTATGGAGGCAGCAGATGTTGCTCTGCTCTCCTTTATAGCACCCATCTCTATGTCGCTGCGCGGGCGGATGGGGGAAGCTGCGACACGTCCATTCCCTTTTAAAAAGTGTTTTCATATATGTGCCTCTGTATGGGAAGCCTTCATTATGAAAAGGATGGAATGAATATTTATAAAAACGGGCTTATAGTATCGGTGCCAAGTGATGTCAAATATGTAAATCAAATCTTGATGCCAACATCTTCTCTCATTAACTCCTTTGGTGTCTCCTGTGGCATGTCTGCATGTTGATAATTTTTTTCTGGAAGATGCATGTACTGGAAAATGTTTGATATATATAGGAAATAATGACTTAAACAATTGTGCAGATGACGTTTCAAAATGTATGACTTTAGCAAGAGTTTTCTTAAGTGCTACAGACCCATGTCAGTGACAGACATCCAGAGACCTCTCCACTTATACCCTGTGGATGGCTCCTATCTCCTCTATTTAGCTAATATAATTTTGCTGTTCTATGCCCACTTTTCATACACATTTGTAAAACAAAGATTTTCTATATAGTTACCAAAAGAAATGTGAAGTCCAGGCACAAAAAAGCTACTGTTGCAGTGTGCTCCCCCCCCGCCCCCATTGCAAAGGTTAAATGCTTGAGAAAGTGTTCACCTTTACAGAAAAGCCGTAAAGGTAACCAAACACTGAACCCCTTCCCCACATCCCTGGTCCCTGCTGTATATAGAGCCAGCGATCCTTAGCCAACAGAGCTTCTGCAGCCGCTCCACTGGTCTCGGGATTTGAAATCCCCGCTGCTCTCCTTCATCTTGTGCTGCCAGGACAGATCAGATAGCAGTCTGAAAACGGACGCATTTCGGACTAAGCCGAAATGCATCAGTTTGGATTTAGCCGTTCATATTTAAAACCATTGTATTTCCATGTTCTAAGTACTCTGGGAGACCAGTTATAGTGAATGCAGGGTCCTGGGTTTAGTAACTGTAATGCTTCTAAATATTGGGGATGGCCCCACTTTCCCACAATGCAGTATTCAATGTTTAAGCACCTAATCATCTGGCTTGAGTTCTG
>BLSH010197664.1:3107954-3124137 GCA_018402905.1 Glandirana rugosa
GACACGTAACACATTTTTTCCCTAAAATAATTTTGAATGGCATTTTAGGAAAAGAGGCTCAAGTGACTGTCTGCGTCGAGAAGTACTGAAACACCCCAAAATACAAGCAGGATGGTCCTCAATTGATCCGTCCCGTAGGACGAACATAAAACCCCACAAAGTCATGAAGAGCTGCGTCTGTCAGTGAACTCGGAGAAAAGGATTTTACGGTAAGTTTTAATAAAATCCCTTTTTTACACAATGCACAGGATTAACCCTTTAGGTTCCACTGTAAGTATAACAAGCATGCTTTACTACATATACAGACTGATTTTACTGTTGTTGGTTTAGTAATACTTTAAAGTGGTTGTAAAGCCCCCCCCAAAAAAAAAAACCTGCAAAGCAAAGACATAATGAGCTAGTATGCAGCGCATACTAGCTCATTATGAAATACCTTGGAACGAAGCTGTTGCAGCAGTCTCGGCACACTGCTATGACCGGCGAGTCGAGGCTCCATCCAAACACAGCGCAGGCTCCAGCGCTGTGATTGGTGGAGCCACGCTGATGTCACTCCCGCGCATGCACACGGGAGCGGTCATTTACGGCACGCCAACAGAAAAAAACGGCACCCGGGACTACCCTGGGTGCTGATTCTTCAGTGTGCATGTGTTGATGACGTCGGCAGATACAGGGAATATCTCCTAAACCGTACAGGTAAGCTTTTACTGTAGGCTCACCTGTAGTTTAAAGTGGTTGTCATGAGTTGACAACCACTTTAAATTTTACACCACTTGAGAACAGGGACTGATGTGAATATACAATATGTAAAGCAGTGAATAAATTGTTGGTGCTATTTAGAAGCCTGTATAAAAAAACAAGGCAAACATTGCAGCTTATTCCTCTTCTTCTAGATCCACTGAGCATTTAACCCTTGCAGTGCAAAATCCCATTGCAATGTTATTTTATTTATTTATTTTTCATATTCCTGGGATTCCGCTTTAAAGCCAGTGTGAAATATATTGAAGCTGACCAGCTTTTGGATGAAGTGGCTGCCTTCATTTTTTTAAGCAAATACAGAAAATACCTGTAGATCTTGCAAGAAATGCCATGTCCTTGCAATGTGCTATGAGTTGAACTGAAAGTACAGCCTAGGTGACAACTCTCCATAGATTCAATGAGCAGAACTACCCAAGGACAGGAGGTGTGTTACTGGCAGAATCACCAAATGAAAACAAGAAAAAGAGCCTGATAAAGAAAATGAATGCAGCCAGCACACCCAAGGTTTGATACGCTGCAATATATTAAAGCCAGAAAACTGCTCCCACAAGCTTTAACCAGTGCTCGGCTGGACACTGATAGAAGTCACAAGACTGCTACATACTGCTGATGAGAAAAGGTATTTAGCAGTTTATATTTACTAAAATAATTGCATTTCCAGGTTCTGTGGGAAACCAGACATAGTGAATGCAGAGTCCTGGGTTTAGTAACACTTAAATTTCAATTCAAAACAAACCTGTCACCCGTAGTGGAGGATACTCTTTTCCTAGTGGATTTTTTTTATACCAAACATTTATTGTTTTGCTCTTATTTACCAGAAAAATAAATGTATAGACCTGTACATATATAAAGCGTTCTTTTTGGTGTGAACGTACCCTTGTGTTATTGACAGTACAAAAAAACATTGCAGCAACAGATTACAATAGCAAACCCACTCAACTAATGGTGCTAGCTGTGATTTTAAAGCCTACATACTAAGGTCATAACCCATGCAGGATGCCCTCCTGACCCTGGCATTTATAGCTCATGAATCTTAATCCAACCTCTAAATCTAAGAAGGTCATTAAACTGAGATAAGCAGGTTTTGCTACTGCAGCAGGCATAAGCTGTGGCTTAAATTCATACAGAAGGTGTACACACATTTGCTCTCCCTCAATCTAACTAAATTCCCCAAACTGAGCATAAATGGGGAAAGAATCTTTGTTCTATCTCAGCCCCCTTTCACACTTGTGCGACTTGTCCTGCGACTTGGGACTGCAAAGTCACATGACAAGTCGTACGTACTCCATGAATTCCAATGAGTACCATTCATATCTGCGCGGCTTCAGAGTAGTCCCTGCACCACTTTGGTTCGACTTTGATGCGACTTGAGGTCCATAGACCTCAATATTACACAGGCATTGCTTCAAGCCACATCAAAATCGCGGCAAAAACGCGCAACTTTCACTTCGCACAAGTGTGAAAGGGTCTGAAGCGTGTCCTTGTCCAAGTTGAACAAGTTGATGCAACTTTTTGTATTGCACAGGACGTACCACACTTAAAAATCATTGCATAGTTTGAGTTTGAGAATGGACTCCTGTTGTGTGAAATGTGATAGAGACCTGATCGATCTGGTGAACCCTTTTGGTGTCAGATACTGAAACAGTGGTAAATGTTAAAGTCATACTAAAGTCTTGGGTTTTTTTTTCTATAAGGGCCGATGTCACAAGTCGCGCTCTATGCAGTGCAATGGAACCGTTCTAATAAGAACGACTCAAGTCGTTTCAACTTAGAAAAAGGTTCCTGCACTACTTTGGAGGTGACTTGAGGCAACTTGCATTGACTTTTATATTACAGAAGTCATTTGCAAGCCGCACTGAAGTCACGCTGTGTGGGGTCATGCTAAGTCGTCCCTGAAGTCGGATTACCCCTGTGTGAACCGGCTCTTAAAATAACAATCCTGTCATACTTACTTGCTCTGTGTAGTGGTTTTGCACAGAGCAGCCCAGATCCTCCTCTTCTCAGGGCCCCTCCCTTCTGCCGAGTGCCCCCACAGCACCCCTGGCCCCTCCCTTGTGCCCCCACAGCACCCCTGCCCCCCCCCTTGGGCCCCCACAGCACCCCTGGCCCCTCCCTCATGCCCCAACAGCATCCCTGGCCCCTCCCTCGTGCCCCCACAGCACCCCTGGCCCCTCCCTCCCTGCTAAGTGCCCTCACAGCACTCCTGGCCCCTCCCTCCTGCCGAGTGCTCCCACAGCACCCCTGGCCCCTCCCTCCTGCCGAGTGCCCTCCGCACTCCTGGCCCCTCGCTCATGCCGAGTGCCCTCACAGCACTCCTGGCCCCTCGCTCCTGCCGAGTGCTCCCACAGCACTCCTGGCCCCTCGCTCCTGCCGAGTGCTCCCACAGCACTCCTGGCCCCTCGCTCCTGCCGAGTGCTCCCACAGCACTCCTGGCCCCTCTCTCCTGCTGAGTGCCCCCACAGCAAGCAGCTGGCTTTGAGGGCACCTGAGCCGAGCTGCTACTCTGTGTGCATTCAGACATGGAGCCCGGCCCCGATCCCTCTCTCTCTCCCCATTGGCTCGCTGACTTTGACAGAAGCGGAAGCCAATGGGGTCCGGCCCGCTGCTGTGTCTCAGCCAATTAGGAAGGAGAGTCCCCGGACTTTGTGGCTCTCATGCAACATCGCTGGATCAAGAGGAAGCTCGGTTAAGTATTAGGGTGGCTGAGGTGGAGCTGCTGCACACAGAAGGTTTTTTTTTTTTTTTTTATCTTAATGTAAAGAATGCATTAAGATAAAAAACCTTCTGCCTTTACAACCACGCTAAACAGTTTTTACCCTTGAACTGTATAGACTTGTCCCCCCTCCTCCAGAGCTGCATGTTTTCTCCTTCATTGTGCAGTCCTGTTCAGTGCAGAGAGCCCCAGGAGCCCGCATGCAAGTAGAAAGAATGGGCCGCACTCTTATGATGTCCAGGGGCTCAACTGGGTTTATTGAGCAAGCAAGGATAACAGCACGCACTGTACTGCGCGCTTCCCACCTCAAGTCATGCCCTCAACGCTTTTCACCCACAACAGGGCTTAATCAGAGGGATGAACATTCTTTCTACTTGCAAACAGTTTTTACCCTGTCGCTAGAGAGCTTGTGGTATATTCTTCTCGCGCTCCGTACTGGAATCGACTATATGATTCAAAGTGTACTGCAACAGCTCCCGCCTGGTCACAGTGTATAACATGGATAAAATGTGTCGCCAGCAAACTGACAAGTTTGTTTCAAAGTGTAAACCACTTTATTCTCGTAGGTTTGCTACATGCAGTTTAGCAGCCTAAGATATTTTGACTCCACCTCCAACTTCACCAATTTTTTTTTGGTCTGCATATTATTTGCACACTAGGATATGGTGTATCGTTGTAATGATGGAATTGCTCTTTTGATACTTAACAGAAGGTGCTAGCTGTTTCTGTTTTACCACCTTTGTTTTTTTACGCTTTTTTTCTTTGTCTGTATTTGGCTATCTGTAAAAACTCTGCTAAAAATAAAACTTGATAAAAGTTGCTTATCTTATAGAAGACCAAACCATTATAACTTGTGACAGTGCTGAGGAAACCACTCATATTTTCCTCGTATAAGTTAGAGGTCTAGTTAAAATGGAACTAATAAAGTATATCTGAAGCCATATTGGATTGAGTGGGAAATGGCGGAAACCTGTCAGTTTTTTTGCCATTTCATTCCCAATCAGAAGATTTTGGTCCCTTTCACCTGACAATTTCAATCAGGTTTGCCTGTCAGATTTTCAGGCGGACCTGATCGGATGGTCAATTCAACCCTATGTACCAGCGGGAACGTGTGTCCGTTTACACCCGCCTACCTCCGATCCCATCCAGTCCGATAAAAATAAACAGAAGGGGATCCATCTCCCTCTGTCTAGGAAGATCAGATCGGAGGGGAGTCTGTTTACACCCGGCCACCCATAGAGCAGAGTGGGCTCTGCCTATGTCCACTCTGCACAAACTGAGCAGACATGGACCTGTCCTCTGCCCACACTGGTCTGATCAAAACAGAGTCTTCCCTGTGTGAAAGGGGCCTTCCCCTCACACCTACTGCTGTAAACACAACAGGAAAGCAGATGAGATCTCTCCAAAGTGAAGTAAATCCCATTAGATAGTTGTCATTGGAACAAGTGTCCACATTGGAAAGTTTATCCTCTATTCTTGCCCTGGGGACAGTTCAAAATGTTTCATTTTCTATCACATTCTGTCCCATTAGCAATGGTCACAGGACAAATTGAGAGGGCAATTCTAACTTGTGAGCCTGTTAAAATAATATATATCTAGATCTTAAAGTAGACCCCAACCCTAACTCTCATGCCACCTGGGCGGCGGACTGAAGTTTCACTTTAACTTAATTAAAAACTGCTTGTCAAAACAATTGGTAGATCCAGAGATAGGACCAGCTGTGAGTCCCGACTTTTTATGAAATTTGGCCATTCCCTTCCTACCTCCTGAGCCTTCCTGTTGGTCAGTGGGCCTCCCAGTCCTAATTAAGGATGTGGATAGGGGAGCATGGGAAGAAGCACAATGGAGACTAGGTTCCTCTACACATTCAGGGAAGTTGTCCTATAGCAGGGGTAGGCAACCAGTAGCCCTCCAGCTGTTGTGGAACTACTTTTCCCATGAGGCATTGCAAGGCTGGCAGTTACAATTACTCCCAGATGCATGATGGGACTTGTAGTTCTGCAACAGCTGGAGGGCCCCGGGTTGCCTACCCCTGTCCTATAGCCTTTCTATATGTACCTCTGAGGGCAGGTTTCTTGATGGAACATGCTTGTGTAGTGATGGTACAGCTGGCCATAGACTTCTTTGAAAGCACAGGAACACAATTGGACAGAGGGTTGTCACCCTATAACTGATAATACCTCTACAAGGGCCTCCAGGACAGTAACATTCTTCTTTATATAGTTATATGTTAATGAGAGCTGCAGATTTTAATATTTTGAAAATGATTTCTAAAATATTTTCATATTAAAGATTAAATGAGATTTTAAGCATTGGGTTTACAGTGCATTAAAGGATATATTTAGGCCAAAGTGACAGTGTCTTTCTAAAGTCCTCTCCCCTACCCTAAATATTAAAGAAGCATTCCAGGTATGACTATTTTTACATACTTACATTATTCCAGCTTGGACCAATGTAACTATGCATATACCGTACCTGTGGAATCCTCTAAAACAGTGGTCACCTAAATAAAGATGTTTACAACAAACTTGCAGAGAAGAATCATTCGAATTGTTATTGCCCCTATGATATAACCACTTCCTGTAGAATCTCTTCTGGGACCACTGCCTACTGCTGCAAGCTTGGGAATCACAGACTCTGTCAAAGAATGTATAGATACTAAGGAGCTAGAGAAATACAAGTCTGAGAATTATCTGTGTTATTTCCATACAATAATATTGAATGACTTTGTTTTTTCTGTTTTAGCTCTGTCTTGTTTGAGGAATAGGTCATTACTTATATTCGAATGTTCTTGGAAGAACTGATGATCACTAATAAGCTTCACCCTTAAATTGGCCTTAACTAGGATAAAGGGGCAATAGCACCAAGTTGCTTGATGCACATCTGCATCCAATAAGCCACATGTTCTGTACCGTTATGCAATTTTCTGTCTTGATATAAAGGTAATCTGCTAAGAGACTATTCTCCAAACTGTGGCTCAGGGGCTGATTACGGCCCTTTGCTTACCTTTATCCAGCCCTTGGGGCACTCTTCCTTCCACTGACCTCAATGATGGGACATCATTTCTCCCACTAACATTGATGGTGGGACACCATTTCTCCCACTGACATCAATGATGGGGCACATTGCCTCCCACTGACACCAATGATGGGGCACTTTTCCTCCCACTGACACCAATGATGGGCACTTATCCTCTCACTGACACCAATGATAGGCACTATTCCTCCCACTGACACCAATGATGGGGCACTATTCCTCCCACTGACACCAATGATGGTGCACTATTCCTCCAACTGACACCAATGATGGGGCATTGTTACAAACGCCAGGACATTTTCCATGTTTTATTTCTACTGGTCAGAGTTCGGCCTCTGAAGGATAATAAACTGTCCGTTTGCTCAGAAAGTTTGGAGACTCCTGCTCTAGAAGTTGAAAATCACTGTAGTAGACATTGCTACTAGATTATTCTCCACTAGCTTCCAGGTCCTGTGCCCAGCAGCTGCCCTGCTGTATTGTGAACACAAGAGGTTGGCTGCTTGACATGGGTGCCATTCAGAGAATTTGTATTTTCTCAATGAATGTAAAGCAGTCTCTGTTTGGAAGAGGTGTAGATCATGTCATCACCACCCTGTCTTTCCATCTTGCCCAATCAGAGAATGGTGTGCATGCATTGAAAAATGTGAAGCCATCTCTGAATGGCGCCCGTGTCAAGCCCTGTAGAGCTGTCTTGTTGGAAATGTTTTTCTCAATCAGTGGCTGCAGCAAATGGGCTGCAGACCCTGATCAGTGTATTCTGACAGTGGAACAGCGGGGAGGATTCCTTTATCCAGCTTGAATGTAAGGATGGAGGAAACTTATTTTTTTTTTTTTTTTTTTAATCTTTCTGAAAAAAATGATCCACCTATGAACCCTGAATCTAACTTCAAGGTGCCACGCACCCTGTTTTGCTTGGTGTTGCTATTATTATGTTTTTTCCCCCTCATATCCAAATTATAGTTTGGGCTGGCTCAGCAAATATGGTTAAATACATTTAAAATACTCTGATTACAGCATTTTGAAAAAGCCCTACCACCCCATTTCTGCTACTTAACCCTCCTTACATAAAGAGGCTGTGTTGTGCCATTTAGCGGAAGATTAATTATTCTGGATACGGTTGGTTAAAATAAAGGTCGATACTTGACTTGCAAATGGTTGGCGTCACCAGCAAACCAAGATTCATTAATAATGTGTTTGATTCTTGATAACCTGGCGTTCATTCTGGATCTGAAATTGCTCTCTCAATAAAAGTGTTCATTGATGGAACGCAGAATATAGCCGCTTAAACCGCTTGTCAGCTCATTCACCTTCTAAACAGAGCAGCTTCTGTGCAGCCACCAGGCTTCAACCAGCAGTTATTGCTCTCTGCGAGATCTCTGGCGCTGCCTTAGCAGTTACGGTTTGCGGTGCATGAGACATGAAGGTGAATAATAAAAGGCCTGTGTAGATTCTGCAGGAAAGTGGGGGGGCAGGTGTCACAGCTCGCAGCAGGAGCCACACTGGACCTTTTGTTCATTTCATCGGTGGAGAAAATCGGAGGCTGAATAAAATTAGAAATCGCGTTGTTGATCTTGTGCATGGTTCATTCTAAATATTTAGCTGAGGGTCACATTTATTTCCTCCGTATAACAGCAGCATGTATTCTGGAGAACAGAAACATTGTTCTTTGTCCATTACGCACCGCTCCACACCCTTCTGTGGCTTTCCTGTTGACGAAGAGTCCGGGTGCACGCTAGGCTGCATAGATGCTTTCTAAGCAGAGTCCAGGTGTGAGTGGCTGCGATCTACTGATTGTCATCGTAATGGAGGAGGAACTCTATCTTACTCAGATGCTTTTTGACAATGCAGAAGTATTAGATCTATAGGAGTGCAATATGTAGCTGTTCTGTTGATGGCAAATTGCTGCCAGTGACATGATCGCTAGTTTGAGATGGCCCTAACCCTTCCAGCTCCTCCGTTGGAAATAATCCTTCCCTTGGATGAAGTATTGTACCTGGCTGCCTGCACTGCAGGAAAATTACTTTCAGATACATTCTACAACACTAACTCACAATTTGTGCTCGGTCAAAATATGCTATAAATCCCCTTTACTTCTTTCTCTGCTGGTTTTAGTGAGAGTATTTTCTAGTCTTACAATATAGCAGAGTCCACTCTAAGGCCAAGTACAAAATATATCCGGTATTACCAGGCAATGTGAAAAAATATTCTTACTACTTTTTTTTTTTGCCTAGAGTACCAGTAAAAAAAGCACATTTTCTTATCCTATCCTTATTTCTTATCCTGCAGACTCCTCCTTCCATGTGATTGGTCCCCTGCGGCCTTTGCTCTTTTGTACTCTGGTCTGTGGGTGCAGCTGTGACATCACATACAATGCAGAGCCATCGGTCCTGCATTGTAAGTGAAGAAGCCAAGGGCCTGTCCACAAGTCGTCAGAGCATCGGAGAAAAGCAGTAAGGGCTGTCTACCTTGGAAATGAGGAATAAGGTAAGTTAAAGTGCTTTTTTTAGTGGTTCCCTAGGCAAGTTTTTTTTATATTCCAGTTTTTGCTTTGCTCCTCTAAATGCCAGAACTGCTGGTAGGAAAACAGCTGCTTAAAAAATGCACACAAAGCCATGTATTGCACGTGTGTTTAGGCCTATTTTTAAGTGTTTTGAGCATTAAAATATTCCATTAGCCAGAATATTAATTTATTCTGGTTATTGAAATGCATTTAATGCTCAAATGCGCCTAAATGCCTTTAGGCGCATTCAGTGTTTTCTCTGCTCTTCAGCTACTCTCCTGAATACGCCATTGATTATTTTTTTTCGGCATGTAAGCACTCCTCTTCTGATAGGCCTGTAAACACCTGTGTTGATGGACACATAGGCAAACATAGAGGTGCTTTTACAGGTTTAAAAAAAAAATGCCACTTGTAAAAACTGTGTCTTTAAAGTGGCTGTAAAGGTTTTTTTTTTACTGGATCTTCTATATGTGGCATAAACATCTACAATACATATACATTTCCTCCAATATCGTATATTATTACTTTAAGCTCTGTGTGCATGTGGGCTTAGGACAGGGGTTTCCAAACGTTTTGAACAAAGGGCCAGTTTGTTGCCCTTCAGACTTTCAGGGGGCTGGACTGTGGCCAGTGAGAGTAGAAAATGCCCTGGCACCAATGGGAGTAAAGCATACCCCATTATTGGTGTCATTGGGAGGAATAGTTCTACATTGTCTACATTGTTGGGATTATGGAAAAGAATAGTGCACCATCATTGGTGTCATTGGGAGGAATAGGGCCCCATTGTTTATCAGGGCAAGGAATAGTGCCCCGTCATTGGTGTCAATGGGGGGAAGTGTGTCCCATTGTTGGTATCCGTGATAGAATTATGCCCCATTGTTGGTGTAGAATGTATATGTTCGGCAAGCGAGTAGTGTCAATCTGGTTCCACCACCAATCCCTGAAGGTATGGGTGGGACTTTCAAGGTGGGGGAACCAAAGATCATCAAAAACACATCTACATATGTATCAAATCCATATTTATTTTCACAAGTATAAAAATTACAAAAATGTTGTCAAAAGACAAACTTTAAAATTTAAATTATTAAAATATTGTATTGTTCAAATGCAGCCGGCTCGCACACATCTGCGTGTAGGTTCCTTAACATCATTCTGCCATCCTACGAAAGAGGAAGAAAGCCCGACGCTTTTCAGGTTCAAGCCTTTCGTCAGGGGCGTGTAGCAGAGTGCAATTTATATATCTGGACGTACTTTGTCCAAGAACAATACTCGAAAGGATTTCGCCTTCGGAGCTCAAGGGATGAGAATTTCCTAGTCATATGATGAATGGGAAAATGATGTGGAGATGTTTCAAATCGCAGCTCAAGGACAGGTACCTAGAGCCTTGCTGTATATTAAATGATCCAAGATGAGTTCCATCAAGTCAATGGGAGCAAGAGGAAAGGAAGCCTTCCAGCGATGCAATGTCATCGCTGGAGAGGGCATCCATCTTCACCTGGTCTTCCTTCCTGGTTCGCGGACTCCGGCTCTGTGACTGGCCGAAGCTGCAATGACGTCACTCCTGCTCATGCGTTCGGGAGCCGCTGGTTGCGACACAGAGATCTGAAGAAACGGCGGTTCCTTCAGAGCGCATGCACCAGTGATTTCACTGGCTTGCATGTACAGTAAATAGGAGAGATTTACACTACCTATAGGTAAGCCTTATTATAGGCTTACCTATAGCTAAAACTTAAAATGGAAGTTTACTTCTTCTTTAATACATAACAAAGACTTGCCGCAGATACTTGAACTTCGAAGCGAGAGACTTGAATCCTTTACTGATCTTGTACATATTGTGAACCAACCTTTATTTGTACAGATGAGGACAGGGAGTGGCCTGCCTGTTAGAGACTTAAGCCTAGAACACACAATGAGATTATTGGATGAATGATCGTCCATTTTTTTTTCCCATATTGAAAACAAATAGGTTACTAAAGTAGGAAAATTCTACTACTACTACATAATAAAAATTTGGAAGTGATGTAATGTATTTGTATTGTATTTTCGGACGAAAACTGTGCTAATTAGACAAAAATTGTACGATCTGGTATCCTACAAGAAAAATTTTCGTGTTTGTCTCTTTTGAAAATTTTGGATGAAAGCGGTGTACGAACGATCAGATTCAGATCATGATTGATTCGAAAGCAATATTTTTTGTACAATATTCTGATCGGGTGTATCCGACTTAAGCACAAGCTCACTTTTGATATTTGTGTACAATCCCTGGTATTTATTGCAGAATTCCTATTGGCTCACTTTCATTGGATTTAAAGCTGGAACGCTTTTTAATGTATGTTTGAATTACAGCTAGCAAGATATTTAAATCAGATAACTTCCAGGCCTGTCTTTAGGAGCAGCTTGTCCCTAACCCACAAATCTCATTAGTTTGGGTCCAGTGATCTGTACAGCTTTGACTGTAGTCAGCAGAAATGCGGCATCCAGAGTGGCGAGGAACCTGCCGAGCACAGCAAATGACTCTGCGCCTTGTTTGACTGTTTTATGGTCTAAAAATATGACTGCTCTAAACTGCATAGTCAAATCTAGAACTGGCTGTGCTAGAGCTACCGTCATCTCTTGCCAACCGGTTCGCCAACCATAGAAAAGTTTGCCAGCTTTATTCTTATGGAAGAATGTCTATTCAATTAAAGGTAAACTTAAGTATTTTAAAAGCTCCACCCATATTTAGGGTGTAACCTTGATTCAAGCAAAACCTTCCTTTATTTGTGTCTTAAACACCCCCCTCCCAGGCACTGCAGCTCACAGTGGGAGGGTTTCAGCAACAGAGGCAGTGCTACCCATCCAGAAAGCAGTGGGCAGAACAAGGTATGGCCAGGTGCTGATTGACAAGCTACAGTGACAATGGCGATGGCAAAATTATTTTTTATGCCATTGTTATGAAAGCAGGCAAAGGGTGTGGTAACTCTGGTCTGAATTCAGGAGCAGTGCAGCATTGTTGCCACCCCATCACAGGAAGCTGAATTAGGTGGACTTCACTTCAGTTTGTTGGGATTAAGCGGAAACTGTGCAGATGTGCTTCAGCACATATTTTTATTTATCTTTCTAATTACCCCCACAACACCCAAACTCGAAATGCTTACTTTTTTCTGCTTGTCAATGCATGGTTGGCAAGCTAAGAAAAGCTAAATGTGTAATGCGAGGGTGTAAACATGTTGCTTTGCCCTAAGCAGATCACATTTATAGTGCATAATGTTTATTTGGCATGTTTTTTCAGTTCCCCAGTTTATGCATGTTAGTGTTTTCTCCGGGCAGAGGTTGAAGGATAGAGCATTGAAAACAAGTTGAATCTTCAGTAATGACAGATTCTTACTCAAGTATGGAGTAACATTCAGGGCAACAATCACATTCCCTAAGCACTCGTTCACCCTGGATGGTAGTACAGAGTGCTCAGGAGATGATCAGTGCTTGTGTGCGCGGTCTCATATGCTCACTTCTAGAATGAAAATGTCTTGGGGAACAGTCTTCAGACTACTACATTGGAACTAAAATATTGTTAAGGTTTTGTTCACATGTGTGGCTGGGGGGCAAGATAAAAACAGGTGGTTGAGCCGCGATTTACCGGCCCTCCCAACTGCCCTCTGGAATGTTATGCAACCGATTTGGGCTGTACATGTGGTGCGGCCGTAGTGCGGTGCTGCATGGCCACAGCAAATATGAAACAGCATGTCCTATTTGGTGGACGTTACTGCCGCCGACTGCAAACAATGCAAGTCTACGGGGCTGCACCGCAACTGCAATTAATGCTTTTTATTGTGGCGCAGTAGTGTGCATTTACAGGGTTAAACCACTTAAAGCTTTCCAGCATGGATCGCTCTTCAGAGTGCACGTCAGGTGCCAATGAGCCCAAAGCCTAGTATATACGATCAGATAATTGAACGAAAGATTGTCCGTTTTTTTTTTTTTTGTTTGTTTGTTTTGTCTCTGTTTTCTTCTCGTACGACAGAATAAAATTTCAGAAGTGATGTGATGTTTTTGTATTGTATTTTCTGGTAACATATGAGAAACATTTTCGTGCTTGTGCCTTTGGAAAATTTTGGACAACAGCTGTGTATTAAAGAATAAGTCCGCTCTAACACTAAAATCTTTACATCTACAGACATCCGGGATCTAACACTAACCTATCTAGCCCTATAAAGAAGAAATTGGTATACATAGCTTTTTGGAAGCCGATCTGGTCCGTTCTCCAGCGGAGGAAGCTCTGCAGAGGACACAGCCGACAGCGACTGTGAAATGAATGGGAAGTGATGTCACCCATAGTTACTATGGGGCTTCCGTTATCGGCTGTGTCCTCTGCACCCGACTCCACAGCGAAGCCACGGCTGACTGCTTCAAAAAAGGTATGTATACTGATTTCTTCTTTACAGGATTAGCTAGGTTAGTCTTAGATCGTGGATGTCTGTAGATATAGAGATTTTAGTGTGGACTTTAACGTTTATATTATCGTACGATTGCTTTTAAAGTGGTATTTTTTGTATGATATTTTGATTGTTTTTTTTTTTTTTTTTTTTTTTTTTTTTTTTATTCTCTAAGGAAGAGAGGCTGATTCAGTGCACCCCATATGCACATAATTAACTGTAAATGAATTGGACATCAGTGGATAGGTAGTATAGTCATCCTTTGTTAATAGAAGATCCTGGTTTTGGAGAGGATATGTTCCGAGCCCTGCGTTAAATACAGTGGAAAATATAATTGCTTTCTTTAGCGTCTTTGTCAGATAAGCATCACCTCCGTGTTGGGTTCCTACTCAGCAGAGATGTTTAGTAACCTTCATACCTAAGTACTGTATATGGCGGCATTAAAACAAGGCTCCATTCAATAATACTGGGCTGTGCTCCAGAGAGGGCTGAACTGTGAAGGGAAGTCTTTGCTTGGTTGTTACTGATTTTGGCATTACAGAAAATGTCATATTTAAAGGATAATGTCGAAGTTAGTTTAAAGGTACAGGCTCCTGTTTACTTGTCTCCATGGGTGATGAGCTGTTGGTGCCCATGCAGCCGGTGTAGTGGTCTGAGAATCTGAAATCCACGCTCTTCTCCCCATTTCTGCAGCACTTCAAGGACGGATCAGAACAGAGATTTTACATTCACAGACCGCTACACTGGCTGCATGGGCACTGACAGCTCACTACCCATGGAGACAAGTACAGTGGGAAACTCCATTTCATTGTGGGCCACATAAGTGCTACGGTTGCCCTAAAAGGGCCAGTTGTGTCCAGGGCCACTGATAAGGCAGTACAGCCAGCCCTCCTGTACTGGGCTTGGGCCCCATCCGTTCAAAAGGGGGGCCCATTCACCTGCTGAGCAGGAGGGCCAGCTGTACTGCCCTATTTCAGACACCGATCCTCTTTTGCCTTCCCCTGCAGTGCTGCCAGCTTTTTCCTGGCTGCACTGCGGGGTGATTGGTTCTAGCACATGGACCTCATCTGCTGTCCAGGCCCCCATGTGTGCCCCTTTCCCACCGCAGCGCTGCTGGCTTCCATCCTCTCCTCTCTTGCCGACAGCTGCTGCGGGCACACAGGCATTTTCAGTGTGGAGAGCGGGGGAAGAGGCCGGTAAATGTATAATTTATTGGCCCCTTCTCCCCCTGAATGAACATAATGAGTGATCTGTACCAATCACTCCTGTGGCCATTCATCACTGAAGCACAGTAAATTGTGTTTACTATGCCTCAGTTTGTGAATGAGCAAGAAGATTCAGAGCATTTCCCATTAATTCATCTTTGGAACTGAGGCTGCAAAGAAAGGGACTGGTAAAATCTATGTCCTCAGTCACTTCGCGCTTTGGGGGGGTGTGGGGGCTGTCAGGCTGTATGGGGCCCCACAATTTCTAACAGTAGCCCTGGTTGTGTCTGTGTAGCAGATGATGCAAGTCTGAAAAAGCGGGTAGCCCACCTCTAGTTTCATCCACAAGGAATTCTGTTGGATGCTGGTGTTCTGTCTGAGCAGTCTCTAATAAAGTTTCTTGTGGAGTCTGCTGATGATACCAGCAGTGTGCGCACTCCTTTTCAACTGGCATAAAATTGTATTATTCTCATTATGATAAGCAGATGTCCATAGCTCCCTACCATCAAGTGTCCCCTGCCCTTCCTTCCATCAATGTGCACCCCCCTTACCTTGTGCTGCTGCCGGGAAGAAGCAGGGGATGGCACTGGGAAGCAGAAAGTGCAGGGTCTGGAGGAGGACTAGAGTCAGCTGCCAGAGTCTGCAGAGGAGCAGGATCCTCTCTGCTGCTGACTCCTGAGACAAGGTGGAAGTGATGGGCAGTGCTGCAGCTGCAGATGTGCGGGGTCAGATGAAATGGCCTAGTGGGCGGGGTTCAGCCTGTGGGCTTTGTGTTTGACTTGTGGTGTAGGGTGTTCGTTCACCTTTTCATTTTTTTCTGAAAAGGTGAACGTACATTTTACCTAAAGCTGGCTATACATTAGTAGAATTTTGAACATACGTCCAATTTTCCAATCATTTGTGGGGTCAAATAGATGTTCGGTTTCAGCCAAAGTGACCAGAAAATTTGACAGACTGGGAAGGAAATTTTTTCTCAAACACATTTCTAACCAGTGTATGTGATTTTATTTTGGGAAATTACATTTATTCCAAAACTCAATGGTAAAAGCAAAGAAATTTTCGAGGTACGCTGCACTTGTCCAGTCATGGAATGTACAAAGAGTAGAGCGTTCACCTTAGAATGAACTTCATAAATCTGTGACCTTCATCAACTCATCTATTGGCCAGTCTGTGCTCTCTATGTTTCTGCTTTTAAAAGTTTGACAGCGCAGGAGCAGCATGTAGAGAGGAACTCCAGAGCACTGAGAAGGAATAAAATCAATATGTGAGTTTCTGGACATATTTAATTAAAAAAAGGGATTTTATTATAACTTACCGTAAAATCCTTTTCTCCGAGTTCACTGACAGACGCAGCTTCTTCTTGACTTTGTGGGGTTTTATGTTCGTCTTACTAGGAGTTAACTAGGCAGGGAAAGAGTTCAGCTGGCCCCTCCCCTGGGGGCCGTCCTCCTTTCCTACATTAAAACCCCCCCTCACAGAGGACTCTCCAGTTTGTACACAAGCCGTACCAAAACAGAGCCCAGAGGGGTGGGTGCTGCGTCTGTCAGTGAACTCGGAGAAA
>BLSH010197664.1:3137339-3148281 GCA_018402905.1 Glandirana rugosa
TCTCCCATACTTCTGTTTTCTCCGCTAGCGATAATCGCATGTAAAATCTGGCATGCTGGTTGATTGATCAATCAACTTGGTACATTCAGCCTGCCCATACATAAGCATCTTGGCCGGTCCTGCTGAACCAGCTGAGGTTCAAACCGTGTATGGCCTGCCTTAGATGTACTAGCAAATTTAAATACACTATTGAAGCCAAACTTCGGCTAATACTTTATAAGCATTTACAGCAAACTGTTTTTTTTTCTTTTGGGATAAAGGTTTTACATTAAAAAAATAAATAAAAAAAAAGCTGGTTATTGTAACCACTCCGTCAGTGTTGAAAATAAGGGAAAAAAGCCTAACAAAAAGAAAACTAATGCTGCCGTCACATCAAAGAATTGGTAAACTGTAATATAATAAATGTTTGCCTTTTTGTTTTAACACTGCTTTACCTTTGTGGTTTGTGTAACTGAGGCTGTGGCAGGGACATTTCTTTTGTCTTCATACCCTCTCTATCATTTTAGAAAGCTGGGAGGTATGGTATAGGCATGTGTTCTCCGTCTTTACAGCACAATCATGTTTCGGTAGTAAGCTTGAATAAGAGTGTATTTAGGGGAGAATATATTGAGTTACTCTTGTAGTATTAACCTTGATGAAAAGCTGTGTTTGGCCTCTCCCCCATCTCCAGCAAAATATACAGCATTTACATTTTCATTTGCTTCCCTGCTATTCCATACAGTGCTGGGAGTCCAAGGAAATTGCCAGTACTTCCGGGTATGGAGGAACATGTGACTCACTCCATGTAACACTACAAATTCTGGATGGACCTTCTGCACACTGCTACACCCTGCCCAGCAAACTATGTAATGAAAAACAAGGATATTTAGTTCATATATATTGCAGTACATGTGTAAGCTGACCAACTCTGTCACAGTAATCCCTCTTCTGGCCACTCCTACACTGCCTTGCCACTGCAAATGCTAAGGTGGACACCATGCCAACGTGGGGCATAAAGTCCGAGGAAATTGCCAGTACTTCCAATTATGGAGAAACGTGACTCACTCCATGTAACAGTGCAGGGCCAATTAACACTTTCGCATTGCAAGTCCACGCCCCTGTGTACACTACAGCTTTGGACTTCTCGTTTATGCAAGGCTTTCCTATTCTTTTGGCAGCTGAATGAAGGTGGGGAGGCAGGGTGGTTAGGTTGGAAGGGAAGTATATGCTGCTGGCATAGGTGAGACTGTTGCTTTCTCTTGTGTGAGCAAATGTACATGTTGGGGAGGGGGATCACGTTGTATGTCAATACGAAGGCAAATTATGACTACCAGCATGGGAATCGGGGCCGCTGATAAGGCAGTACAGACAGCCCTCCTGTGTTGGATCCAGGCCCCATCAGTTCAAAATGGGGGCCCGGCAACTGTTGAGCAAGAGGTTCGGCTGTACGGTCTTATTGCAGATACCAATCATCTTCTTACTCCCCCCTGCAGCGCTGCCAGCTTCTCCTCTTCTTTCCCCCATCTTATTTGCCCCTTTCTTTGCTGAATGAACACTGTGAGTGATTGGTACCAATCATTCCTGTGCCCATTCATCACTGAAGCATAGTAAATATTATTTTACTATGCTTCAGTTTGTGAATGAGCAGGAAGCCTTGGAGCACTCCCTATTCATTCATCTCTGCAGAGAAAGGGACTGATAAATCTATGTCCTCCGTCACATTCAGATGGGGGAAGGGGGCCCTTTCAGGTAGGCTGTATGGGGCCCTGGGATTTCTAACAGCAGCCCCGATGGGAATAATAAAAAAATATATGTACTGTAAGTTGGATATTCTCAATTCAAATAAATGAACGGCAAAAACAAAGCTCAGTGGTGTTAGGAGGCTCAATAATGAGGAAACCATCAGGGCTGTAGGATCTTTCAGAACATGGTGAAAGTTTATGCCATGCTTGTTTTTTCTCTAGTATTTTTCAAGTGTTTTTGTAGAATGGTGGAAAGTTTTTATTACTACTGCACTTTTCCCTTTAAATGCCACCTGCAGCCTACCAGCTGGGTAGCGGGAGGGAGTCTCTATGGATGACCTTTATTGTCACCATTTGTAGCAAAGTGTGATCTATATCTGATCTTGGGAACATGGAACATTCCCCACCGCTTCCACGCTGATATGACTGGAAATGATATAGTGCGTAATTAGTGGAAGGGAAGTGATCAGGGCTGATATTATTACAGGCTCTCTGGATGACCTTCCTTAAAGGAAAAACACAGAAGAATGATGGAGGGGGGTTGGGTAGGCGGGAATCTAGTGGACAATGACAATGATTATTTTGTATGGACGGGAACATAAATAAGAGAAAAATCTTTTCAATTAAAAACACAAGTTAGAAAAACATTTCAGTCTAAGTTGATTATTAAAGAAAACCTGCCATGGAAGAAGCATGGAGGCCATCATTGCTAAACTCCTCTTCTAAAAATAGCTGCATAACCGTCATGCTGACCCTCTTATTTTATTTTTTTTTTTCTTGCTTCGAGTGAAGTGTTCATCTACATTCAAGGTCCACTTATTATTTAGATCCCAATCCCCCCATGTAAAAACACACCATAAAGCTTTACAAAAAACACACAGGAATAAAATTAAAATATTATATACTTACAATTCTGGCTTTCATCTGTGGCATCTAGGAAAGGGTGATGTCTTCCGGAAAAGTGGGCATCCCTAATCTTACTAAAAGTACATCTATCCCGGTATGGTTAGTTTTCATCTTTACATTCTACTTGGGAATACAGCTTGTCTGTACTCCGGTGCTTATACTTCTGCTGATATGCCCCCTGCGCAGCTGTTCACTGGGAAGATCAGTGTGCTGTTGTTTATCTGCCTCCTGCAGACACGCACAAGGTAAGGGTTCACATATACACCAAACTTTCTGCATTACTTGATGGCTGATATGGTACAATGCTATACTACTGCTTAAATATATCATAGAAAGTGTTTGTTCTATATGCTTGATAAGTTCAAAACAATACCAGTTGATCTTGCTGGAAATCTTGTGCGCTATCAGCCTATATTAACGTTTATCAGTTATATTTTCAGTAGTTACAGTGCCTTGAAAAAGTTATTCATACTCCTTGGAATTTTGTCATGTTGCAGCCAAAAACGTAGATGTATTTTATAGGGATTTTATGTCATAGACCAACACAAAGTGGCACTGTAAAGTGGAAGGAAAATGATAAATGGTTTTCAAATTTTTTTTTACAAATAAAAGTGTGGCGTGCATTTGTATTCAGCCCCTTTTACTCTGGTACCCCTAGCTAAAATCTAGTGGAACCAATTGCTTAAAAGAAGTCATCTAATCTCAGTATAATTACAGCTGTTCTTGGAAGCCCTCAGGGGTTTGTTAGATAACCTTAGTGAACAACCCGTATCATGAAGGCCAAGGAACACACC
Organism: Glandirana rugosa; assembly: GCA_018402905.1. Lineage (NCBI taxonomy): Eukaryota > Metazoa > Chordata > Amphibia > Anura > Ranidae > Glandirana > Glandirana rugosa. The sequence goes on from BLSH010197664.1 coordinate 3,140,761, forward strand.
AGACAGGTCAGGGATGAAGTTGTGGAGAAGTTTAAAGCAGGATTAGGTTATAAAAAAATATCCCAAGCTTTGAACATCTCACAGAGCACTGTTCAGTTCGTCATCCGAAAATGGAAAGAGTATGGCAGAACTGCAAACCTACCAAGACATGGCCGTCAACCTAAATTGACAGGCCGGGCAAGGAGAGCATTCATCAGAGAAGCAGCCAAGAGGCCCATGGAGGAGCTGCAGAGATTCACAGCTCAGGTGGGAGAGTCTGTCCACAGGACAACTATTAGTCATACACTCCACAAATCTGGCCTTTATGGAAGAGTGGCAAGAAGAAAGCCATTGTTGAAAGAAAGCCATAAGAAGTCCTGTTTGCATTTATGAGAAGCCATGTGGGGGACACAGCAAACATGTGGAAGAAGATGCTCTGGTCAGATGAGACCAAAATTGAACTTTTTGGCCTAAAAGAAAAACGCTATGTGTGGCGGAAAGCTAACACTGCACATCACCTTGAACACACCATCCCCACTGTGAAATGTGGTGGTGGCAGCATCATGTTAAGGGGATGCTTTTCTTCAGCAAGGACAGGGAAACTGGTCAGAGTTGATGGGAAGATAGATGGAGCCAAATACAGGGCAATCTTAGAAGAAAACCTGTTAGTCTGCAAAAGACTTGAGACTGGGGCAGAGGTTCACCTTCCAGCAGGACAATGACCCTAAACATACAGCCAGAGCTACAATGGAATGGTTTAGATCAAAGCATATTCATGTGTTAGAATGGCCCAGTCAAAGTCCAGACCTAAATCGAATTCAGAATCTGTGGCAAGACTTGAAAATTGCTGTTCAGACGCTCTCCATCCAATCTGACAGAGCTTGAGCTATTTTGCAAAGAAGAATTGGCGAAATTGTCACTCTCTAGATGTGCAAAGCTGGTAGAGACATCCCCAAAAAAGACCTACAGCTGTAATTGCAACAAAAGGTGGTTCTACAAAGTATTGACTATGAATACAAATGCACGCCACACTTTTCACATATTTATTTGTAAAAAAACTTGAAAACCATTTATCCTTTTCCTTCCACTTCACAATTATGTGCTACTTTGTGTTGGTCTATCACGTAATAACCCAATAATCCCAATAAAATACATTTACGTTTTTGGTTGTAACATGACAAAATGTGGACAAGGGGTATGAATACTTTTTCAAGGCACTGAATAGCTCTGACACCTACAGAACCACAATCTCTGTGTTCTAGAAAATAGGAGAGAGGCAGGGTTCTGAAATACTATCTTGTTTCTTTTGTCCCAGATCCACAAGGGTAAATGAGTGCTGTCACCATAGAATTGGAAATGTGTTAACTTTAGAATCGCCAGGGAGAAAATATTCCTGAAAAAAAAAAAGAACCCTAAAGGGCTGTGTACACGGGCTATATGTCGGGCGGCATCAGCCGGTTCAATCAAACATTTCGGCATGCGTGTGCAGAAGCTGGTCTGACAGAAGTCATCCTAGCTACTGAAGCCTAGTATACACAGGCTGAATGTCGAGCGGCATCTGCCGGTTCAGTAGAAGCCGGCCGACCTTCCCACGTGTACTGCAGCTGGTCTGACAGAAGCTGGCCGTTTGGCTGGTTTCTGTCGAAGGGGCATGACCGAGAAAGGTCTGCCAATTAGCGCTTTATCTGGGCATCTAGTGCTTACCTGCGGTTAGTGACAGATGATTGGCCCTTGATGCAATCTATACTAAAGCAGGTCATTGGTCCCTAACTGAGGGTAACCACTGGATGTGCACACACACCCCTGTCCTGCCCAGACCTGGCCACTTTTGTTTACAACGTATTGTCATTCTCCTTGAACACACTTGCCCCCACCTCTACACGCAGAACCAGGCTTTGTCTGCTACAACCCTGGCAAACAGATGACACCAGAAGTCTCAAGAAACACAGCTGTGCTCTTGAGTGAGTGTGGCGTAAAACTAAACCCCTACAAGATTTCACCCTCTACAAATCTGCCCTTCTCAAATACAACTCCTGCCTCCACTCCGCTAAACCAATCTAATACACCACTCTCATCAAATCCCTCTCATCCAAGCCTCGTGAACACTTCTCTAGCCTTAATTCCTTACTCCACCCCCAACTACCTCCACCCACCAATTTGCTCACTTCTCAGGAGATTGCCAGTCACTTCAAAAACAAAATCGACACAATTCGTGATGAGATATCCTGCGTCCAGCTTCCTCCACCAACCAACACACCAAGTCCAACACCCCACTCAACACTTTCATCTTTCAATCCTGTTTGCTCTGAGGAAATTGCCAAACTCCTTTCCACAGCCCACCCCACCACCTGTCCCCTGGACCCTGTCCCCTCGCAACTACTACGACCACCCTCCTGCTCTGTCTTAAATTCTCTAACCCACATCTTCTACCTCTCCCTCTCTTCCAGCAGCTTTCCCTCTTCGCTCAAACATGCGTGGTTACCCCCATACTTAAACCCTCACTGGATCCCACCTGTTTGAATAACTTCAGACCCATTTCCCTGCTCCCATTTGCCTCCAAACTTCTTGAACGACTTGTCCAGGACCGTATGAGTTACTACCTCACTGACAACAACCTCCTCGATCCCCTGCAATCCGGCTTCCGCCCACAACATTCAACTGAAACTGCCCTACTAGAACTCACCAACCACCTACTAACTGCTAAAACAAATGGCCAGTACTCCATACTCATACTCTTAGACCTTTCTGCTGCCTTTGACACAGTTGACCACCCACTCCTCCTCAATAAACTCCACTCCCTTGGCTTCTGTGACTCTTTCCTGGTTCACCTCTTACCTATCTCAGCACACCTTCAGTGTCCCATACAACAACATCTCCTCCGCTCCTCTCTATCTCTTTCTGTTGGGGTACCCCAAGGCTCTGTCTTTGGGCCCCTCTTATTCTCCCTCTATACCTCTTCCCTGGGCCAGTTGATAACTTCCCATGGCTTCAATTACCACCTCTATGCTGACAACACCCACATCTATCTCTCGACTCCTCAACTCTGTACCTCAATCTCCTCACGCATCACAAACTTATTGAATGACATATCGGTATGGATGTCATGCCACTTCCTCCAACTCAATCTTTCTAAAACTGAGCTTGTAATATTTCCTCCTCCCCAATCCCCTCCTCATGACTTTACCATTGAGATCAACGGCACAACCATTGGTCCTTCCACACATGCCAGGGTGTTGGGTGTAATCCTAGACTCCAACCTCTTTCAGCCCCCACATTCAATCACTGGCTAAATCTTGCCGCCTTAACCTCTGCAACATCTCCAGAATTCGCCCCTTCCTGACTAACGACACCACAAAACAACTTATTCACTCCTTGGTTATTTCCCGCCTTGATCACTGCAACTCCCTCCTCACTGGCCTACCTTTACGCAGGCTATCCCCCCTTCAGTCTATCATGAATGCTGCTGCCAGACTTATACACCGTACTAACCGATCCGCGACTGCTGCTCCGCCAATCGCTTCACTGGCTTCCCCTACCCCACCTTTATAAAATTCAAAATACTAACCACAACATACAAGGCCATCCACAACATCGCCTCCAGCTACATCACCAATCTCATCTGCAGAGATCGCACTAATCGTCCTCTCCCCTCCTCCCAGGACCTTGGTCTCTCTAGCTCCCTTGTTACCTCCTCCCATGCTCGCCTACAGGACTTCTCCAGAGCCTCTTCCATGCTCTGGAACTCCCTGTCCTAAAATGTCCGAACACATGAACTGTGCTTGAGTTATTTATATCAGATCATCCCCTGCAGCTATTCCCTTTTGTACCACCTCTCCCTCCCCGGTAAAATCCCCCCCCCCCCATGACTTTTCCGTCAAAATCAATAATGCAACCATCAATCCCTCCCCTCATGCCAGGGTACTAGGTGTAATCCCAAGCTCTGACCTGTCCTTTCAGCACCAAATCCAGTCGTTGTCAAAAGTTTGTAGACTTCACCTCCGTAACATCTCTAAAATACGCCCCTTTCTAACAAAGGAAACCATCAAGCTACTCATTCACTCCCTTGTTATCTCTCGCCTTGACTATTGCAACTCCCTTCTCATTGGCCTCCCTCTCCATAGGCTGTCCCCTGTTCAGTCTATCATGAATTCTACTGCCAGAATTATCCACCTTACCAACCACTCAGTGTCTGCCACCCCTCTCCTCCAATCCCTACACTGGCTCCCAATCGCCCAGCAAATTAAATTCAGAATACTAACCACAACATACAAAGCCATTCACAATTCTGCCCCGAACTACATCACCAATCTTGTCTCCAATTATCAACAAAACTGTCCTCTCCGTTCCTCCCAAGACCTATTCTCATGCTCCCTCGTCTCCTCCTCCCATGGTCGTCTCCAGGATTTCTCCAGAGTCTCTCCCATCCTCTGGAACTCTCTACCTCAACCTGTCCGTCTATCTCCTTCTTTTGCTACCTTCAGGCAATCCCTGAAAACCCATCTTTTCAGGGAAGCCTATCGCATCTCCTACTAATCTTTTACCACTTCCATCAACTCATTCCCCACAGTCACAACCTTTTGTACTACCTGCTCCACTCTATTAAATTGTAAGCTCTTCTGAGCAGGGCCATCTTAATCCTGTTGTATTTTATTGCATTGTAACTGTATTGTCTCCCTTTTACATTGTAAATCGCTGTGTAAACTGTTGGTGCTATATAAATCATGTATAATAATAATAAAGATGTGGCTTCTGTTAGCCTGTCATTGCTTTGTAAAGGCTGAGCGGTTGCAGCTGTTCGTACATCTGTGATTCCTGCCGCTGCAGATTCTTTTCACTTGAAACCATTGACAGCCCTTATCGCAAGTGTAAATGGGGCCTAAAGCAGCCACCACATTTAAGGTGTTTTAGATAAGCTGTGACCACTGTTTGCATCCCTAGCTTGCAAGTAGAGGCCCAGGGCTGCATATGGCCCCTTGGCAGTTATTGTTTGGCCCTTGGGGGGGCCCTTTCAGAGACTAATCTATTTCCCTATTGGCATGTTATCCTAGGGACTTCTAGCAGCCTGGTGTCTCCTGAAGCATATCCCCAGTCTCCAAAAACTGCTATAGTATGTCCACAGTCTCTGACCATCTTTTGCATCATGTCTGCATTCTCTGACCACCTCTTGTATCACTTTTGTATTCTCTGACCATCTCTTTGTATCATGCCTGCAGTCTCTGACCATCTCTTCTATCATGTCTGCATTCTCTGATCATCTCTTCTATCGTGTCTGCAGTCTCTGACCATCTCTTGTATCGTGTCTGCATTCTCTGGCCAGCTCTTGTATTGTGACTGCAGTCTCTGACCATCTCTTTGTATCGTGCCTGCAGTCTCTGACCATTTCTTCTATCTTGTCTGCATTCTCTGATCATCTCTTCTATCGTGTCTGCAGTCTCTGATCATCTCATGTATTGTGTCCGCAGTCTCTGACCATCTATTTGATTATGTTTGCAGTCTCTGACCATCTCTTTATTATGCAATAGTCTTTGACTATATGCTGTGGTGTGTCTGCTGTCTCTGATAATGAAAATTTGCTGAGTATTATGTGTGGCCCTTTGGTGATGTCAGGAGCCATACTTGAGGCCCCCTATATCAAGAAAGTTGACCACCACTGGTTTTCAGCATTTCACTTAAAGATCAGTAAATGTTTCCAATATTTTGGTAGTTTTTTTCTCATCATTTTTATGTATGTTTATCCCTGTAGGTGGAGTTGTGATTTTCCAGAGTTTTACCACCGGTACAATGCATTTTCTAGTTCTCTTTTTTCCTCCTCTTTCGTAATAAGTTGGTACCCTGTGGAGCCCATTGTTCGCTGGAAATAAAAACCTGCACATAACCCTAACAAACAGGAATAGGGCAATGCCTCCCGTCGCTTGCGGATTCTGTTAAGCGCACATAATTTAACAGCAGATAAATCTGTCGTTGTGTTTATGAATTTTCTTTTTAACCCTTTTGCCAACCAAACCTTCGTACAATTGTTTTGAGCATTGCTTGCAACAGTTAGGCCTTGTAGGAACACAGAAGCACAAACAATCATTTTCAAGCTTTGGATGTGCTTGTTATCGGTTATAGATATTTCCCAACAGGTTGGTGAGGCCTCTAATAAGTGGTTGTTACTCTGTATTGAAGGGAGCAATCACAAAGCATGCACCGCATGGTAGTTTGGTCTGAGATGGGCTATAGAATTGTGGCAAGTCACAGCGGGGTGGTGATTCAGACAAACCCGAGTAGGCAACTCACAATGACTTAATCATTTGCAAATTGGTCAAGTTACAATGTGTTTCGTTTTTTTTTTCTTTCAAGTATATCTATACAAACCTTTGCCGTCTTTGAAGAATGGTACAATTAAGGAGCAGGCATTACTGATCAATCAGATGCATGGAAATATTCAGATTAATAACATTGTCATTACCTCTCCTTCATTAATGCCTAGTACACACAATGAGAAAATCAGATGAAAATAACCGCAATCGGAGCATTTGATAACCTAATCGTTAGTACCAGGGCTGCTGATAAGGCAGTACAACTGGTCCTGTTGTACTGGGCCCAGGCCTCATCAACTAAACAAGGGCCCATGTTGGCTTTTAATACATGTGTTTTACTAGACAACACCTCTACTCCTACTGACCAGGGCTTAAAGTGATTGCAAAGTCTCCTTTTAAAAAATAAGAAAATAACAGACACGTTATACTTACCTCCTCTGTGCAGTTGGTTTTGCACAAAGCAGCCCGAATCCTCCTCTTCTCGGGTCCCTCTTCTGCTCTCCTTGCCCCTCTGACTCGGCTCGAGTGTCCCCTCAGCCAGCAGCTTCCTATGGGGGCACTCGAGCCGAGTCAGAGCTCTGTGTATCCATTCAGACACAGAGCCTTGGCCCCTCTCTCCCCTGATTTGCTGACTGACTTTGATTGACAGTCGCAGGAGCCAATGGCGCCACTGCTTTGTATCAGCCAACCAGGAGGAGGAGTGTCCCGGACGGCTTAGACATTTGTGGATATCGCTGGAGAGAGATGGGGCTCAGGTAAATAATGAGAATGTATTAAGATAAAAAACCACCTGCCTTTACAACTCCTTTAACCGCTTAACAACCGCCCCATAGACAAAAGACGTCTACAGGGCGGTTGCTTAATTCTGGGAGGACGTCTATTGACGTCCTCCCAGAATCGCGGTTCCCGCGCGCCCCCTGGGGCGCGCACACGGGAACATCCGTGACCGTCGGGTCCGGGGGACCCGACTGATCACGGATCGTGGTGAATGGCCGCTGTGCGCGGCCTTTCACCACGTGATCGCGCCGTCAAATGACGGCGTGATCACATGTAAACAAGCCGGCGGAAGCGCCGGCTTCTCTCTCCTCTCCGCACCGATCGGTGCAGTGTGAGAGGAGAGAGGGGGGAGAGAGGTGGTGCTGCAGCGCTGTGGGCGATGTGTAATGCCCACAGCGCTGCCAGGTCACAAAATACTCCCCCCCACCATCTATTTAGCACCCACCACCCCCCAGCCACCATC
>BLSH010197664.1:3149793-3183155 GCA_018402905.1 Glandirana rugosa
TTTAAAGTTAGGACAAGGAAGCCTTTGAAAGCGGCCTTGGTAATACTCGCCTACAGCCTTCGACACATGATTGGTCCCGACGCTATCTTTAGTAGCCCGGGACATGTCGGAAAGACTGCCCCGGGGGGTTGGAATTGAGGTTCACCATGATTGATGGTTTGATAGGTGTATGTAGGGCGTTTATTTTTTTTTTCAGGGAGGAGACGAGGGTGGAGGACCCGAGGAGACAACTGAACTACCCCGGGTTCCTTTACATTAAATTGGTGAACTGTGTTGCATGACTGAGTAATTGTCATTCAAAGTGTGAGAGCGCTGAAAGCTGAAAATTGGTCTGGTTGTTAAGGGGGTTTAAGTGCCCAGTTGTCAAGTGGTTAAATTACATTTCCTTGGGCCCCATCAAGTCAACAGAGGAGCCCAGGAGGTGGGAGCAGAGGAGGGACTTTTTTTTTTATTTGCGGGATGTATGTGGATAGTTTGGTAGTTAGTACCACTTGGAGTTAAGGTTGGGGGGCCCCGTCAGAAAGGCTGTACAGGGCCCGATGATTTCTATCGCAGCCCTGGTTAGTACACAGCTTCCGACATCCGCTCATAATGGTTCCGGCGAAAGTTTCCGAAGGAACAGGATTGAAATTTTTTTTTGTTTTGATAACTGAGTAAACGATTTTCATGTGATTTAGTATGGTATTCATACGAAACAAATCGAGTCAACAAGGCCACGCATGATCTGAAATGGAAGAAAGACCCGGAACAAAAACCATTATTGTCTACAATGAACACTGTTCTTAACCACTTCAATACTCGGCACTTTTACCCTCTTGCCTTGCAGCTTCACAGTCGGTTCCCTACTGGTGTGCTTTCTTAATTGGCCCGGCAGCAGAGGAAGGAGGAGGGGGCCGAACTTCCGAGTGATCGCTGAGCAATCTCCCGGAAGTGGGGGCTGGAATCTGTCAAAAACCGGTATCTGCTCCCCCCTTAAAGGTGTCAAATGTGGCACCGGAGGGGGGGAGGAGTCAGAAAAGCAGAGCTTTTACTTTTGGGTGGAACTCCCCTAAGTTTTTTTAATTTTTGGGGGGATCGAGGGGTAATTCACACCACGTGCAGTCCAGTGTGTTTTTAATCTGCATCAAAAACGCATGGACTTTAGTTAACATGGATTCCAATGGCATACTTTACCCCAGTGTAGTGCATTCCAGTGCATTCAAGAAAAGTAGAACATGCTGCGTTTTGTCTGCATGGAACACTTTTGGAATGCTGCAAAATGCATCAAAAAGGCACCGGACGCATAAAAAATTGTACCAGAATGCATTAAAGCAAAAAAGAATCCAGGAAATTTTGGGGAAAAAAGCAGGAAAAGCACACTGGAATGCATTGAAAACGCATCAAAAATGTGCAGGCAAAAACGCATCTGGATCGCAAAATTGTGGGGTGGACCAGGGAGAAAAACGCACATCCCGGCAGTAACGCAAACCTAAAGGAAACTTTCACTGCAGTTGGAAATGAAGCAAGGATTCTGATTGCTATGGGCTAGAAGTACTTTTTCCTGTTAGTACATGTTTCACAGTTTAAAGCATATCTAATTCAAGAAAAGACGGTTATTATTTTGCAGCTTACTGGTAATGTGGTAGCTGCATTTCTTTTTCAAGCTTTTTTCTCCTTTTATTTTCAGCTGGTAGTTCCAGCAGTAGCACAGGGGAGGTGTTCTGTAGTCCTTATAGATAACTGGAAACAATGTGCTGTACAAGACTGCAGCATAATCCAAGAGCCTCAGCTGTGCTGTCTGTCGCTCCTCCATTGTTGTCACTTCCATTTTATCAGATTCTTCTTCCTTCTTTGGCCATTTTGTGGACAACAATGTTGCAGTGCAGGGGGCGGGAGCTGCTAGCTCAGGCTCTCAGTGATCAGCTGAGAGGCCTGAGCCAGCTGTCAATCAGGCATCTGGGTGGACCCCCACATTATTGTCGGGATTCCTGAAGAGCCTGGACTGACTGTGGCAGCTGCCAACAGCGGGCTTTAACCCTCTGTTTGCTAAATCTGAGACACAGGAGTGCAGAGCTTAGCGCACTCATGTGACCCCCTGGAGACGTATGGGCAAGAGAGCCCTGGCCACACTTCTTGAAGAATCTGATGAAAGCTATGGACCCCCTCCCTGAAAATATTCACATAAACAACACAAACTTCCCATGCAATGAATATATGTACTTTGCTTTGTTGAAAATGGATTGCCTCATACATATGACCTACACAAAGTTTGAATAATGTAAACAATCTTAACCTAATACCAACTCCTTTTCATGCAAAAAGTATGGGCACTCATTACAAAAATGAAATACATTGTATTATGCAAAGTAAACAAAACAATTTTGCCCAAATCTACTACTACAAGAAAATAAGAATTAGCCCTTGCTATTATGGAGTGGCAAAAGATGGCGGATGTGCAGAGAACGATGGTAAGAAATATAATTGGTAAAGATGAGCCAATTACAAGTCACGCGATGCTTGGGGGTCATCACTACAAACAGTGACAGGGTGTGTTTTATTTAATTTCTTTCTTGATTGGGACAAGGGGAGGGGCTGTAAAGTGAATGTAAATGTTATTTTTTTAGCTGACCCTCACGGACCACCTGAAACCCACCTATGGACCACTTAAAGTGACACCAACGGTCCAGGCTTCGTTATACTCACCTTCTCTGTGAGGTGGTTTTGTACAAAGCAGCCCTGATCCTCTTCTGGGGTCACCCGCCAGCGCTCTTGGCTCATTCTCCCCCCCAGGCCAGTGCTCTCAAGAGCAAGCCGCTTGCTATGGTTGCACTGATGTGTGCTCGCTCCCAAGCCCAGCTCTGTGTCCATAAGACACACAGAGCTGTGTCCTGACCCTTCCCCCGCTCTCTATTGACTCACTGGCTTTGATTGACAGCAGTGGGAGCCAATGGTGTCCACTGCTGTCTCAGCCAATGAGGAGAGGGAGTCCTGGGACAGCTGAGTCTCTCATGCACATAGCTAGATCGAGAGGGAGCTCAGGTGAGTAGTGGGGGGGCAGTTGGAGAGAGCAGCACACAGAAGGTTTATTTACCTTCATGCATAGAATGCATGAATGTAAACACCCTTTAGCATTTACAACCACTTTAAGGGTCCATGGACCCCAGGTTAAGAACCCCTGCTCTAGAACATAAAAGCATAATAATATATCTGGTAGCAGCTTAAGCACTTGCCGACCATAACACGCACATATACGGCGGCAAGTTGGCTTCGCTGTGTGCTCCGTGAGAGTGGACGTCACTCCCACGCATGCGCGTGAGCCGCCGGTCACAGCACAGGGTCCTGAAGAAACGGCATCGGTTGCCCCTCCTACAGAGCGCATGCACCAATGACGTCGGTGTATATAGTAAATATCTCCTAAATGGTGCAAGTTTAGGGGATATTTACAGTACAATTAAAAAGTAAGACTTTAATTCCTCTTTAAGGCCCCTTTCACATGGGACAGATCCACTCAGCAGAGTCCGCCAGCTCAGCGAGAGATCGATCCGTTGATCCCCGCTGAGCCAGCGGATGACAGGTCCGTCTCTGCTCTCTGTGCAGGGACAGACCTGTCAGAACTCCACTGTTCTCAATGGGGAGATCAGATGCAAACGGATCCGCCTGTCCGTTTTCATCTCATCCCATCCGATGTTATCCACTGGATGGAAGGCGAACGTACCGCCCATACATCTGTTTTGATGGATCGGATGGCAGATGGGTGTGAGCGGACACATCTCCGCTGACATCCGCCTGCCCATAGAGGTCTATGGGTGGCCTGCTCGGATCTGCCTGAAAAACGGACAGGTGGATCCCAGCGGGCTTATTGTGTGAAAGGGGCCTAAAGCTTCGCCTATGGAGATTTTTAAATACCAACGTTTGGGCCATTCCATGAGTGTGCGCAATTTTAGAGTGTGACATGTTAGGTGTCTATTTACTTGTAACATCATCTTTCACATTATATGAAAAAATTGGGGTAAATATTGTGTTTTAATTCATTAACGTGTATTTTTTCCACACAAATTGCATTTGAAAAATTGCTGCGCAAATACTGTGTGATATAACAAATTGCAACAATCACCATTTTATTCCCTAGGGTCTCTGCTAAAAAAAATATACAATGTTTTTGGGGGTTCTGAGTAATTTTCTAGAAAAAAAAAGATGATTTTTACATGTAGGGGAGGAGTGCCAGAATTGGCCCGGTATAGAAGTGGTTAAGAGTAGTGAGGGGTTAAATAACATGTATATAGAATAGGTAAAAGCGCCCGTTGAAACTCGAATACCTTGTTTTTTGAGCGGTTATTTTTAGTTGAAGTGATGAGAGAACAACATATCTGCTCACTGCTTTTCTCTAAATACAGTAGAGTTTCACTGAACCATACACATTGTTAGTCGCAGCCAGATACGTTCAAAATGATAACTATTTTCTGTCACAGTATACATGCAATTACTTCATTTAAACCTATGTTAGTATTCTCATGCCTACTCCATTACTTTTCCTCCCACACTCGGATTCCTGTCAGGGATAAGTATATTTGTGAAAACTGAAAACAATATCACAAGAACGCTTCATACGGTTTTACCGTAATAATATTTTCTCCTCATGAAGTAAGAATTTGATTGCAGCCATTTTGTACTTTACTAAGCCGGTCCCAATATGTTCAGCGCCTCCCTGCTTTAATTGAACGAGCGGCTAATATCCCAGAATATCTAAATCAATAGTCTTGTTGAACATATGTTGTTTTTTTTCTCACAAGAGACACAAGATGTTTGTTTCTTGTTGGAGATAACCTGTGCAAGCCTTTCTGCACCTGGCTCTGGTTCACAGCTTCACAAAATGGCAGACCCCCCCCATCCCCCATGTTGTGTCGGTGTTGCACAGCCTGGTCATGTAGAGATTAGTGGCGGTAATGAAATTCATGAAGTTCCTATTGCTCTTTTGGGACTTGTACATTGCATTGTTCACAGCTTCTCTTGCAGTTCCTTTGCGTTCCCCATCCTGTATGATACAAACCTACCAGGGCTGATTTGTAGCGGCTCGAGGAAGGATAGGTCGTCGTCTGTAGCAGTCACTTAGGATTTAGGTATTTTCAAAATGAACGTTGGAATGTAGTCCCTAGTTATGTGCAGCACATATGTCTGCTTTATAAAGCATAAAACAAAGCTCCAGTTTATCCAGGTACCAAGCACTGCACTTAGGTTGTAGGGGGACTGGCAGGTGAACCCCCATTTTTTTTGTTGAAAAAATATACTTTATTCATATATAGAATGTATATAAAAAAATGAAATGCCTAATCGGGGTACATTCCACCTTGTACTGCAAGGCAGCGCATAAATACACTACATTACAATTACAGCTCCAGTCACACAATAAATTACATTTACTCAGCGGTATAACGGTATGAGGCCTAATGAGCAAAGTTCCCCAAACCATCATGTCATGCATGATCTTGCATTAGCCTGAAAGCATTGTGCATGATGCCGCATTACCCTACATGCATTGTGCATGATGCCGCATTACCCTGCATGCATTGTGCATGATGCCGCATTACCCTGCATGCATTGTGCATGATGCCGCATTACCCTGCATGCATTGTGCATGATGCCGCATTACCCTGAAAGCATTGTGCATGATGCCGCATTACACTGAAAGCATTGTGCATGATGCCGCATTACCCTGAAAGCATTGTGCATGATGCCGCATTACCCTGAAAGCATCGTGCATGATGTCGCTTTACCCTGAAAGCATTGTGCATGATGCCGCATTACCCTGAAAGCATTGTGCATGATGCCGCTTTACCCTGAAAGCATCGTGCACAATGTCGCTTTACCCTGAAAGCATTGTGCACGATGCCGCTTTACCGTGAAAGCATTGTGCACAATGTCGCTTTACCCTGAAAGCATTGTGCACGATGCCGCTTTACCGTGAAAGCATTGTGCATGATGCCACTTTACCTTGAAAGCATTGTGCATGATGTTGCATTACCCTGAAAGCATTGTGCATGATGCCGCTTTACCCTGAAAGCATTGCGCCTGATACCGCTTTACCCTGAAAGCATTGTGCCTGATACCGCTTTACCCTGAAAGCATTGTGTGACCCTTAAGGTACCACCGAAGTACCTAGCATTGCAACGTCAGACAATGCAGTACCTTAGTTATAACCATGCCCTGCATGTCCTACGTGGCACTGCAACAAAACAGTTCAAAAACATTTTGACATGCAACGGGTGTGATGGGGTATAGGAAAGCGATATAAGGGAGGGGAGAAGAGTTCACGGGCTTGGGACTTAATTGAAAGGATACAGACACAGAAGAGAGCGTAAGGGAAGGGAAAATCTCCATTACTGAATGTAATGGGATTTATGAGGTGATAGAGAGCTCCCGAGCCCCTGCTCTGCGTCTCCATTAATACACAGATCCAAACACAAGACAGTCCTTAGACAGTCCAAGTGAAGAAATGTCATCAGCACACCAAGGATTCCTCAAATAGTGTCCAAAGCTTTATTTCCGTGGTCACATGTTACACATATGGCAATGTTTCCGAGCTATGCAGGGCCACTTCCTCAGGCATTCACACATAGAGCCGCGGCTTGGCCCCCGCACCCCCTCTCCTCATTGACTCACTGGCTGCAATTGACACAGCCAATGAGGGTTGAGAGTCCCCGGAGAGCTGAGGTGCTCGTGCACATCACTGGATTGCAATGGGGCTTGGGTAACTATTAGGGGGGCTGCTGCAGAGAGGTTTTTTTTTTTTTTTTTATATTCATGCATCGAATACATGAAGGTAGAAAACCTTGAGCCTTTAGAACCACTTTCAATTTCAGCTCCTACAGCACCCCCCCTATACTTACCTGGGTCATCTGTTGATCTGGCACTGTGCCCAAGAGCAGCATTACTTCTTTCTCTCCTCCCAGGTACAGAGGCTGCAGCTGAGCTGCATTGGCTCCTGCTGCTGTCAATCAAATCCTTTGAGGAAGGGACAGATGTGAGCCACATTGTGTGTGTCTATGGATACACAGAGCCCAGCTCAGGAGCGAGCCTGCACGTCTACCCCCATAGCAAGCTCTTGCTATGGGGGAATGCACTGAAGAGGATGAGCGGAGAGTGCCAGTTGGGGAACCCCAGAAGAGGAGGTCCAGGGCTGTTGTGTGATACCATTGCACAGAGCAGGTGATTACAGTGGAACCTCGGATTGCGAGTAACACCGTTAACAAGCGTTTCGCAATACAAACCGTTTTTTGTTTTTTTTTAAATTGTGACTTGGTTAGCGAGTGCTGTCTCGCATAACGAGTAAAAATTGGCCTTTTTGCATGCAATACCGCATGTTGCCAGGTTTTCGGGAGCGCTGGTGAGCCTTGGAGGCGGCCAGAAATTCTCGGAATTCCTTGGAAATACCGAAAGTTTTAACACTCTCCGAGCAGTGCCGAGTGATCCCGTCATTTAAAGGCTCACCAGCCCCCCTCGCAAATCTAGCCACATGCAGTATTGCATACACCAGGTGCCCCTGGAGCTGTGGTCAGTACTGCATAGACAAGCAGTGACTGTGGAATGAATTAACTGAGTTTCCATTGTTTCCTATAGGATAACATGCTTTGATATACGAGTGCTTTGGATTACAAGCATTCTCCTGGAACGGATTATGTTCGTAATCCAAGGTTCCACTGTATAACATGTTTGTAATTTTAGTATAACAAACTTCTCCCCCCTATTGTGTCCACTGGCCTGCTCTACAGCAATCTTACCAGTACCTTCCCTAAAGTTTATCTAAGCCAAAAAAAAAAGAATATATTGCAGTTTACCAGCCTTTAGATGTCGTGACTGCACTCATTTTCTGCTTTAATGTTTTTCCCCATTATTTTCACCTGGTGATCTGGCGAGTAACACACTTTTTGTTTAACGCCTACTACACACTATGGGAAAATTGGACTAACAATCGTATAATTTTCTATGAAGGTTCATATCATGATGTAACCTAGAAGGATATTCACTTTTACAAAAATTCTTGAATGACAAATGCAAAAGTAGGCAAACCGAACTACGTACTAGTGTAGAAGGAGAGGAATGGATATTGTGTATGTGACCCTTCCAGCCGTGTCCACCAAATATGTTTCATTATTTCTGGGCAATAACTGTACACACTGGATGAAAATCGGATGTTGTGTTAACATACAATAAAAATTTTCTAGTTTGCATCTGTGAACAAATAATTGACCTATTGTTCCTCTTTTGGAAAGTTTTTTTTTTTTTCTTTTTTTTTTACCATGTGTTACTGGCTATTAGGGTGTCCCTTCTATCTGTGAAGGAGCAACAGACACCCTTGGACAGCAGCATCATCTGGAAAGGGTAGAGTTAGATGGACTAATAGATTTATCTAGACTTTACATAAGTGACTAACCAATTAAAGCTGAACTCCGAAGCCGGTCTCACGACTGGCTTCTGTTGAACGGGGGAAAAAGCTAAGCTTCAGGGGTGGGGGGGACTTAGAAACATGAAGACTGCTTTAAAAATGACCTATTGCCGCTATCATTAACAATTTTGCCTTTGCGGCGGACAAAACAAACACGAACTGACACTTTTGACACTTTTTGGGAACCAGTGACACCAATGTAGTGATCAGTGCTAAAAAATATGCATGGTCACTGTACTAATGACACTGGCTGGGAAGGGGTTAACATCAGGGGCAAACAAAGGGTTAAATGTGTCCCTAACCTGTGCTTGTGTACTGTGGGGGAGGTGCTTCTACTAAGAAGGAATAGATCTGCGTCCCTGCCTAGCAGCAACATAGGATCGATGCCATCCTTACTGACAGAACGCCGGTCTGCCTTGTTTCTATAGGCAGATCACCGTTCTCCCTTTGTACTAAGCAATTGGTGGGTGACGGTGGACATCGAGTCCGCGGTACCTCCCGTTGTGTGTGATCACAGTGGGAGCGGGTCGCCCGCGGTGCCTACACACCCCAGACCTGGAAGTGTCCGATCATGTACTAGGTACAGGATATGGCACAGAGCGGCTGCCCTGCCGCAGTATACAGTTGTGCTCATAAGTTTACATACCCTGGCAGAATTTGATTTCTTGGCCATTTTTAAGAGAATAGGAATGAGAACACAAAAACATTTTTTTCATGGTTAGTGTTTGGCTGAAGCCATTTATTATCAATCAACTGTGTTCACTCTTTTTTTAAATCATAATGACAACAGGAACTACCCAAATGACCCTGATCAAAAGTTTACATACCCTGGTGGTTTTGGCCTGATAACATGCACATAAGTTGACTCAAAGGGGTTTAAATGGCTAGTAAAGGTAACCATCCTCACCTGTGATTTGTTTGCTTGTAATTAGTGTGTGTGTATAAAAGTTCAATGAGTTTCTGGACTCCTGACAGACTCTTGCATCTTTCATCCAGTGCTGCACTGATGTTTCTGGATTCTGAGTCATGGGGAAAGCAAAAGAATTGTCAAAGGATCTGTGGGAAAAGGTAATTGAACTGTATAAAACAGGAAATGGATATAAAAAAGATATCCAGGGAATTGAGAATGCCAATCAGCAGTGCTAATCAAGAGGTGGAAAATGAGGGGTTCTGTTGAAACCAAACCATGGCCAGGTAGACCAACGAAAATTTCAGCCACAACTACCAGAAAAATTGTTCGGGATGCAAAGAAAAACCCACAAATAACTTCAGGACTATCTGAAAACATGTGGTGTGGCTGTTTCAAGATGCACAATAAGGAGGCCCTTGAAGAAAGATGGGCTGCATGGTCGAGTCGCAAGAAGAAAGCCATTAGTACACAAATGCCACAAAGTATCCCGCTTACAATATGCCAAACAGCACAGAGACAAGTCTCAAACCTTCTGGCACAAAGTCATTTGGAGTGATGAGACCAAAATTGAGCTTTTTGGCCACAACCATAAACTCTACATTTGGAGAGGAGTCAACAAGACCTGTGAAACAAGGAAGCGGAACGCTGATGTTTTGGGGATGTGTGAGCTACAAAGGCACAGGATATTTGGTCAAAATTGATGGCAAGATGAATGCAGTATGTTATCAAAAAATACTGGAGGAACATTTGCATTCATCAGCCAGGAAGCTGCGGATGGGACGTACTTGGACATTCCAACATGACAATGATCCAAAACACAAGGCCTAGTCGACCTGTCATTGGCTACAGCAGAATAAAGTGAAGGTTCTAGAGTGTCCATCTCAGTCTCAATATTATTGAGCCACTCTGGGGAGATCTCAAACGTGCAGTTCATGCAAGACAGCCCAAGAATTTCCAAGAACTGGAGGCTTTTGCGAAGTGGAATGGGCAGCTTTATCATCTGAGAAGATAAAGAGCCTCATCTACAAATGTCATTGATGTTAAAGAAGGGAATACACGGTATTAAGAACTGGGGTATGTAAACTTTTGATCAGGGTCATTTGGGTAGTTTATGTTGTCATTATGATTTAAAAAGAGTAAATACAGTTGATTGATAATACATTGCTTCAGCCAAACACTAACCATGAGTGAAAGAAATGTTTTTGTGTTCTCATTCATATTCTCTGAAAAATGGCCAAGAAATCATAAATTCTGCCGGGGTATGTAAACTTATGAGCACAACTGTATGTGCAGTGTGCTGTGGTGAAGCAGTTAACATCTGCCAACTGCTTACAGTAAATATACTAGTGAGCGGTAGGTATAGGCACAGTCACCTACAGGCAGAAAAAACAGCCAGATTAGTAAGTAAAAGCAGCACACAGTTAACCCGTTGACTGCCTCAGATGTTAACCCCTTCCCAGCCAGTGTCATTAGTATAGTATTGTCATTATATTAGTGTTACTAGTGATGTCCGTGTCAGTAACCCTCCCAGACAGTGCCAGTTAGTGCCAGATTTCCTGCCACCTTATCACAGTCCTACTATATGTCACTAAGCACCACCATTACAGAATAGCATCTATAGCTGAGTAGATGTGCCATAGTTTGTAGATGTTATAACTTTTGCACACACCAATTAATACACTTATTGGTATTTTTTATAAATGTGAAACCACTGCGCTAATAAATTATATCAATGGACCTTGTATGTTAAATTAGTACACACAAAGAAATAAAATTGTGAATATGCATATAAACATAAATAATGTGCAAGTCAGCTGCTGCTGTAAAAGAATCAATAAACCATAAAAAGTCACTTAAAAGTCCAACAAAGTGATAGCAGCGCTCAATAAAGTTCAGTGCATTTATAATCAAAGTGCTCCGTGCAAATTACCAGTCTGATCAAACAAATATATAAATGGATAAAGTGCTTGGTGTTAAGCGGACTCTCTTTTAACACCAAGCACTTTATTCATTTTTATTCATTTTATTCATTTTCTGATCCATTTATATATTTGTTTGATCAGACTGGTAATTTGCACGGAGCACTTTGATTATAAATGCACTGAACTTTATTGAGCGCTGCTATCACTTTGTTGGACTTTTAAGTGACTTTTTATGATTTTTTTTTTTTTTATACCAAAGACTTGTAGCAAAATAAATTTTGGCTTAAATTTATGGAGATGTGTTTTTTTTTTTTTTTTTTTTTTAATATTGGATATGTTTAACACAGTAGGAAAATGTTATTCAAAGTTTTCTGTCTTTTTTCATTTATATACTAAAAATAAAAAGGCCAGTGGTAATCAAATATCACCAAAAGAAACCTCTGTTTTGTGTGGAAAAAAATATATACATTTCATTCAATTTTGCATGACCGCGCATTTGCCAGTTTAATGAGTGCGGTGCTGAATAGAAAAAAGTGCCCTGGTCATAAAAGAGGTCAAGTGATTAATGAAATTGTTAAGTTTTTAACCGAGTGTTTCATCAAATGAAGCTGCTGCAGGTAAGAAGTAGAATATCTTAGGGCACTTCAGTGATTTTCAATGCACTATTGTAGCTCCTTTGCAGAAGGTCGTAGGTGAGCTTGTGGACTTACATTGGATTAAGACTGGAGGTGGACTTTAAGCTGACCACTTACTGGTGACTTTAATGAATTGTTTAATTACTGTATGCCCTTTCATTATATAGTTATTGGTCATTTTATTTTCCCGTTAAGAAGGATCAGTCCTTTCAGTGCAACTACCTGAATACCAATCAGAAGAGATTGTTGCCATGAGCACGACGTATGGTGATCCTTCCAAGGACAGTCAGATGACGTCATACAGTAATCTACTTTGTGGCCTTTCAGTCTTTTCAGTTCCTTGGAAAATGAACATCGAGTATTTTAGTATTTCTAGATGGATTTTCAGTTTAATTCGTTTGACCGGTTTCCTAGATTGCAGGTGGCTCCTTACATATTTTTTAGGCTCTTGTCATGGAAAGATCTTCAGATGTACGTTGAAATAATTTTATATTTGGAAGAAGTGTAGTTTTGAGCTGTGCAGTGATGTTCTCCTTCCCTAAAAGGCTTGAAACAATAAGTTAAATAAATTATTCAGGGAAGTGCTAATGCTAGCCAGGAAATTGTAGAGTTTCTGAACGCCGATACACTATTCTTTTTTTATGCCTTTTTATATTTGAGATCTATATAATTAAAATGTCATTAAACCCAGACTATGAAAAACTCCCATCACGTGCTATATAACAGCGTGTTCATGCTTACAAAACCTTTAAAGCAATTGTTTTGTGTAGAGTGACCTATACCTGGTTGATCCTGCCTTCAGCTTTCTCTTATATCTTCTCTGTGTCCCCACTGCAACCTGAGATTGTGTAGACCAGCTGAAGTCCTCTACTGAGCATGTTCAGTTTCAGTTCCCTACTAAGCGCTCCGTTTCCTCTTTTACTATCTGTGCAGACTACGTGACTATAGAGTAACACATGTGGGCATAGAAACAGAGATAAATGACGCTCCCCTCCTTCCTCCATGTCTTTCTATTTCTAAGCACTAAGGCAGTGGTTCTCAACTCCTGTCCTCAGGACCCACCAACAGGCCAGATTTTAAGTATTACCTTAGGGAGATGCAGACTAGAATACTGCAATCACTGAGCAACAAATGATATCTCTTGTGATGTATTTCAGTTATCCTGCAAACCTGGCCTGTTAGTTGGTCCCAAGGACAGGAGTTGAAACCACTGCACTAAGGGGATGGGATATAGTATGATGATTGATTACATTCACTAAGAAAAAAAGCTTCGTTTTTAATATAAATCAGTATTAAATATATCAATTGTAATTTCTAAGTAAAGATTACAGCCTTGGATGCAGATGCTGTCTGAACAAGATGAAAGCTAGTGTCAATCATCTTTGACTCTCCTACACCATATAAATACACATATGATGTTCAATAAAGATTTTTTGGGATTTGTAAAAGATTAATTTGATAAATATAATTTAGTTTTAATTGCCCTTCTGATTTTTTTTTTTTTATTTTTTTTTTATTTAATTGTGTCACTGGCAGAGCACCAATCAGTGCTGGCCAGACACAGGCTCACACTGTAGAGAGCATTCATTGGTAGAGTAATAGAAGCCCCTCCCAAGGATCTTTCCCTGCAGATGCCAAAGAACAGGGAAAGATCATGTGACCACACAACAGCACTGCAGAAATAAGGCACTTTGAGGATTAAAAAAAAAAAAAAATACAGAGGCATGATATATATGAATTATGGCACTTCTCTGTTTAGTATCACTTTAACCACTTGACCTCCTGAAGATTTACCCCCCTTTATGACCAGGCCATTTTTTGCGATACAACGCTGCATTACTTGAATTGACAATTGCGTGGTCCTGCAACGCTGTACCCAAATAAAATTTGGCCTTTTTTTCTACCCGCAAATAGAGCTTTCTTTTAGTGGTATTTGATCACTGCTGCATTTATTTTTTCCTCTATAAACAAAAAAAGGCAGACCATTTTGAAAAAAAAACAATATTTTTTACTTTCTGCTATAATACATATCCAATAAAAAAAATCAAATCAAATTCAAATTTCTTTATACATTTAGGTCAGTATGTTGCATATTTTTAGTAAAATCCCAATAAGCGTATATAGATTGGTTTGCGCAAAAGTTTTATACTGTCTACACACTATGGATATATACTGGAATTTTCATTTCTTTATTTTTATACTAGTAATGGCGGCGATCAGCGGCTTAAAGCGGGACTGCGGCGGACAATCGGACACTAAGTGACACTTTTGGCACTTTGTGGGAATTGGTGACACTAATACAATGATCAGTGCTAAAAATATGCACTGTCGCTGTACTGACAGTGGCTGGGAAAGGGTTAAACATCTAGGGTGATCAAAGGGTTAACTGTGTGGCTAACCAGTGTTTGTGTACAGTGTGGAGTGCTTTTATTAAGGCTGGATTTTATCCACTGCTCTGCAGGGACACAAAATCCACCACTTTACCCCTCTCAGAACAGAGGCCTGCCTTCTTTTACCACTTAGCAACTGGGCTATAGCAGAATGACGGCTACAGCGCAGTCTCTTAATTCTTGGAGGGCGTACAGGACGTCCTCCCAGAATCACGTGCCCTGCTGTCCGTGCCTGCCAGGTTCGCGAGACCCGGCGAGTCATGGATCGCGGTAAAGGGCAAATGACAGCGGCCCTTTACCATGTGATCCCTCCGTCCAATGACGGAGCATTCAGTGTAAACAAAACAGCGTCCTGTCCGGTTCTCTCTGCTGCTCACACAGATCGTTTGAGCAGTGGAAGGGAGAAGATAAAGCGCGAGGCTGCAAAAGATATTGTCCAGCCCCAATCCATGCCCTAATGTAAAGCATACCAATAAAGTGCCCCAATCTGTACCCATAAGTGCCCATAAAGTGCCTCAATCTGTGCCCAGCAGTACCCCAATCCGTGCCCAGCAGTACTCCAATCTGTGTCCAGCATTGCCATATCGGTGCCATATCAGTGCCCAGTGGTGCCCCAATCTGTGCCATATCAGTGCCCAGCAGTATCCTATCAGTGCCCAGCAGTGCCCCAATCTGTGCCACATCTGTGCCCCATCAGTCCTCTACAGTGCCATGTCGTGTATTTTATGTCCCTAGAACGCCTGCCGATGCTCTCTGCATGTTGGGCCTCTGTATGTGGCCAGGCTGTGTAAAAGTCTCACACATGGGGTATCGCCATACTCAGGAGAAGTTGTAGAATATATTTTGGGGTGTCATTTGTGGTATGCATATGCTGTGTGTGTGAATTTTGTGAAAAAAAAAACAAAAACCTTTATTTTTATTTTTTTATTTGCAGCGCGAAAAATAAAAACCCCAGTGGTGATTAAATACCACCAAAAGAGATCTCTATTTGTGGGGAAAAAAGGACAAAAATTTCATATGGGTACAGTGTTGGATGACTGAGTAATTGTCATTCAAAATATGAGAGTGCTGAAAGCTGAAAATTGGTCTGATTTAAGTGCCCAGTGGTTAAACAGGCAGAACTCCTTTCTGTGTCTCTGCCCGACGATCATCCTTTGCCTGGCACCCACAGATCGGCTTCTGCTGTGAGCAATCACAGCAGAAGCAGCCCACCAACGGCATGTGCGCCCTCTAGGCAGGAAGTGTAGAATCATGTGTATATACGTGATCCTGCGCAGAATGGCCGCCCTGTAGCAGTATATCCGCTATCGGGCCGTGGTTAAGCAGGCTTGTCAGTGCAAATAAATGGGTCATACCTTACAACAAATTTTACACGTAGGAGACAATCCAGCTACCAATTCCTTACACATGACAAACTGTCCTGAACCCTGAACAGGTATGCAAAGCTTCCTACACGTGATGAACGCACCTAGGGCCTGTATTCTGGTTCTTTGGAAACAAGCGCACCCACCAAATAAACAGCTGTAGTTCTCGAAAATAAATGATCTCCTGCAAATGGAAGATTTCTTAAACACTGATGACTGTGTTAACTAATGGATAATGTTCAAAACCACTTCCACTAATCAGAAAATGATTCCTGAGAAAGGAGTGGTGTTCAATATCTGATTACTGAAGAAATCAGACCTACCAGATTGTTGCCAGCCTTATTTCAGATTAATTTCTTGCTTACTCTGATTATAAACTGAGGATAGATGCCAACCTCCGTCACACTACAAAGAGCACGTGGACTACCCCCACCCTTTCCATTTCCGTTTGTGGTGGTTTTTTTTTATCTCCCAATCTTTTATCTCCCAGTGCCATTTAGTACAGCGTACTCTCCTGCAAGGGCTGTGTTTGCCTGCACAGGGATGCGCAGATTATCCATGCATCCCAATGCAGGCAGTCCTGTTTGTATCAATTGGGGCCCAGCGGCTGCTCCTGGTTTGATAGCTGTGTGGGTGCACAGCCCTGAAGCACACTGTCTGTGTTTGGGGCCATGCACCCACATGGATGTCAAATTAGGAGCTTTAGTTGTGGCCATGCAGCCGCTGCATCCCAACTGACATGAATAGGACTGCCTGCACGGGGATGCACCGAACACATATGCATCCCCATACGTGCAAACATGGTGCTCATATAAAAGCGTACGCTGTAGCACGCCAGTGTGAACAAGGCCTTGCTCCACAATTCATGAATGACAGAAGCACTCCCAATAAAGTCTACCTCCGGCCATCATTTTTTTTTAACTAGAAGAGCTTTTATTAGTATTGAAATGAACATAAAGTAACAATATTTAAAGCGCTGCGCAAACTGTCGGCGCTATATAAATACTGTATAATAATAATAATAATATTAAAGCGGAACTACACTGCATCTGACCACCACAAACCAAAAACCCAATTTAAAATAATTTTAATATTCAAAACAAACGCCTCCATCCATCTTTCTCTCCATGTTTTATTTAGCTGAGAAATCACCCCCTAGCACAGTGGTTCTCAACCCCAGTCCTCGGGACTCACTAACAGGCCAGATTTTAAGAGTTACCTTGGTGAGATGCAGACTAGAATGCTGCAAACACTGAGCAGCAAATGATATCACCTGTGATGTATTTCAGTTATCCTGCAGACCTGGTCTGTTAGTGGGTCCCGAGGACCGGAGTTGAGAACCACTGCCCTAGCATTTCTGGCTGTGGCCATCTTGAGTAAGGGCAGATGATTCATGTAGCATATACTTCCTGTGGAATCCATCTGCCCTTAGCTCGTGTATGCAGGCCAGGAAAGTGTGCTTAGATGAGAAAACCCCTCCTCCCCTCCTGAAGACTCCTGGGATGTATGACATCATTTGCCTAGGCTGGAAACCAGGAAGTACAAGAGGAAATGTAAGAAACAAAAAAAAAAAGGTCAAAACAAGATAATATGATATGCTTCCTATCTATTTACTAATGTTAGCAAAATAAGGATTAAAAATAGTCAATATTGATTGAGAGAGTGAAGTTCCACTTTAATGCTGTAAAGACATGCACCTGAACAAAAATGTGTTTTGTTGTATATTTCCCACCTTAAAAGAAGTAAGGGATAATCTCCTCAATGGGGACTTAGGACACAATATAAGTCTAGCAATACCTTTCCCACTTTGTCTAAGGCTGAAAATAAACGATTTGACTATAATTGAGCTTTAACCACAGAGTCTCTCCACCGCATATATATATATATATATACAGCGGCAGGGCGGATCTATTGCGCGAAACAACTTCTATGTTGTTCCGTGCGTGTGGTACTGTGGGTGCACGCGCGCCCGCCCGCCGGACTCGATGTCCGCCAGGCACCCGCAGTCGCTCTACAGAGAGGCAGAACAGGGATCTACCAGTGTAAACAAAGCAGATCCCCGTTCTGACAGGGGACAACACTGAGATCGTCTGTTCCTAGTAATCGGGAACAGCGATCTCTGTGTTGTCCCAGTGAGCCCATGCAGCACACAATTAGAACACACATTGAGTGAAGACAGTTAACCCTTTGTTCGTCCCTTAGTGTTAACCCCTTCCCTGCCAGTGTTATTTGTACAGTGATCAGTTCATTTTTTTTTTAGCACTGATCACTGTATTGATGTCACTGGTCCCCAAAAAGTGTCACTGAGGGTCAGATTTGTTCGCCGCAATGTCGCAGTCCCGCTCAAAATTGCAACTCGCCGCCATTACCAGTAAAAACAGTAAAACATTTTTTAAAGTCCCTAAATCTATCCCCTATTTTGTAAACGCTATAATTTTTGCGCAAACGCTTATTGGGATTTTTTGCACCAAAAAATATGTAGCAGAATACATATTGGCCTAAATTGATGAATACATTTGTTTTTTTTACATTTTATTTTTTGGATATGTATTATAGCAGAAATGAAAAAATATATTTTTTTCCCCAAAATTGCCGCTCTTTTTTGTTTATAGCGCAAAAAATAAAAACTACAGAGGTGTTCAAATACCACCAAATGAAAGCTGTATTTCTGGGGGGGAAAAAAAGACATCAATTTTATTTGGGTACAGTGTCCCATAACCACGCAATTGTTAAAGTGACGCATTGCCATATCCCAAAAAATGGCCGGGTCATTAAGGGGGTAAATCCTTCCAGGACTGAAGTAGTTAAATAATATGTAAACCCAAACTTTCGTATTCCTGATATGCGCCTGCTATACCATGTACTTGTATGAAAAAGTATTCTGTTCTTTGTATTGCTTCCTTTGTGTGAAATCCCTGGCGTTGTTGCCAGTCCCTCTGCTTTCCTATTAAAAACTGACTACACCAAGCATGAGAGCACAGTGTGGCCAGTTTTCTGGCTGTGCTGAGAACTCTGCCTCCTCTCCTCCAATGATCAGACTTCAGCTGACATGGCCAGCCCCACACAGCCATTCACTGGGAAGACCAGCGTGCTGCTGTTTCTCCTCCCCCAACTCTTTAAGTTCCTTATGCAGCAGAGAACAGAGGGGTATGTGAACACTTCTAAAGAGTTAAAAGGTATTTATAATTTTTTTTTAGTTCTATACACAAATGTTTTGCCTTTCATTTCTATTTTAAAATGAATGGGTTGTTTAACAAGGTGAGAGTTTACATATTCTTTAACCACTTCCCGACCATGCACAGTATATTTACTGCTACAGTGCGGCGCTGTCTCACGAATCGCCGCATATAAGCGGCGATCCGCGCATGCGCAGTTGGGCAGGAAGCGTGCTCTCGTGCCCGCCGCACTCTACAGGAGTGTGCCCGCGGCTCAGGCGGACCCGATATCCGCCGGTGAGCCGCAATGACCTGCCAGAGGGAAAGAACAGGGTTCCCCGCTCTGTCAGGTGGCCTGTAAGAGATCTACTGATCCCTGTCACTGGGATCAGTTAGATCTCTTATGCCGCTGGCAGCCCAGCCCCCTCACAGTTAGAACACGCCTAGGGAACACAGTTAACCCCTAGATCACCCCCTGCAGGTTAACCCCTTCACTGCCAAAGACAGTGGATATTTAAATTTCTGATCGCTGTATAAATGTCATTGGTCCCAAAAAAGTGTCAAAAATGTTTGACATGTCTGCTGCAATATTGCAGTCCCAATAAAAAATCGCAGATCGCCAATACTAGTAAAAAAAAAAAAATTACAAAAACGCCAGAAATTAATTCTAATGGTTTGTAAATGCGGCAACTTTTGCGCAAACCAACCAATAAACGGCAATTGCGTTTTTTTTTTTTTTTTTTTTAATGAGAAAGAATATAAATCGGCCAAAACCAATGAATAAATTTGTTTTTTTATATATATATATTTTTTTTTATTTGTATTTTAGCAAAAAAGTAAGAAATAGTATTTTTTTTTTTGTTGCAAAATTTTTGCTATTTTTTGTTTATAGCTGTGATCAGAAATGACGCAGAGGGGATACCACCAAAATAAAGCTCTATTTGTGGGGAAAAAAGGACGCAATTTTCATTTGGGTACAACGTCACACGACCGTGCAATTGTCAGTTAAAGCGACTCAGTGCCAAATTGCAAAAAGTGCTCTGGTCCTACAGTGGGAAATCCTTCCAGGGGTGAAGCAGTTAAATGCGACGAACAGCCAAAGTTAGTTTGTTAGTGTTCATCTCTTGTGGATCACAGGAGTGCAGAATGAATTGCACTCCTGTGAACCGTTACAAGCAGACAGCAGGCTGAAGTCCTTTGCTGATGTCACAGAGGCGGCAGAGCAGAGAGCCGGTGACTGACAGTCACCAGCTCTCTGCTCAGGGAGCCATGAGAACAGAGTGATCAGCAGTGTTTGATTGCTCGGACCTCTGTGTTAGAGCCGGTGGGGAACAGGTCAGTATGATTAAAAAAAAAAGAATGGATCCCCATCCTTATCTTTTAAGCCTTCACTTTCCAGTGTTACTCCCATCTTGATGCGCCAGCTGTCCTTTTCCTTATCGGCTCCCATTGGTGGACATCGCATTAAATGGAACAACTGCAGCACATTTGCAGAAACACCAGATCAGCTTGCTTTTTTGTGCACATAGGTCAGATCATAGATCTTTAGAGTTTCTTCATCAGGGAAATTATATTCTGTCCGATCTACTGCCCCTCTATCCCCCACACCCACCCAACAATCTGTCATGAGCTCCCTGCTCCTGTCTGAAGGTGCCCGGAGACATCCATATTTTAGCAGGATTGATCGAAGATCGTCTAAAGCTGTCTGGCTGTCTCATATGCTCAGGATAATCATGCTAGATTTTTATTGGCTTCTATGCAGTAGATAAGTGGTAAGCTCATCTTTCATACACAAGTAAGATGCACCTTTTTGTGGTTCGTCTTTCTTTTTTGTTTGCTGTTCTCCTACTTTGCAAAGCACATTTCCTTTATTATCCCCATTAGACTTTGGGCTGGCAGCTTTTCCATCCAGCTCTGCTGCCTGATGGATCCCATGGAGTCTTGCCATGAGGACCACGCTCTCCGTAATTGGACCTGATTATACAGGAGAGCGCTTGTCTCCTCTTCCCCGCCTGCACGGCCTTTCAGAGAAGTAGAAATCGCTCAGTCTCACACTGCTCCTTTTATTAACAGAGCCCTGTTAGAGATCACATCTAATCTCATTGTAGAGCACTGGAAGTACAGGTGAATAAAAAAAATCACTGTCCCTATAGGACTCTGCAGTGGCTGTAATAATTGGGGAGAAAAAAATTGCCCCCAGGTGTCATTACTGCAATGCCTTGCAGAGTTCTGACTCTAGATAACAAAGGTGTTGTCATATTTCTTTGTCTTCAGGTTCTAATCCAGAGACTGCAAGGTGTCCCTTTAATCTAGCTTAGCAAAACATGTACAGTTCAGTATCTATATCCTGCGGGATATATCGATCACTGCATGTTCAGTGGTAAGTACTCCGTTTAGGATCTGCTGTGTAATGGCTCATTTACACTTGCTGTTGGGGGGCAGTAAAAACGCCATTGAGCCTTGGGTTAACGGCCCCTCCAACCACTCCCTCTAAAGCTGCAAAGGCAGCAGTCAGGGTGTACGTATACCATGACCAGAATTGTACCCCCCATTGTGTTTGGCTGTCACTACCATCCACAAAACACTGCCTATTTATGTGAATGGTGCTGCACTGCAACCTCTCCACAGCGGCATTGAAATGCATGTGGTTACGGCGCATTAGTGCAGAATTTAGGGAGTAAAAACAGGTGGTGAGCATGCAACATATTGCCTCCTCACTGCCTGTCAAACGCCTCTAAAAAACTCCCAAACGCACAGCATGTGTTATCTAGCCCTTAAAGTGTTACTAAATCCACAACAGTAAAATCATTCTATTCATGCAGTAAAGCATGCTTGTTATACTCACTGTGAAACCTAAGGGGTTAATCCTCTGCATTGTATATAAAGGCTGTTTGATCCTGCATGCACAAATCCTCCTTATCCACTGGCTCCAAAACTGCTGCGGATAAGAGAGTCTATGGGGTCAGGCTGCACATGCTCAGTTTGGTGTGTATTGCTAGAGAGTTTTTTTTTCTTGGGAGAGTTCATGTGATCAGCACAGAGCCAATCAGCACTGTCCAGACAAAGGGTCAGGGGTCCTGCATCCTGATAGGACAGCTCAGTGCAATATTAAAACTCCTCCTACAAGCTTTAACCAATCACTGATAGAAATCACAAGACTGCTCTAACTGTTGATGAGAAAAGGTATTTAGCAGTTTATATTTACTAAAATAATTGCATTTCCATGTTCTGTGTACGGTGGGAGACCAGATATAGTGAATGCAGGGTCCTGAGTTTGGCAACACACCAACAATGAGCTTTTCTTATTTGATCCCCTTTATCTGTTAAATTAACTCTCAAAAGGGTTTTGTTTGATAAGTTAAAACAAATACTTGTTGATCCAGCTTCTGCTTTACTGTTATGCATTTACAATGTTTCCAGTTCTATCTAAAGACTACTGAACACCTCCCCCTATATTTTGGAGAGGGGGGGGGGGGGTGCGTGTTCTGTAATCATAACACACTCCCTATTTTAGGGTGATAATGCTATTCCTGCAAGGATACAGTATAGTGAGTGTTTACATCACAGGATATGACGTGTAATACTGGCAGGATCACCAGATGAAGAAGGGAGGAAATGTCTGAAAGTGGTTCTAAAGGCAGAAGGTTTTAACTTAATGCATTTTCTGCATTAGGGTAAAAAACCTTTTGAGTGCAGCGAACACCCCCCCACAGGCCCCCTTATACTTATTTGAGCCTAATCTTGATCAAACGATGTGAAGAAGAGCAACAGCTCTGTTCTCCCACACCATTGGCTCCCGCTGCTGTCGATCACAGCCAGTGATGGGGGGGGGGGCTGTGTGTCACACAGAGCCAGCTTGGGAGTGAGCCACCGCGAGTGCCCCATAGCAAGTGGGTTGCTATGGTGGGCACTCGGTAGGGAGGGTGAAGCCAGGAGAGTCAGCGGGGGACCTAAGGAGGGGGATCAGGCTGCTCTGTGCAAAATGACTTCACAGAGCAGGTAAGTATGACGTGTTAAGACAAAGGGGGATTACAATCACTTGAAGCAGTAAACTAGCCACCACATATGACTGGCGCGGTACAATGAAATATATTTTTGTTATTGGATAACAAAGTACTTATAGCTTGTCCTTCATTGGCAGCTGTTCTTTATGAAGAAAAGTATACAAAATGTTTTTTAAAGCCAAACCGCAAGCAAATAAAATAAGCTACACTTGTCTTTATCTTTGCTTGATAAACCACACATGGTTAAAAAAAAAATCCCTACAAGGCAATGTCATAATGTGCTAGTATGCATCACATACTAGTACATTGAGAGACTTCCCTTAGAATGAAGCCCTCCAGCACCACAATGTCACCGCTGAGAGGGCTGACATCTTCCCTCGGTCTTCCTTCTGGGTTCGAGGACTCCGACTGCATGAGTGACCGGGGGCACGGGAGCTGCTGTTTACAGCTTGGGCTCTGAAGGGCCGGCACTGTAAATGGTGTAACACACTTTACTACAACTTTAAGCCGGCCATAGATGGTTCAGATCGTGCCCGGTTCAACAGGGACCGGCTGAGATTTGAACCATCTATGGCCAGGTTGATTGTACCCAAGTCCATCGACTTTGGTACAACCAGCATGCCAAATTTTAATATGCAATTATTAATTATTGCCAGTGGCTATAGCCCCTAGCAATAATCCTTGTTTTTTTCCGGCAGGGACGGCTCCCTGTGCCCCCCCACTGGGGGAACACAATAGCTTTGTGGGAAGGATTCCCCCAAAAACACTGACTGTGCAGATAGTACAGATAAGCCTCATACACACGGTGCAACGGTTGTACAACCAAACGTCCAACTTTGAACCAAGTTGGATGGTGGCTGTTGTGTCTCGCGTACTGACATGCACGAAGCGATTGTACAACCAAGCCTAACATAGTGACGTGTTCTGAGCGTATAACGAGGAAGTGCAGGTGAATGTGATTTGTGAATTAGGGAACGTAGGTTTTCCAGAATGGACACTTTCGGGGCGTTCCTGAGCATGCCTGTTTTGCACGTACAACTTTGTTGGACCACCTTCTCTGTACACACGGTACAACAGTTGTACAACCAAAGTTTTCTAGTCTGCTCATCCAACTTCTGTTGTACAACCATTGTACGATGGCTGTTGTAATCGCGTGTACTAACAGTCAGATGATCGTACAACAAGCTGGTTGTGCAACCGTTGTACCGTGTGTACGGAGCTTTACTGTGCAATTCAACAACTGGATGGCCCTGCTCATTAGAGCTTACAATCTAAAAACCTGAGTTCACATGTGCATCTTGCTGTTGGTCAGACCCCAGATTTAGGAGTACAAGTGCCACGGTACAAATGAATTCCTCTGCTGATGATGATGAAACCAGGTCTGCACGCTTGTTATACTGAGGCATGTTCTGAGGAGCAGCCTTATTTGGTGTACAAGTCCTATGACCTGCTATTATTTCTCAATCATTTCTTTTTCATTTGAATTTCTTTCCTGTGTAGTTCAGTGGAAATTTCCATGCTTGTCCCTCTATTCACCATAACAAGCTTTGTTAGTCTATGATTTCCTCTGTTTATTCGCTCCCTGTCCTCCCCGGTACAGTCTCATACAGTGCCAGTCCCCGGAGCCCAGTGTGCCTGTTTTATCTCACGCTCACCCATCTACTGCTGGGTTTTCTGTGTTATTGCTGATTTGTTCACACCTATGCTAACGAGTTCACGTTTCCAATATTGCAGCCCCCCACCGTGAGCGACCTAAGGACTTTGCCTTTTCTTTTTTCTGGGCGCCAGAGGAATTAGCGTGACTGCAACGGTGGCTCAGTCCAGTTGGAGGCAGCGGGGAAGTTGGGTACCCACAGCCTCATGTGACATTTTGCAGCGGATACGCTCTGTGCCATGACAGGGCTCGCCATGCCACTAATTATATCTATCCCTCAACCCTCCGTCCTGTGACAGGACTTGCTGTTTGTTTCTAGTTTGGGTTCTGCTTCATGCGGGGCCTTCAAAGCTTTCAACTTCTTGTGTGTATACATCAAAGATTAATTTGTGGAGGCTAATGAGGCTTTAAAAGGCTGGCTGTAAACAGTTTTAGCAAGAGTATTGTGGAGTGCTGAGGGAGGAATGACACAAAGGCTTCTATTCACAGGGCTGCTCGGCCACTTTTCCCAATGTTTGTCAAGTGCTTTTACTGGGAGTCCGACTGGCGTCTTCCTCGTTGGGGGTTTACTGGCTGGATTGCATGTCAGTCACTGTTGACACAGTGGCCTTTATTTAAATAGGTTTTTTTATAGTGCTCTTCTCTCTAAGAACATAAAGTACTGTACAGAATGTGATCAAATAATTATTTAATAAACGTGGTAAAAGGTCGCATTAGTTCCATAGTCTTGATGAAACAATTGGATCTATAGCCTGTTCTTTTATTAAAAGGATACTGTGGTCAATTGACTAACGTTCATTGCATGCAACATACTGCTTTATAGGAAATATTGCATGCAATATTTAAAATGTCAGTTCAGCACAGTTACAGTCTACATATTCAGTAATTGCCTGCAGTAAATATTGCAAAAAAAAAAAAATATTACCATCAATAAAGTCAATTCACAAAAAAAAAAAAAAAAAAATACATTCCTTAATTTTTTCATGGTCTAGACCAGGGGTAAGCAACCTTTTTGAGCATTTTTTCCTGCAAAATGTTTTCAAAGAAATTGAGAGTGGCAGCTACATATAAAAATGTCAACTTCACACACTCAATCACATTAAAGCGGTAGTAAACCCATGCATTTAACAGGTTAAAAACATGTGCCGGAAATGTAACATTCCCATTGGTTGTGCTCTAAACCAAACTGTCAAACCATCCAATGGCTGGTGTCATAGCTGATCACATGTGCAGCATCATGGCAGTTGTAGATCAAACAGAGGCCAAGATGGCAGCTTCCTTGGCTGAAAATGATAGCAGGGTTTACTACCACTTTAAGGATTTTTTATAACATATATGCAGTATAAGGGTCCTTTCACACGCATTTTATCACACGTTCATTTTATCCGGTCAGTCACGTCAAAACAGATGAAGTATTCATCAGTTTTTCATCAGTTTTTTTCATCTGTGGTCATGAGTTTTTCATCATTTTTTTTTTACGTCCACTACCAATGCAAAAATGGATGAAAAACTGACCATTCGCCATTTTACATCCGTTTTCCGTCTGATTCGTTTTTTTGGACGGATGATAAATAGGGCTTTCGTCCATTGAAAAGAAAAACTATGTTGACGAAAGCGGATGCATATGGATGATCATCCGTTGTCATCCGTATTTCCATAGAGATGCATTGATGTCCGTTTTCATCCGTCAACGGATGGATGAAAAACGGACAAACGGTCCGTCCGTATGTGTGAAAGGGGCCTACAACTTGAATAATAGTTAGAAATTAAGCGTTGCACCTTCACATGTCAGATTACCTCAATTCCTGCACTATAGACTTCAGATCACCCCCGTTGCCTCACCTTCACACCTCACAGCACCTCATTTCCTGCACCCTCGCACCTCAGCCCCAAATTCTGCACCTTCACACCTCAGATCTGTTCCAATTCCTGCACTTCTAAATTAGTAATTCCCAATAGCTGGTTAAATACTAGTCCAAAATGAGAGCAGGCAGCTTTTGGCATCCAACTCAATAGCAAGATTGGATCTAGCCTGTCTGATGTGGGGGGGGGGGGGGGTGTGCAGTAAAACATGTAAGAAGGCAGAGGATGGGGTGTCAACAGTTTGTATGGCAGTGCACAGAGGCCAGCAAGGTAGAAGATGGGAAGTCAGCAGGACAGGGGTCAGCAAAACAAAGGACAGGGTTCAGCAGGGCAGAGCAGATGACAGAGGGGTCAGCAGGGCAAAGCAGAGGACTGGGGGTCAGTAGAGCAGAGGGCAGAGAGTCAACAGGGGGTCATCAGGCAATAGGATAGTGATCAACAGGGCATAACATAGAGGTCAGCGAGGTTGAGGATGTGGTCATGGCAGAGGACTGGATCAGCAGGGCAGAGAAGTCAGCAGGACATAGGATCGGATCAGCATAGCATGGGAAGAGGTCAGCAAGGTATACAATCGGATCATCAGGGCAGAGGATGGGGCTCACCAAGGGAGAGGATGGGGCTCACCAAGGGAGAGGATGGGGCTCACCAAGGGAGAGGATGGGGCTCACCAAGGGAGAGGATGGGGCTCACCAAGGGAGAGGATGGGGGGTCACCAAGGAAGAGGATGAGGTTAGCCTGGTATAGGCAGTGTCTGCAGGACAGAGGATGGGGTCACTGCTGACAGGGCACTCAACAGAGCTCCTCCTCACCACACTGCACACAGTTGAGATCTGCTTCTTCTACAGACAAAGCCTCGATCTGCACAGCGTATAGCTGGCTGTTGGAGCTCTGCTGCCTTTCTGATCATAGGATTTCACAGGTCAGAACTGCATCAGCCAGCTATACACTGTAGATCGAGGTTGTGTTTATAAAGTAACCCAATCTCATCTGTAGTGTATCCTCTGTTGAAGTTAAGGGGGGGGGGGTGCAACCTCCTGTTGATCTGGCTGTGCTGAACACACCTTCAAAGTTAGCTGCAGGCAAGCTAAATTAGGTAGACAAGAACAGAGGTGGGCTGGAAATGAGGTGAGAGAAAGCTAGCCTGTGTAGCCCCCCTCCTGTGTAGCTCGCCAGGACCGCCAGCCACCTTTGCTGAGGAGTGGATGAGTGGGCGGTGGATATTCCAGGCTATTCCTCGTCTGCCATCATAAATGCTTCTGTGTGCCATATGTGGCATGCGTGCCAGGCTTTGCCGACCCCTTGCCTAGACACTCAATGTTTATGAATCTACAAACTTAGAATTTAAACATTTTGCAGCAGTATAACTACTATTGCTAAATGTGACAGCTCCAGCTCAGTGATACTGGTTGTCATTGAGCTGGCACCCACCAGCATCCTAACAACCAGTAATTTATCCTTGCCTGGCTTATTCAGCTGTCAGCCAGGGATTCCCGACAGGTGACTGTAAACGAATGGGTGGGGACTCATACCAAGCCCTTAAAGTGTTACTAAACCCACAACCGTAAAATCAGTCTGTATATGCAGCATAGCATGCTTGTTATACTCACTGTAGAACTTAAGGTCTTAATCCTCTGCATTGTGTAAAAAGGCTGTTTTATCTTGTATGCGTAGATCTCCCCCCCCTCCCTGCACTGTCTATCTGGGGAAAACCAGTTAACACAGGCAGGGTAGCTGACCTGCACATGCTCAGTTGTATCTTCTATGCTGGAGAAAACTTTTACTTGTTCTCAGAGATAGCCAGGTCACATGATATTGACATCACACATGTGGGTATGTATACAGGCTGTAGTGGAAATCTCCTCCTACCATAACTTAGCACTGGAGGAACTACAGCTTATCATGAAACTGTGGTGTACAGATCATCCAAAAGGTATATAGTGGCAGTATGTTAATGTAAAGAGATGAGCAAGAAGTGGTGGGCACTGTAGGGGGCAGATGAACTATTTTCATATTACTGATTTTAGTAAAACATTGAGGTCTGGTATACATTTTAAGGGGGACCCCGTGCAAAAAAAAAAAAAATGCCAGGTCATCCCCAAATTCTATCCCAGACCCTTTGGGTTTGCTATGTATTTTAAAGGGGGAAACAAAAAAAAACATAAAAATTCCATACCAGATCCTTATCTGAGCATGCATACTCCCCGCTTTCTGTCAAAAACAGGTACCCGCTGCCCCCTGAAAGGTGCCAAATGTGGTGGGTGGAGGGGGGGGGGGGAGCAAACAAGCGGAGCTTCCCCTTTTGGTTGGAGCTCTGCTTTAATGTCATCCAGTCAGGTTTTACAGCTACTGTTCAGCTGTTTATTGAAGAGTGTGTCAATTGTAAAGAGTAAGCACAAGCTGAGCATACACATAACTACTATGCATCATCGCTTTATAGAACAGTCCTGTGTGTTTCAGAAACTGCACTAAATGAAGTCAGTAATGGCAGCCTCCATGTTTCTTCTCCTTTACGCCCGGGTACACATATGTGCAATGCGGGAATCGGTGCGATTACAGAGCCGGTTCCCGCATTGCATCACTGCCTTCTGCAAAGTTAATGACACCCCCAGTTTTGTTCACAGATCGCAGAATGTGCGATCTGATTCCAGTGTGGGAGAAAAAAAAAGACTCCTGCACCTTTTTTCTGTGCGAATCTAATGCCAGTTCAGCCATACAACTGTATGGCTGAACTGGCATTACTCAGAGATTGCATGTGATCTGCACCTGCGGTGCGGGTGCGAATCGTATGGGATTTCTGAGATCGCAGCATTGTGAACCAGGACTCACAATGCTTTGTGTCCGAAGAGTTCCTGAAACCTTGAATCTACTATATGTTGCTTAATATAACATGGGCACTGCTGTGTTAAAACATGTTGGCAAGACCTGCGAAAGTGTTTATATAATTATAGTTTTATCATTCTTCAGAAATACTTGATTTGACACCCATATCAGTAATATACGAAACATTCTAGTGTAGAACATCATTGTGGGGGTATCTGTGTGATGTTAAACATTGATTAATGTAAGCGGTTTGTGTAGTAACAAGATTGGTATTCTCTATCTTTGATTCACCTCATTCTTGTGTCTGCACCACATTCTTTTACACTCCTCCAGCTATGGACTTGTAAGATAACCTTTCTCTGTTGAGACTATAGCTGGTGGGAGTGGATGGGGTGGTAGAACACACAGGTCTTTATAGGTAGCCAGTTAGTTGAATTGGTATGTTTAGTAGGTTCACTGCCTACTGAAAGCATGGTCGATGTTCAGTTAAATTCCCTTTGACTTCTTATATTTCTAAGGAGTTTAACTTCAGTAGAGTGATACCTTTACCTGAGTGCCATGTTCTGCCCACCTGGTTTGGCCATCACAGGTGGTATGTCCTCATAAACAGGGTCTGGATCGCTTTTCAGGTCCAGATTAAGAGGTCCTTCCCAGTCCTAGTTCTAAGTCCCAGGAAAGATTGAAAGGGCAGGAGCAGGTCGTAGCCACAGTTTAGGTCCAAGGGCTTCCAGAGTGATCAATTTAAATACTATCTTAGGTTGTATACCACACTTAAAGTGTTACTAAAGTCACATTTTTTTTTTTTTTTTTTTTTTTTTATTAAACAAACATGCTATACTTACCTGCTCTGTGCAGTGGTATGGCACAGAGTGGCCCTGATCCTCCTTTTCTTGGGTCCCCGGTGGCAATCTTGGTTCCTCCTCTTCTTTTAAGAACTACCATAGTCAGCTGCTGGCTATGGGGAGAGCATAGCCTGCGTGCTCCTTACCTGTGTGTCTATGGAGCCGCGCTCCATATATTTACACAGCAGGACTTAAGCCCGCCCCCCACTTCCTCTTCACTGCATTTGGTTGACAGCAGCAAGAGCCATTGGCTCCTGTTGCTTCTTGAATGCTCTGTGTAAAGAGGAAGTAATGGGAGAATAGATGCAGCCGTGCACATCGCTGATCTCTTCTCCCCTCTCTTCCCCTTCACACAGGGAAAGGGAGGCACAGAGAAACTGAAAGCTTTTTTTATTTTTTTATTTTTTTTTACCTTCATGCAAACAATGCATTAAAGTGGATTAAAGCCCACCACTCACCCAGTATAAACTAATGGCACAGTATTCATGTATATGTACATGCAAGCCCTCTGCATGTATACCTACCTTGCAAATGTCACCTCCTTCAGCAGTAGCAGCCTTGCAAAACACTGGAATCAATGGGTGGCTTTCTTTTCTGGAGCTTCGTGGGTGGAGTTGTAATGTCACAAGACTCCCCACCCACCTCTACACTTTGCTATTCTTGAGTTTTGAGAAACATCTAGTCAAAACTCAGACACCACATAACTTCAGCATGCCCAGTCATGCTGAGATGTGGAGCAGCCAATCCTGGGGCAGCTGGAGGGGGGAGTGTGAAGTTTTCTCTGCTCCGTGCAGGAGATAAGGAAATGACCTGTCACTCACACAGCATGGGGATGAAACGTCCCCTATTTCTCCCTTAGGCCTCTTTCACACGGGCGTTCCATTCAGCTCCGTCTGTCCGTTTTTTCAGGCGGACCTGAACGGACACTCCATGTAGCCCTATGGAGCGACGGATATCAGCGAAGACCTGTCGCTGACACCCATCGCTCCCCGTTCCGCTCCAGACCTGTAAAGTCTGACAGAGGTAAACCCTATTTTTCCATCCGTCTGCTGATCGGAAGACAACGGACTGGCGGATCCATTGCCATCCGAATTCCAATAGAGGAGAGAGGCGCCTCTGATGGATCTGTCTCTGCATAGTGAGCAGAGACAGATCTGTCATCCGTCGGCTCAGCGGATCGATCCCTGCTGAGCAAACAGAGTCAGTTTACGGACACGGTCATTTGAAACCAGCCTTAGTCGGTCTTTATCTTACTGAAAAAAGGTAAGGGGATTGCTCAGAGCTGGATTAACTCTTTGTGGCAAGACTGGGCACAGATGACATGATATCCTCTCCTGTACAAGGTAGAAGTGTTAGTAATCTTTTTTTTTTTGGTTTACATCCACTTTAAGGTAAAAACATTTTTAGGTTTAGTAACACTTAAAAGCGGAGTTACACTGTTTTGCAAGTTAAAAGTCAGCAGCTACAAAAAGTGTACTGCCATAAGACCGGTGGCCGTTTGAAGTGGAATACCGTTGCTATGGTAGCAGATAGCTACCATAACCACCCGTTATCTTTTTTTTTCAGCAGGCCATCCTGCACAAGATAAGTGATCTCAGCGGCAGATTCCGCCGCAAGACCACTTTTATCAGCAGCAGTAGAGGTGCACCCCCCCCTGCCGGTTTTTGGTCATCTCCACCGCTTATTGGACCCGCCGGCAGCGGCAGAGATGATTGGTTCCTCTTCCGCCAGTGTCTGTGAGCTCACTCGGCTCCATAACATGGCTACGTCACAAGTCACTAACACCCATAGGTTTTTTTTTTTTTTAAACTGTGATTTTTTTAAAAAAAATATATATATTTTTTTGCATTTTACTTTAAAGATGAGATCTGAGGTCTTTTAGACCCCAGATCTCATATTTAAGAGTTTTTTTCTATTACAAGGAATGTTTACATTGCTTGTAATAGGAATAAAAGTAATCATTTAAAATAAAAAAAACTGTGTATAAATAAAAAGTAAAATAAATAATAAAAAAAATAATTAAAAAGCGCCCATCCCTGCGAGCACGCGCACAGAAGCGAATGCATACGCAAGTCCCGCCCACATATGAAAACGGTGTTTAAACCACACGTGAGGTATTGCCACGATCGTTAGAGCGAGAGCAATAATTTTAGCACTAGAGCTCCTCTGTCACTCAAAACTGCTAACCTGTAGAATTTTTTAAACGTCACCAATAGAGATTTCTACGTTGCAAGTCCGAGCGGACGCAATTTTGAAGCATGACATGTTGGGTATCATGTTACTCGGCGTAACATTATCTTTCACAATATGGAAAAAAATTGGCCCAACTTTACTTTTTTCTTATTTTTGAACTAAAAAAAACTGATTTTTTTTAAAAAAAATTGCGCTTGTAACACCGCTGTGTAAATACAGTGTGACATAAAGTTTTGCAACGACCGCCGTTTTATTCTCTAGGGTGTTAGAAAAAAGATATATATATATATATAATGTTTGGGGGTTCTACACCCTGTTCCAAATTATTATGCCAATGATATTTTTCTCATTTACCTAAATAATGAATGTAAGCAACAGTCAGCATAATTCTTATTTTATCAACTATTAAGAGTACAATTGAAATTTTATTCGAACAAACCTCCTGATAACAGTATTTTGTTTTTCAAAATAAAAAAACTTACAATGCACTGTTCCAAATTATTACGCACAGTAAGTTTCAAAACACTTTATAGGTTGTAAAGAACTGAAAATTGTCATTCGTTGTGTTTGCAGCATATTTACTGAAATCAAAACCTATTTCAATCAAACTCTGAACAACATTTTAACTTTTTAAACATTTTAACAGGTCACGTTACATTTTAACATAGGACCCCTTATAGCAGCTTCACAAGTCTTGCATCCATTGAACTTGTGAATTTTTGGACAGTTTCTGCTTGAATTTGTTTGTAAGATGGAGGCCACACCATGACTTTCTCTCCTTTTATCCCCATAGCAGCCATTGACGCAGAGGTATTCTTTGCAGCATGAGATGGTGCATTGTCATGCATGAAGATGATTTTATTACGGAAAGCATAGTTCTTCCTTCTGTACCAGTGAAGGAAGTGGTCAGTCAGGACTCCACGTACTTTGCAGAGGTAATTTTTACACCTTCGGGGACCCTAAAGGGGCCGGCCAGCTCTCTTCCCATGATTCCGTCCCGAAACATGACTACACCACCACCTTGCTGACGTCGCAGTCTTGTTGGAACAGGGTGGCCGTCCACCAACCATCCACTACTCCATCCATCTGGACCATCCAGGGTTGCACTGCACTCATCAGTGAACAGGACTGTTTGAAAATTAGTCTTCATGTATTTTTCTGGCCAATGCAGCCATTTCTGCTTGTGAGCAT
>BLSH010197664.1:3183165-3199998 GCA_018402905.1 Glandirana rugosa
ACCTCAAGGACTGATGGTGAAGGAAGGGACCATGTCTTCCTTCTTGATACGAAAGGCATTATTTTAGTAGAAGTACGTACTGTTACGTGGTAGAGTACGACGTTTCTTATGGAGACGCAGTTACCGACGATACCCCTATTTTCCTCTCTTTCAGTACCACACCGGAGGTAGAATGTTTGTTTAAGTTCGTCTTTGACAGGTTTTTAAGTGTTCAAGTTACCTACGTTCTGAACACTTCGACGATATTCCCCAGGATACAATTTTACATTGCACTGGACAATTTTACAAATTTTTCAATTTTACAACAAGTCTCAAACTAACTTTATCCAAAACTAAAGTCATTTATGCAGAGGTATTCTTTGCAGCATGAGATGGTGCATTGTCATGCATGAAGATGATTTTATTACGGAAAGCATAGTTCTTCCTTCTGTACCAGGGAAGGAAGTGGTAGTCAGGAACTCCACGTACTTTGCAGAGGTAATTTTTACACCTTCGGGGACCCTAAAGGGGCCGGCCAGCTCTCTTCCCATGATTCCGTCCCGAAACATGACTACACCACCACCTTGCTGACGTCGCAGTCTTGTTGGAACAGGGTGGCCGTCCACCAACCATCCACTACTCCATCCATCTGGACCATCCAGGGTTGCACTGCACTCATCAGTGAACAGGACTGTTTGAAAATTAGTCTTCATGTATTTTTCTGGCCAATGCAGCCATTTCTGCTTGTGAGCATTGGTTAGTGGTGGCCAAATGGAAGCTTTATGCACAGTTGCAAGACTCTGGAGGACTCTACACCTTGATGTCAGTGGGACTCCAGAGGCACCTGCAGCTTCAAATATCTGTTTGCTTCTATGTAATGGTATTTTAGCAGCTGTTCTCTTGATCCGATGCATGGATCTGGCAGAAATCTTCCTCATTGTGCCTTTATCTGCACAAACCCGTCTGTGCTCTGAATCAGCCACAAATCTCTTAATAGTGCGATGATCACGCTTAAGTTTTCGTGAAATATCTAATGTTTTCATACCTCGTCCAAGGCATTGAACTATTTCACTCTTTTCGGCAGCAGAGAGATCCTTTTTCTTCCCCATATTTCTTGAAAATGGTGCTCTGCTTAATAATGGGTAACACCCTCCTTTAGTAGTTTTTCCTTTAATTGGGCTCACCTGGCAATCTAATTATCACAGGTGTCCGAGATTGTTTTTTTTAGTGATCAAAAGAGCCCTGAGACACAATGTCATCCATGAGTTAAACTGAAAAACAAAATATTTAATCTTTGTGACACTGAAATAGAATTTGCATAATAATTTGGAACAGGGTGTAAGTAATTTTATAGCAAAAAAAATGGTTTTAACTTGTGAACACTGAACTCCAACAAGAGGCTTGGTCTTAAAGTGGTTACTAAAGAGCCACTCACCCCTGTCCTGAAGTCCAGTGATGCGGCCGCCCTCTCCCTCTCCTCTCCGCGGTGCCATCATTACTACTATTGGCGCCCGACTTTGATAGCTTGTGGCTTCACAGCTGGCCGCCCACTACGCATGCGAGAGCTCTGCGCTCTCACTGGCCAGGCAATCTTCTGGGACCTGTGACCTGTCCCAGAAGATTGCGGAGGGGGAGAGGAGGAATTGCCTAGGCTGCCCAGCGATGGAAGGAGGAAGTGGGACAGGAAGTACCTGTCCAAACCAGGCACCCACCCCCTCCCCCCCCCAAGAAAAATGACATACCAAATGTGGCATGTAAGGGGGCGAGGAGTGCTTAAAGCGGAACTTACACTTTTGGGTGGAGCTCCATTTAAACTAGTCATGGATGGATGGTTCCAAGATTGGCTAGTTCAGCAAGGACTGGACAAATTTTGATCCATCTGTAGGTGTTCCCGCTCAAGAGAAGTTGATCTAATCAGCTTCTCTTCAAGGGGAATATTGGAAAATTTTCATTTGGTCAGCGCTACAGTGATGATCAGTGTATTGTAACAGGATAGGAGTCTGCGCTGTCATAATACAATAACACAGCAGGAAGGATTCCTCCATCCACCTCGAATATGTGGCCAGCCTTTGTTCACTTGTGAAAAACAGTCATCAGTGGGTGTTTTTACACTCTTCGTGCCGACAGCATGCAGATATGTGGCCTCTTGGTGGGTGGGCCTTGGTGCCGAGCAGGCGCATATTTGCGTGCAATATTGCAAAACCAGCTTGTGCCAAGCACACATGCCCCCACACGCTCCCGGCACAGGCACCGGCTGCAAACAGAAAGCTCCCGATCATGTGACCGCCGTGACAACCAATCACGGGGGTCACATGATCATAAACCCCCACCCTGACCCGGCATTGGGAATCGCATTTAAGCCCCGGGAGGCACCAAGGATCTGAGTCTTAACTCTAAGGTGGGCCATAGATGCCTCTTCTTTTTTTTCCAATCTGCCAGAGGACTGATCAAAAAATCGGCCAGAGGGCTGATCAAAAAAAAAAAAAAAATCCCCAATCCATACATGGGAGGTGAATGGGGGAATCTTCCCTGCTGTACCATTGTATTCTGACAGCAGGCCTACACTGGACAGCGGCTTGTGGTAATTGACTGCAGATCACTGATCTACAAAAGTTTTCCAACAGGCACATTTAACAGAAATCGAATGTCATATCTACTTCTGTTGAGCGGGAATGGCAATAGATGGATCGCGTTTTGTCTGTTCCCTGCTGAATTGGCCGAAGTTCAGTCCATGTATGGGATCTAATGTAAAACTGGAACTATACTTTCCTTTGATCCAGAGCTGCGGTGTCCTGGTGCTCCCCGCAAGCTGCTGTCCTCTGCATCTGGATCCACTTCTGTGTACCAATCTTCTGCCATTTTCATTTGCTCAGCCAAGATATCATTACTCCTGCACATGCGTGGGAGTTTATTCATTTCGGCATTGCTGAAATTTGTACACTGAGCTGCGTGTGCTCAACAGACATATGTTACTTCTGTATTAAATATACTGCCTGTTTGCCTGTTTAAGTTAAAGGTCCACTTTAGTTCAGCCTTATCTGTCAATGGTTGCTGTGCACTGTTATTGTATTCTCTCCCTGTCAGCTCCAAAATGTCAAACCTGTTTCCGGCATTCGCTCCATGGAAGTTGCCCTGTCTATATTTAGTGCCAATAATTTACATTTTGGGCGGCTGTTTGAAGGTTAACAAAGTGTTTGAGCTGAAAATCATTTCATCCCCAAGGATTTGCACCTACTTGCGCTGCAGTAACACATGCACCACAACACGGTTTACCCATTCATTTTGAATAGGCCGCAGAGCACTGTACACAACGCTGCTGAGTTCTGGAGATGTGTTGGGTGGCATTCAAATTTTTTTTTCTGTCTGTGGTAATGACTGGCACATGAACAGTTAAAGATTGTGAATATATTAAAGCTCAGTGCGTGCTTGGCAGTGGAGGTTGCACACTGCCTGCTGTGATTGCAGCTCTGATTAATGATTCCCCCCATCTACTGCAGCTTGTGAAAGTTTCATT
The DNA here is from genome assembly GCA_018402905.1 of Glandirana rugosa. Lineage (NCBI taxonomy): Eukaryota > Metazoa > Chordata > Amphibia > Anura > Ranidae > Glandirana > Glandirana rugosa. The sequence goes on from BLSH010197664.1 coordinate 3,186,659, forward strand.
TGCCAGGGCCTGTGATTTATGTCACCTGTTTGCAGTTTTCCTGAGCTAGTAGGAGTGTGCGGTTTAGCTGCACATCTCTCCGCTCAATGTCTGTGTATTCTGTCTGTGCAAACCTAGGGGAGTCAATGTGATTCATATCCTCACATTTCCAAAGTCCCTCTGAGTCAACCATGGATTTTGCTCTTACCGCTTGTAATCAGTGGCACTCCTTCTTTTTGTACTCATAAAAACTTTGCTGTAAAAGATTGTCTCGTTTTAGAAGGGTGAGTTATCGAACAATTAAAAGGACAAACGAGGATTGAAGATGAGCAAACAGAGCTCTGCAGTTTAAAGAGACTGTCATGATTGGGCTTCTGAAAGGATCTAAATATTCAGTCTTAGATTCTTGTAATAACAATGGGCTTACTTATAAAAGATGTATAATAACTTCCCCCTTACCGTCACTTACTTTGTAAAAGAGCCGGTTCACACCACAATTTCTGTGTTCCCAATGCGTTTCTGCATGCGTATTTTTGATGCATTACTGTGCGCGTTTTTCCCCTTCACCTCAAGACATGTGCATCCCAGTGCATTTTTGATGCAGTTAGCAGCGTTACAGATGAGTTGCATACAGAAAAAAATGTTCTACTTTTATTAACTGCACTGCAATGTACTGCAGTGGTGTGAACTAGGACCATTGGAATCCATGCTAAAAACTATCCATGCATTTTTTTTTTTTTAATCAGATAACAAGTTTATTGAGATCTCCACACAGCACATACATGTGATATACATTGAAAGAACAATAGGGCATTGATTCAGCACATACAGGCAATCCACATCAGTAATCCTAAATTACCCATACTCTCATCCTTGTCTCCAGAGCCCCTGAAATGCATTGCACTCCCCCCTATCCACAGGCTTCCTCGCCCCCTTCACACTTGTATGTTCCTCCTACAATATCAGTAGAGTACCCGTTCCATAATCAAATCCGACGGGGCAAGCCCTGGGGTGTCCAGCCATCCACCCCACACTCTCTCAAATTAAGATGCACTCCCTCTATGCTTATATATTAATTTTTCATATCTCAACATCGTGCCCACTTGCTCCAGCCACATCTTCACCGGTCTGGGGAGATCCAGTGCAGCAGGAGCAATCTACGTGCCTGAAACAGCGTCCTAGCCGCCGCCTCTTTCAAAAATTTGTCGCTAATGACCCCGTCCAGCGCTCCCAGAATATAGTGCTTAGGGTCTAAAGGAATGTCCACTTGCAGTGTACTGTTAATAGTTGCCACTATAGAGTGTCAGTATCGGTGAAGTTTGGGGCACCTCCATAAGAGATGAATGAGATCCCCCTCATCTCGTCTACACCTGGTGCACAGAGGATCCGATCTTACCCCCGTTTTATCCCTGCATTTTTGATGCAGAATAAGGCGGCACTAGACTGCATCTGGTGTGAACCTGCCATAAATCTGATTCTTCAGAGGTCACCTGTTGCCTGGTAATTATAACCTTTGAAAAGCTTACATTGTCTCCAAGCTTCTGAGTGTTCATAGCAGCATTAAAGTTATTGTAATGTTTTTTAAAAAAAATAACAAACATGCCATACTTACCTGCTCTGTGCAAGTGTTTTGCACAAAGTAGCCTCGATCTTCCTTTTCTAGGGTGCTCCAGAAGCGCTCCTGGCTCCTCCCCTTCATTGGGTGCCCCCACTGAGAGCCGCTTTCCCTGGGGCACCCGTGCGGGCGCGCTCACGAGTCCCCACTGCTGCATCCATTGACTTAGACAGCAGGACTTGGCCCGGCCCCCGTGTCACTGTCACTATTGAAGAAGCCTGCAGGAACAGATCCAAAGCTTTGAAGCCACTAGTTCTTCCTTCCTAGATATATTTGGACTATTGGCATTGAAGCAGAGGTACTGCCAAAGCTTGTTTGGCTGTACTTCTCCTGTGGATCACTGGGGTGCAGTTGGTTTCAGCACTCCTGTGACCTGTGTAGCGGGTGCCCCGCTATTTTTGTGGCTTTTGAAAAATGGTGGCTGTAAATACACAGGCTCCCTAGAAGGGAGAATGCACCTGTCAGCCCCTGTGGAGGAATTTCCCTCCTCCTTGTTTTCACTGACTGAACTTAAAGCGGAGTTCCACCCTATTAAAAGTTAGCAGCTACAAAAAGTGTAGCTGCTGACTTTTAATAATCAGACACTCGCCTGTCCCAGGCTCCAGCGATGCAGCCACCCGCAGCATCGCTCTTCTCTCCCTCCACCGTACGGTGCCGACATCACAAGTGTGGGCGCCCGGCTTTGGCTTCAAAGCCAGGCGCGCATGCGCGAGTCATGATGGGCACTGTGAATGGCCGGCGTATCTTCTGGGGCCTGTGATGTGTCGCCCCCCCCCCAAAAAAAATGACATGCCAATTGTGGCATTTCAGGGGGTCACCATCCCCTTAAAGCAGGGGTTCCACTGCTTCGCTGGTGTGCTTTTATGGGGAAGAGAGCCAATGAAAGGAACAGTTACAGCAGCCAATGAAGGAGGCTTTTACAAGCAGCAGCATCAGAAGGATTTCTGGGAGCAAGGTGCCCCATGGGAGAAGCTATTTAAGCAGAGGCTGAGGCCCGACAGCGGTGATCGATCAAGCAGGACCCTGTGTGGTGGAGGAGCCTGGATTGCGGCCTATTCTCACAGACTGAGAGGTTCAGTAACGGTGTAGTACTCCAGTGAATATCCTGGGGAATCTGCCCTGCATCAAGTGGAGCCTGTTCCTGTTTCCTGTTCCCTGCATCCCGCTGGGGCGATCGATCTTGGAGAACCGTGGAGAGAGACGGGGGAAGTTGATCCAAGGTGCCAGAGAGCTGGGATGTCGTCTTCATCATCTCCATCCTCATCGTTACCGTCATCCGAGCAGCGGATTCATCCCTCAGTCACTGTTCCTGTTGGGTGAGCGGGCTAGGCCCATCAATATAGAACTGTGCACATAAAGATAGATTTCTCATACTTATTGTTGGCCACTGCCTAGGCATTAACAGGGAAGAAACAGTTGGAATACAATCATTTAAACTGTTTTACTGGATTGCTGTCAGCTGTAGTTTCATGCAAAGTCAGTGGCCACTGTCTAGTTTTTTCTTTCATTGCAGTAAGGCTACTTTCACACTGGGGCGGGCGGTAGCGGTAAAGCGTCGCTAGTTTCAGCGGCGCTTTTCTGTTATGGTGCCGCTATGCCAGTTTTAGTGATTGTATTCCAACTGTTTCTTCCCTGTTAATGCCTAGGCATTGGCCAACAATAAGTATGAGAAGAGCGGGGCGCTTTTAACCCGCCACAAGGGGTTTGAAAGTGCCGGCACGCTGCGCTTCCGAGGAGGTGTTCATCCATTTCGGAAGTGCTTGCCATTGATTTCAATGGCAGGGGCGGTGAAGGAGCGGTGTAAACACCGCTCACTGCACCCTCCCAAAGATGCTGCTTGCACAGCGCTCAGGCTTTCACACTGGGGTGGATGGGGGGGTGTTTTTCAGATGCTATAAAGGCGATATTTTTAGCTCAAAAGCGCCTGAAAAGCTCCCCAGTGTGAAAGTAGCCTAAGAGTGTCTTACATCACTATAGTGCGCTACTTGGAAAAGTCTGTTTGCAGCTACTACAGTCACTTGCTGAGTGGCTTTCATCTCCATTAAAGAGACGGCTTAAGATTTGCTGAACTTTGATCCAGGAACACTGATTCACTACAGTTGCATCTGCTTTATTCCTACTTAGTAGGTTTCAATACTCACCCAGTTTGGAGCATACAGAATTCACCTAGGATCCCTCCATTACAGAGCAGGTTGAATGTGTGTGTATCTGTGATATAGATCTAAGTTGTACTAGTTTACCTAAAGTCATTTGAGTTGTACCTGTTTAGCATAACAATATATTGGTTGACCTCCAGATATTTGGTCTACATCTGAGTGTGTATGTTCACGTGTTATCCATTTTGTGGCTGTTAGGGGAGTGAATAGTAGAGAGTGGTTTGACGTACAGTAGTCATTCCCCTGCTCCTGTACCCACTCTCATGTACAGAATCTTTAGACTACAACTAAGATAGTGTATGATACATTGGTATTTTATTGTCATTTCTTTACAAGTGATTGCTAAAACTTGTCAATCTAGAGTGCCTCTTTAATATACCATATGTTTGAGTAAATACCATTGATTTTCTCAACCTGTGTGTGTTTCTATACTGTCCTATTTAAAGGGGATCTAACACAATAATACTTGAACCCAGTATTGCCATGTGTGCCAGAGGGGACTGAGACTGTTATTGGGGTTGAGAGGCAGAGTAACGGATTGAACATACATTAGCGGCTCTTGCAGGGGTAGCACTACACCTGTTTTCAGCTCACAGCGAGCTGACATCACAGAGCCTGTCCAGGCTCAGACAAGATTGCGACAATGAAGTTGGGATCCTCCCACATGCCTGGACGGGTCCCTGGCTCAGCCTCTCAGCGAGAGCCGCTGAGAGCCAGAGCCAACCATTCCTGCCCCCTTCACAGCCCACTGACAGTCACCACCTCTCTGTTCAGGGAGCCCTGAGAACTGAGCGATCAGCGATGTTTGTTCGTTCGGTTCTGTTAGGGCCGGCGGGGGACAATTGCAGCATCGGCACCTAGGTAAGTATGACTTTTTTAATTAACTGTGTGCTTGTAGTTTGATACATTTTAGCCTGTTTTTGTATCTAACAAATGTATCATTATGATGCTATGCTGATTGATCTGTGACTGCTATTCAAATCTATGGAATTGAAGACGTAAGAAATGGATAAACTACAGTGCTTCTGGTCTGGAGAATTATCAGACTGCACCACATCCATAGTGTGCGCAGCCTATTGCATTAGGGTGTGCACCACAAAGTGCAAACACACATGAGTGTGTGTGTATATATCAGAAGGGCAGAGGACGGTGTCAGTTGTTTATTTTTATTTTATTTTATTTGTTTTTTACAATGATGTTTTTTATTATTTTTTACAATATTATATGTTATTATTTTTTTACAACTTATTTTAGGAGCCCTGTTGGGGGGCTTTGATGAAATATCAGGGGTCTAAACAAGCCCCTGATGTCTCACTTTTGTGACAGAGAAAGTGACTTAGGACAGCGATTCCCCAGTCCCTTTCTCTGCAGCCAGGCAGCAGGGGGAATCTGCACAGTACAGGGTGATTAGGGTCTGCCCGGGCACACCTGCCACCCTATGTGCGCACGCCTATGACCACATCCCATAGATAACACAAATAAAGAGCAGACTAAATACTAGGACTTTTAAGGTTCATACCCTCAATCATTCCACAGTTGGTTATATGTTAAAAGGTATTATGAAAAGTATTAATTAAAAAAATGGTATCGCTATTCAGTCTGCACAGTCTCCTGTGCTTGTGGGATGCACAGCAACACTGCTGCTCTGCTTCAGTCCAACCTATATATCAAAAAGCCAGCATTCATAACCACGATCCTGTAGATTAACCTCTTTTCAGATGTTCAGCAGAACATTAAACACAACTCTTAGCTTATTCAGCCATACTCGGCTGAAATAAGATTTGAATAAAGAATAGCACCCCAGCACACTGCACATAGAGCGCACATTGCAGTAGCTTGTATATTACTACAACCCAATAGTGTGAAAGGCTCTTGGTGTAGTCTGGTTATGGCCACTGTGTTGTATTCCATCTGCCAAAGCAGCTCATGCTGGGTCTTGCATTTTCCTTGGGATCTAAAAATGACTGCTGCCCAAGACTTGAGTACTATAAACTGTTATCTCTGTAAGAGCTTATTTTTTTCTTTGGCAGCTAAACATGTCTGTTGTAAAAGACTTGGTGACTATAAATAATTTTTTTCCACGAAAGAACTTATTATTACTATGTCTTCAAGGGAATTGTTGAGTGTTGATTGTATAGACCAGTGGTCTCCAAACTGAAACCCGGGGGCCAGATGCAGCCCTTTGCTTGCTTTAATCTAGCCCTTGGGGCACTATTTCATCCGTTGATACCAACAATGGGGCATAATTACCCCCGCTGCCACCAATGAAGGGGCACAATTCCTCCCAGTGACATTAGCGATTCATCTCCCAATTAAACCAACAATTGGGCCCAATGATTTCCTTACAAAGACACCCAATGATAGGGCACAATTATTCCCAATGGCACAAAAGATGTTTTTTCCCACTGATTATCGGGAACTTTTCTACTCCCAATGGCCACAGCCAGGCCCCCCTAAAGTCTAAAGGGCAGTAAACTGGCCCCTTGTTTAGAAAGTTTGGAGACCCCTGGTATAGACAAACATATTTCCCTTAAAGTGTACATTTTGAGTATGTTTAGTGGAGTGAGCGCAGGGTGTAAGCAGCATAAATCTCACCAATAAAGTTATTTACTTTTTTTCTTTTGAATGTCATCTTAAGCCCCGGTTCACACTGCCGTGACTTGTCATGCGACTTGATAGTTGCACCCCACTAACAGCATTGGAACCGTTTTAATAGGTGCGAGTCAAGGTTCCTGCACTACATTTGGTGCGACTTTAACATGACTTGCATTCACTTCTGTAAGTCGTATGCAAGCCGTGATGAAGTCACGCAGGGATGTTGGATTGGCAGTATGAATCGGGGCTTAGAGGGGAAGAAGGAAATAAAACCGATTATGCCTCCCCCTGTACACAATATAGGTTTTATTTGCAAAAAAAAAATTCTCCAAAGGCCCCAATTATTTACCTACTTTGGTCATATATCTTTTTTCTTCTCTGTAGTGTGGGAGGGTCCAGTCTACAATGCCCCTGCTATTTTCTTGTAACGTGGGCACTTCCTTGTGAAGGGCCCATCACAGGGCCCTGAAGCCTTCGGGTGTGATGGGAGGGGCAGATACAAGACCGACCACATCATAAAGCAGCTTCACACCACTAGTCGCTACTACCTAACAAAGAGTTGCCCCAGCTCCCCCTCCTTCTCCCAGAGATTGTTTTAAGCATACATTCATTCTATATGTAGTGCCTTGCATTCTTCTACACAAGAAAAATGCAGATCCCTTCTACGGTACATAGAAAACAACACAGGGGACATGTCACCCTGTGCCAAAACTAAAGGTGCCACTCAAGGCTCCAACAGGACTTTATCTGTTGTCGGTGCTTTGAGTGCAGACTGGGAAGGAGCTCGTCCCAGCTCTGTGGCTATCGATGCAAAGAATGAAAAGTCCCAAAAGCTGCACATCACTACAAACCCTGTGCGTGAAGGTGAAAACAGCCTCAGCCCGGGCTTCTTCCAGGCCACACTTCAACGAGTTTCGCCCCGGCCGCAGGAATTAATCGTGATTAAGCCCTGTAGGTGGGGTGAAACGCATTGGGGCTTTTCAGACTTTTCTTTCTTCGCACATGTCACCGCAGCATAATGCATGGTGCTTCTCTCTGGAGACACGAAGGAAGTGTCGTGTGTTAAAAATAAAAATGTAAACCATGCGATGAGCTGAATGGTGCATTTCATCACTCCCTCGGACCTTACACAGATACTAGCCTACAAGGTAAAATGTTGCATTTTACTGTGTGGTCTAGTGAGAATGAGTCCTAAAGGTTTTTGAGGCTTTGCTTTTTTTTTTGCATAGGAAACCATTAGCTAGGTGCAGAGGGGGTGAAAAAATTTGATTTTTTTTTGCCCAGTGTTGGACTTTAAAGAGGAGTTCAGGCTCACTCCCAAAAAATAAGTCAGCGGCTACAAATACTGTAGCTGGTGACTTTTACTATTAGGGTACTTACCTGTCCAGGCATCCAGCGGTGTCCTCACCCAAGCCGATTCTTGAATCAGCTTGCGGGTGTTGCCGCCACCATTTTGGCTGAGGTTAACAGCCTTGCAGCTTCACTGCCAACTTCTTGCTACTGCACATGCCTGAATTACACTGCGATTCCTCAGTGGGCTGGCTGCGGGGGGAGGAGCCGAACTTCCACGGGAGGTAGACAAGTGAAGCTCCATCTTTGCCATCAGCGAGCAAACCTGTTGCATTGTGCTCATACCTCTTCTGTGTAGTTCTGCTTCTCTCTGTCATTGGAATTCAACATTATTTTGATAAAGCGTTTAATTGTTTAATCAGTAATTATGCTTTCCCTGGCATCCTGTGAAGAATAATGTTGCCGATTAAACGGTTATTTGCTGTTTGTGGATGATATTTGTCTGGAAGGTATTGAGCTAAATCCCATTAAGTGGACAACTGCTGGCGTGCTTTATGTCCCAGGTTCTCTGAACACTCATGGAGACTGTTGTACATCCTATTAGTAAAGCTGCTTCCTATGGCGTTGTTTAGGATGAGCTCATTATGACTCTGAGTCATCCCCTTTAATGCTTATGAAAGATGAGAGTGATTTTATTTAATTGTTGAATGGGCAAGACTGTATTCTCAGCTTTAATTTGGTCCATACGGTTAATTGCAGAGGGACGCATCCACGGAACTGTCTGGTTTCATCTTTTGTTTTGTTTTTAATGATTTCTTTTTATTTCTCCCCTCCCGCACATCCTCAAGGCCTGTGTGTCTTTCCTGTTTTATTTTAATTTAGGGCGGTTGGGCAGCCCCTTGTTTCAGGGCCTGTGATATTAAACAAGTGTTTTTAATTAAAGATCTGCTTGTTCATGGGCCAATTTATTAAGGTCCTTTGACCCCTCTGCTTGCTACACGTGAAAGCAGGCCTTAGTGTTTGTACAAGTCTTTCCTTTGAAATGTTTCACCCACACAGTGACTGGTGAGGATATTGGCAAACTCCTGGGAGCCCTGACTCAGAGCCCCTTTACTCACAGGACCTCTATGAATCATCCTTATCCCTGTTTTTATCTTAGCCTTGGTGTGTTCTCAAAGATAATTCATAGGATTTAACATAAAATATATCACGGCAATTGATTTTAAGCAGATCTGTGTACGTATCTTTAAAAACCGTTCTGCTAGCTAAAACCAACAAATGGTTCCAAAAAAATGGCTATAAAGTATTTTTCTTTGGAAAGACCACCACTTTGCTCAAGTGGACTCTGCTAAATGAGCACGGGTGGCCAACTTTCAGGCAGGGCTGGTCAGTGACTTGCTTTACCTAAACAATGATAATACCTTTTTCACTGCAAAGTCTAATGAGTCAAGCCACACACCAAATGTGTCTCCTCCAATGTTTAATTCCCTTGAGGGTACACACTGAACTCCCGCTGGAAGCCACGTGCTAACGCGTTTCACCAGACAAGGCCATAATTGTTGGGAATGAACATAGGATTAAAGCAGTAGTAGTAGCACAAGAATAAAAAAAGAAAAGCCCCCCCCCTGCATTTTCAAGTCCTAATGTACAAATATGCACAGCATACTAGCACACTATTACAGACTTACCTGCACACTGAGCCCTCCAGCGCTGGGCTGTCACAGCTCCCCAGTGTATCCATCTTCACCCAGTCTTCCTTCCAGATTTGCGGGCTCCAGCTCTTTGAATGGCTGGGGCTGTGATGAAGTCACTCCCACGCAAGCCCCGGCTTCAACGTGGTGCTCTGCATTCTATGGCATACTGTATGCCCTGAATGCAGAACATCACTGTGCATGTGACGGCGGTTTGCGATATCGAGCCACTCTGTCGCCGCCAGACTGCGGTCAGCGGTCGGCAAGTGGTTAAAGGAGTATGACTAAAGCTTTTTTGCCCATACTTCTATGAATCACAGGAATGCAGTTTGTTCTGCATTCCTGTGACCCGCTTTCAGCCGACAGTGGGCTAAAGCCCGCTTGTTGACTGACGTCACTCAGCCAGTCCAGGCTGGAGAAAGATCCCAACTTCACAGTCTGGTTCCACCCACATGCCTAGATTGGCAGTTGGCTCAGCCTCTCGGCTGCGCCACTGGGAGACTGAGCCAGCCACTCCCTCCCCAGTCCAGCGCTTCATTGAGCACTGGAGGGGCAGAGCAGAGAGCCAGTCACTGACAAGTCACTGTTCTCTGCTCAAAGCAGAGTGGAGAACTGAGTGATCAGCGGTGTTTGACTGCTCACTTCTCACTGCGGAGGCAGCGGGGAACAGATGCAGCATCAGATCAATGCTCTATCCACCTATGTAAGTCTAAGGTTTGTTTTTTTTAAAAAAAAAAAACATATTTCTCTTTTAACCATCGCCTATTCAATAACACTGTAATAGCCCCTAAAACTAGTATTTGTTCCCGCTCCACACTGAGATATCTATTCTGAAAAGAAATAATTGGCTGTTGAGCTTTTCATTTTCTAGTTAAGGTGTTCTAAAGGCAGAACATTTTTGTACCTTAATGCATTCCCTGCATTAAAGCAGAGTTCCGCCCACATAAAAATGTTTTCTTTTTTTCTGGCATCCACCCTGTCTTCATTTATTATATACATAACAGAATTCATATCTTTAAATCCGGGTAGCTGTCCTATTTTTTTTTTATCATTTTCATTCTGACAGTTTCCATTTTAGTTGTGGGCATGTGAAGCCAGTCGCATCCTCTTCCTTTCCCTTCGTGGCAAGGTGCACGCTGGGTAACCAGAATGCACCTCTCAATGCACCTTCCAGCCCGCCGCCACTATGCAAGACTCTGTCACTCTGTGTGAAGCACATCTTACATACAGTGCTATGCGACACCCCCTCTCCTGAGGAACCTAAGGGCGTGTCAGTATCAGGACGGGGCTCACAAGCTAGCTAGCACTTCCCCCTTAGCCAGCTGACACTGCGATCACAGTTCTAAAGTTTACCTGGACCAGGACAAACATCTGCACTGTTGCCTGGGTCGCCCCGCAGAGCACTTGGCGTGCATTCACGGGGCCGGTATGTTATATAATTCTTCCCGACATCTGCAGTACAGATTCCTTCTAGGGGCGTGTCAGTGGTGGGAGGCGGGGCTGGACTCCGTTGTCATGGAGCTTTCGTGTCTAAAAAAAAGCTGCAGAGCAGCCTAGGGGCATGCTTGGTCTATGCAGAGCAAAGAGCAGCCTAGGGACATGCTTGGTCCATGCAGAGCAAAGAGCAGCCTAGGGGCATGCTTGGTCTCTCCAGAGCAGAGAGCAGCCTAGGGGCATGCTTGGTCTATGCAGAGTATCCTAGGAGGTGTGTTAGTGTCAGGGGCGGGGCACTGGAATAATGCAATTTTACAGTACAGGGATGCTCACTGACTCATGGGAAATGATGAGTCACATCTCCCAGGAGCCCAGGCGAGGCAGGAAGTGATGCAGAGAGCCGCGAACATTTTTTCCTCTAAAGATGAGTCAGATTAATTGGAGGACTTGAAAGATGTGAAGAATTTTTTCTGGGTGGAACTCCGCTTTAAAGTCAAAAATTTTCCAATATCGCCCCCTTATACATAAGAGCGATCTTTTTTCAGCACTGTGCTGGTCTTTCTCTCTCCTCACAGGACAAAGGGGCAGCAGGGGAGCCATTGACTTCTGCTATCAATCAAATCCTGCAGGGAGCCATGATGTGTGTCCGCTGGTGTGCCACCATAGGAAGCAGGTTCCTATGGTGGCACACACAGAAGAGGAGGAGCTTGGGGCACCGGCGGGGGGGCCCAGAAGAGGAGAAGATAACTTTGACATGTTTGTTGTTTTTCCAAAAAGAAAAATTAGCGTTTATGAATGCTTTAAGGCTACAACCTGTTAGGTGAAAATAAAGGTTTCCCTATTGAATATACTCAAGATTAGCTTCATACAAATTCCTCTTTTTCTTATTTTCAACCACAGAACCACAAAAGACTTCTCTGGAAATCTTCTTTTTAATAAATGTGCCATTTTCCGGAGCTAAAACTATGCAAATGATGTTTCTAATATGCGAATTTTAATGTGCTGCTGTTGTAAAGTAAATAACATACCAATATGCATGAAGGAAAGACAATTGCCAGGCTGTGTGCCCATTTATAAATCTTGATTTACTGTGAAGCACACGGTCCAGAACAGCAATTTCATCTTGTGGGTTTCACTGATCTGCAAAAGCTCACCTGATGGATCATCCTTAGCCCTGTAATTTCCAGCAAAACCATCATCACATGATTTTACTTACATGAGTTTGCAAGCAAAAATGTTATCAGTATAAACGCAGCAGGATTATGTATTCCACTGAAGTGGAGGAGTTCCGATTCTCCCTCCATAGGAATGCGGATTGCAATAGTTAATGAGATCAATTGTATGTAAGGATCTTACCGCATCTCTGAATCATAGAGAAGACAAATTTCATTCCACTTGGTTCTACTGCTATGACTTCAGTTTCACACAAGAATACCGAGACTTTCTCGAAACCTCTCCTGAGGATACCAGATAAACTTAAAGCAGAGCCCCGACCAAAAGGGGAAGGTTCTTTTTAAGGCCTCCTTCCCCCCTCCCCTTTACATAATGGCACTTTTTTGGCTATCTTTTGTAGCTGCTGACTTTTAATAAACACCAATTTGACTGGAGCTCCGGTTTAAGGTGGTAGTAAAGTCTCTGAGACAATATGAAATAATGTGCCCCCCCCTGTAGGTTTAAGCCATTATGTAAAACATTATGACAAACTTACAAATGGAGCCCTCCAGCTATGCACGATCAGGGCTCTCCCCCGTCCCTGGCACCAGTGTTGCCAACCGCCAGTAAATTTACTGACAGTTTGTAAAAAAAACAGTGATTTTTACAACTGTCTATAAATATCAGGGTCTGATAATTTGTCATGCTGTGCTGACTTTTTAAGTGTAAACCAGGCAAACTACTTGATATGGGTATTGTCAGTGTTTCCATGTTGTGTTTAAATATCAATTATCATAGTTTTTAATAGGAGTTCTATTATTTTTTAAGTTGTCAGTAAAAAAAAATGTGTTCCGCCAGTAAATTTGACATGTTTTGCCAGTAAAAAATGCTGTGGAAGGTTGGCAACACTGCCTGGCACATCCATCTTCACCCGGTCTTTGTTCTCTCTCTCTCAATGGAAGGTGGAGGAGCGCAAGGTCTCTAACATCCACCAGCTCTGTGATGTCATCATGGAGGAGAGGAAGAGGACTCCAGTGGCAATCTGTGAAGCTCTGGTGAACTCCATGCCCAAGAGGGTTAAGGCAGTGCTGGAAAATAATGGCGGCCACACAAAATATTGACACTTTGGCCCCAATTTGGACATTTTCACTTAGGGGTGTACTCACTTTTGTTGCCAGCGGTTTAGACATTAATGGCTGGGTGTTGAGTTATTTTGAGAGGATAGTAAATTTACACTGTTATACAAGCTGTACACTCACTACTTTACATTGTAGCAAAGTGTAATTTCTTTAGTGTTGTCACATGAAAATATATATAATAGATTTACAAAAATGTGAGGGGTGTACTCACTTTTGTGAGATACTGTGTGTGCGTGTGTATATATGTGTGTGTGTATATGTATATATATATTATAGACACTGTTTTCAC
>BLSH010197664.1:3211191-3223131 GCA_018402905.1 Glandirana rugosa
CCCCCCCCCCCCCCCCCTTTTTTTTTTTTTTTACCATTTAAGTAAAAGGTGGCCTTAAGCTTTAAAGCCGGCCATAGATGGATCGATTCGTGGCCGGTAAAGCAGTGACCAGCCAAGATTCAAACCATCTGTGGCCAGCGGAACACAATAGCTCTGCTGAAAGGGATTCCCCCATCTTCACTGAATGTGTTGATGGGGGAATCAAGTGATTTTCTTTCCTTCTACCATTGGTGAAAGGAAAGAAAATCAAATCATCTCTGGCTTGCCTAAGCCCTGAGTGCAAGAAACAGACTGAGTAGGTAGCATCAGATATAACATTACAGAAAGGCAAATTCTAGAGCCACGTAGACATAGGGAAGTGTGGGAGGGAAATTTTCATTTATCATTCTACAAACAAGACATTGCACAGTCATTATAATCCAGACAAAAACGGTCCTATTCACTGCTTATTATTTTAACCTTCTAAACATGTTTCCAGTAAAGGCAGAAGGGAAACCTGCAAGAAAACACATCTCACAGCCTGTAATCTCAGTGTTGCTTTCACTGGAATACTTCAAACAAGATGATTTAGGGATTAGCACCGTTTCACAGATAATATTGTGCACCAGCTGTTTACAGAATAAAATTGCTCCCATTACGTGGTTGATACTATTTGCAGCAGATTGTTGGATACCTGCTTTGTTGGTCTCCAGTATTTCAGTAATCCTTTCTTCCATTATGTCACTGTTTAACTGAACGCAGCTGCAGTCAATTTTGGGAAGCATAGTGCGTTAGCATGAGCTTGCAAAATCTTTTGTAAGTGTGCAGCAGTGTTAGAGTGACCACTGGGGTCCATGAAAAATCGAACAGTACCACTTGTTTCCAGGAACAATGGCACACTGACATTTGGTTACTCAAAGCAGGGGATGACGGCATTTTGGAACTCCAGAAACAATTGCCTACTAACGTGTTTTCAGAACAATGGCATTTTGAGGTTTCAGAATCACGGCATTCTGACATTTAAGGTTTCAGAATTCTGGAAGACTGACATTTTTATGTTTTAGAGTTATGCAACACTGGTACTTGGTACCCAGAGCATTGGGTGGCTTAAACTTAGGATAACAATAATTGTAGCTCCCGAGTAATGGCACACCTTTATGCTTGAAGGTCAGGAATAAGTGTGTTGATACTAAACAGTATACCACAATGGCACTTCAGACATTTGTGACCTGCAGAATCGTTAGCTCTGTGGTAAATACGTTGTCAGACTGAACTGTGTTTAAAGGCCTGGTAGCCCACTTTTATTAAAATGGTAAAAAAGAAATCAAAAGTCCAACCTAAAGTTTCCCACGCAGGGAGTCTTCTCCAGCAAAATATACACAATGGAAAATGCAGAGCCACTTGACTCTAAAGGCTCACTCAGTCACAGTAATGTGCTGCACAGGCCCACTCCTGGCCTCTAGGTAGGAAGGGGTTCTCCTGACACCCCAGGCTTTCTCACTCCTCCGAGACTTAAAGCGGTAGTAAACCCATGCATTTAACAGGTTAAAAACCAGTCACATTTCCGGCACGTGCCGGAAATGTAACAATCCCATTGGTTGTGCTCTAAACCAAACTGTCAAACCATCCAATGGCTGGTGTCCTAGCTGATCACATGTGCAGCATCATGGCAGTTGTAGATTAAACAGAGGCAAAGATGGTAGCTTCCTTGGCTGAAAATGATAGGAGGGTTTAATACCACTTTAAGGTTTCTCCTGGTCCCCAGGTGTCTCCGCTATAGTCTCCCAGACTCTCTCAGCTGATCCAACTTTCAGTTCACTAACCTGGAACCTCTCCCTTGTGGAGTGCCGTCTTGAGGATATTGCCTCGGTTGCTAAACAGGAGCACACCTCCTTCCTGGCTGCAGCAACTGCACCAACTCCTACTCCATCTCCACCTGCAACTCTCAGCAGACCATCATTATAAGGGTTTTGTGCACCTGGGTACACACTCTGCTGGTTGTCCACAAAATCCAGACAACTAGTTGGAGATGTCTTCCCTCCCAAGGCACTTTGAAATCTTCAAACTATGGA
Source organism: Glandirana rugosa (assembly GCA_018402905.1). Classification (NCBI taxonomy): domain Eukaryota; kingdom Metazoa; phylum Chordata; class Amphibia; order Anura; family Ranidae; genus Glandirana; species Glandirana rugosa. The sequence continues at coordinate 3,213,243 of BLSH010197664.1, forward strand.
GCCCCATCTGGAAATACGCAAATCTGGAGAAAGCTGCAAAAGCAGTTTTCTCCTCTCAAAATCTATGCTCCGTAGTCCTGCACCCAGCAAATGTGCAAACCCGCTGACCATTTCTATAGTGACAGCCTTGCAACGTCATGATGGAATAGCATATGTGCTTTTGGGAATTTCAGAACAATTATCCATCCAAAATTGTTTTGGGATAGTGGCATTTAAGAGATCTTGCTGTTCTAGTTTTCAGGTGGCGTAGTGTTTTCTGAAGGAATACAAGACGTTCTGTGGCTGAGGTTGGGATTGCAATGTCGTCCTTCACTTCAGCCAATCAGAGGAAGCTTTGTATAATTTTTTTTAAAATACAAGGCTTCCCGTGAATGGCTAAGCATAGTTACATAGTCAGGTTGAAAAAAGACACAAGTCCATCTAGTTCAACCAAAAAAAAAAGAAAGCAAAAACATAACCATACAATCCCATATACAATCCTTCACCCACAGTTGATCCAGAGGAAGCCTAAAAACCCCAGCAAAGCGTGATCCAATTTGCTATAATGGGGGAAAAATTCCTTCCTGATCCCCCGAGAGGCAGTTGGATTCTCCCTGGATCAACTTTACCTATAAATGTTAGTACCCAGCTATATTATATATATAATGATTTGTACAGAGGGGCAAAAAGATGTCTCTATCTCTGGAGTCCATACCTCTCTTAATACAAGAAAGGATTTTGCTCGCTTTGGAAACCACAACTTGGCATTGCATGCTATTATTAAGCTTATGATCTACCAAAACCCCCCCTATCCTTCTCCACTATGGATTCCTTCAGTTGTACTCCCCATGGTATGTATGATTCATGCATATTTTTAGCCCCGAAGTGCATAACTTTACATTTATCAACATTAAACCACATGGTTTCCCAATTAAAGAGTGCATTGAGGTTGGCTTGTATGTTGGAGACATCCTGTAAGGACATTATTCCACTGCATGGCTTGGTGTCATCTGCAAAGACTGCATTTGGTATCACTCCACCTGTGACAGGACCGGCGCTATACAGAAAGCATTGGCTCTGCTTTCTACTGCAGCCGCATGCTTCCTATAGCGCTGGCTCCGTAATGTACACTCCTGTTGATGCTCAGGGATGGCGGGTCAGGAACCCGCGATCTGGGCTTTCTGACCTGCCATCCCAGAGCAGGAGGTGGCAGGCCACGTCAGAGGGTGCCAGTGGTTGAGCACCTCTGCCTTAGACCGTTCAGAGTACGAATCATTAACCACTACTGTCTGAATTTGGCTTTTAGCCAGTTTTCTATCCGTTTACAAACTGATCTTTCCAAGCCTGAAGACTTTACCTTACATATTAGTTGTGTGTGGGGAACTGTGTCAAAGGCTTTTGCAAAATCCAAGTATACCACATCCACAGCCACCCCTCTTTCCGAGGTTTTACTTGCCTCCTCATAAAAAGAAATCAGGTTTGTTTGACAATTTCTGTCTTTCATGAATCCATGCTGTCTGTTGCTTAAAATATATTTTTCCAGCAAGAACTCATTTATGTGGTCTTTTATTAAACTTTCCAGTATCTTCCCAGCTATAGAAGTTAAACTAACAGGTCTATAGTTACTTGGGCACCACATTGGCCCATCGCCAATCCAGTGGGACATGAGCTCCCCCATGCTCCACAGAGCTGAAGAAAGTTTTTAATACATTTTGCCTTCTCTTTGTCCCCAGTAACCCACTCCAGATTGTGTAGAGGGTCTACACCAGTGGTCTCCAAACTGCAACTCAGGGGCCATATGCAGCCCTTTTCTCGCCTTTACCCAGCCCTTGGGGCACCATTTCATTCACTAATACCAACAATGTGGCATAGTTCTCCCCACTGACACCAATGAAGAGGCACTATTCCTACCAATAATACCAACAATGGGGCAAAATTTCTCCCAATGACACCAACAATGGGGCAAAATGATACTGATTGGGGCACTATTGCTTTCCAGGGGCACTAATAATGAAGCACAATTCTTCCCACTCACACCAACGATGGTATACTATTCCTTCCACTGACACCTTTGATGAGGGACAATTACTCCCACTGAAACAAGCAATGGGCCATTTTTTTTACCCACTGACATCTGGACCTTTTCTACTCCCAAGTGCCACAGTCCGGCCCCCTTAAAGTCTGAAGGGCAGTAAACCGGCCCTTTGTTTAGAAAGTTTGGAGACCCCTGGTCTACATGCTCAGATCTGATCTTTTTACTATTAATATATTTGAAGAATTTTTCGGGGTTTGTCCTACTATCTTTTGCAATCTGTCGTTCGCTTTGAATTTTTGCTTCCTTGATTTTCTTTTTACATATTCTGTTATATTCTTTGCACCATTTAAAAGATGATAGTGTCCCTTCATTTTTATATTTTTTAAAAGCTCTTTTCTTATCATTTATAACTTTTTTAACCACTTAAGGACAAGCCTCTTTTTGGAGTTCGGTGTTTACAAGTTAAAACCAGTTTTTTTTTTTTTTTTTTTTTTGCTATAAAATTACTTAGAACCCCCAAACATTATATATTTTTATTCTAACACCCTAGAGAATAAAATGGCGGTCGTTGCAAAACTTTGACACACCTTTTTTTTTTTTGAGTTAAGAAATAAGACAGCAGTAAAGTTAGCCCAATTTGTTTCTATACTGTGAAAGATAATTTTACGTCGAGTAAATTGATACCCAACATGTCATGCTTCAAAATTGCGCCCGCTTGCGGAATGGCAACCATCTTTGCAACTTGAAAAGTTCCATTGGCGATGTTTAAAAATTTCTACGGGTTAGCAGTTTTGAGTTACAGAGGAGGTCTAGTACTAGAATTATTGCTCTCGCTCTAACGATCACGGCGATACCTCACATGTGTGGTTTCATATGCGGAAGGGCTTCTGTGCGCGAGCTCGTGGGGATGGGGCGCTTTCAATTTTTTTTTTTTTAATTATTTATTTTATTTTTTATTTTTACACTGTCCTTTTTTAAAAGAAAAATTTTTGATTTTTATTACGATAAATGTAAATATGAGTTCTGGGGTCAAAAAGACCTCTAATCTCATATTTACACTTAAATGCAATAAGAAAAAGTTTACTTTGAAAAAAAAATGTCCCCTTTAAGAGCTATGGGGCGTGATGTCGCTTCCACCAGTCAATGCTGTGGAGCCGAGTGGGCGGCATCTTCCGCTCACTCGGCATCCAGGCACTGGGGGGAGCGGACCCGATCACCTCCGCCACTACTGGGGGGTCCTCTAAGCAGCGGAGATGACAGGAAACGGCGGGAGCTACCGACTGGTCCTCTTAGCAGCGGAGATGACGGGAAAATGGCGGGAGGGGGGCACCTCTCCTGCCACCGATTTAAAAGTGATCTTGTGGTGAATCTGCTGCTGAGACCACTTTTATCAGATGCAGAAACGGCCACAGAAAAAGAATTACCGGGGTTATGGTAGCTATCTGCTACCATAACAACGGTGTTCCACTTCAAAGGACGGCCGTAAAATGACTGCGGGCAGTCTGAAAATGGTTAACTTTGGCCGTGAGCCACATACGTTTTAATTTTAGCCTTTTAAACTTATTGCCCATGGGAATATACTTTGCAGTGAGTTCACATATAGTCTTTTTGAAAAATTCCCATTTATGTTCTGTGTTCATCGATGCCAATATTCCCTCCCAATCTAAGTCCTGGAGAGCAGCCCTCATCCTTGGAAATTTTGCTCTTAAAGTTAAGTGTTTTTATCTATCCCGTATATATTTGATGCTTGCAGGTTACATGAAATGAAATCATGTTCGGAGCACTGCTACCCAGGTGTTCTTTATATGAATATTGGTAATAAGCTCTTCATGGTTTGAGATTACCAGGTCCAGCAAAGCGTCATTCCTAGTTGGGGCCTCAATAAACTGGCCCATAAAATTGTCCTGTAATGAGTTTATACATTTTAACTGTCCCAGCAGCGCCATTACTCCAGTCAATAAGCAGCACTCAGTCCGACTAAATATTGGGGAGCAAGGTGGAAAGTTCACATCTGGCTGACGGAACACATTGCTGTATACTGCAGGTAGCTGATGCTACCTACAGTTTATACAGCGCACACATCTGCTGCAGCTGTCAGTAAAGGTAATAGTTCATTTGGACTATCTTGCAGTTGAGTTTTAATGAAACCTAAGTACTGTTCCTGAAGATGTCAAAATGCATTGGGTGGGACCATAGGCGCTGACGTTATTCCGCGCAGGAGCCCAACTCGCACCACTCATCTGGTGGCGTTTGCAGCCTGAAACTATTTGGCTTTATTACTCGGGTGCTTGGATAAGTCACAATTAAATGTGAATGTTCTACTATACTGTGGTTTTGTAAATAAAAAGGTTATATGCTATGGTGCTCCTCTTGTATATTACTTGGATGGAAGATATGTAGTTGGACGCACTGCATATAATGGTGTCTGGAGCAGATTATAAAGTGCTAATGACCTTCTGTTAACCACTTCAGCCCTGGGAGGATTTACCCCCTTCTTGACCAGAGCACTTTTTGCGTTTCGGCACTGCGGCGCTTTAACTGACAATTGCGCGGACGTGTGACGTTGTACCCAAACAAAATTTACGTCCTTTTTTTCCCACACAGAGAGATTTCTTTTGGCGGTTTTTGATCATCTCTGCGGTTCTTATTTTTTGCGCTATAAACAAAAAAAGAGCGACAATTTTGAAAAAAAAAAAAAACAATATTTTTAACTTTTTGCTATAATAAATATCCAAAAAACAAAATATATGTATAGAAAAATGTATTCATCAGTTTAGGCCAATATATATACTTCTACATATTTTTGGTAAAAAAAAAATCACAATTGGCGTATATCGATTGGTTTACGTAAACGTTATCAAGTCTACAAACTATGGGAATTGATTTATGGCGGTTTTATTATTATTATTTTACTAGTAATGGTGGCGATCTGCGATTCGTATCTGGACTGCGATATTGCGGCGGACAGATCGGACACCTTTGACACTTTTTTGGGACCATTGACATTTATACAGTGATCAGAGCTAAAAATAGCCATTGATTACTGTATAAATGTCATTGGCAGGGAAGGGGTTAACACTAACTGTGTGGGTGGACTGGCAGGGGCATAACTGATCTCACTGATCCCGATTTACAGGGATCAGTAGATATGTTATGTCCCCCCTCACAGAACAGGGAACTGCCATGTTTACATTGGAAGTTCCCTGTTCTGCCTCTCTATTATGCGATTGCGGGTCAGCGGCGGACATAGAGTCCGTCCGACCCGGGGAAATGCCCCCCGGCAATTCAGGTCCATGCTGTAGCCATCTTTCGGCTATAGCGCGGATCTGTAGTGGTTAAAGTGATACTAATGGCTCCATTTTTTTAAATTAAAACAACAAGCATGTCATACTTACCTTCCTCTGTGCAGCGGTTTTGCACAGAGTGGCCCCGAACCTCCTCTTCTGGGGTCCCCCAATGGTGGTCCTGGGCTCCTCCTCTTCCCGAGTGCCCCGTCAAGCAAACGTTTTCCCTGGGGTCACTCGTGCGGGCACACTCCCGAGTCCTGCTTCTGCGTCCCTTGACACAGACAGTAGGACTCGGGGCCCCCCCCCCCCCCGGCCTTGATTGACAGCAGCGGGAGCCAATGGCTTGGCTGCTATCAATCTATCCAATGAGGATTGGAGCCCGCAGCTTGAGCTGCTAGGCTCGTCCCCAGCGCGGGAACGATCGGGCTTAGGTAGGTAAACGGGGGTCTGGGGGGCTGCTGCAAAAGAAAAGGTTTTTCACCTTAATGCATAGAGTGCATTAAGGTGAAAAACCACGAGGCTTTACAGCCCCTTTTAAGGAGTCACAATGTCTGGCGAATTTTCGTTGGATCTGTTTCATGGAATAGGGAGTGTACACTAGTAAGTGAAGCACAGAAACAAATTGAAAGTGCTGAAGCACTTTGAATAGTCTGGACATAAGTGGTAAACTTTTGTACATTTGCTGATTTTTTTTTTTATATATATATATATATATATATATGTGTGTGTGTGTGTGTATATAATATAGTTTGTGCAATACTTTTGAGTAGTTTTTTGCCTATTTTGAAATTATCATGGCGCTTATTAATCAATTTAATCAATCAAGATTATAAATAGCACTTTTTTTATTATTGCACATATTCTTTATATGTAATGCACTAAAATTTGTACTTTATAGTAATAGGGTATATCCGTAGGTGTTGTATATATGTTTATTAAGCACTATAGCTTTTTTGTAGTTCTATTGTTTTAAATATCTTATGCTGGGTTCACATGTATGAAAATTGGATGCCTTTTTAACCACATCCAATTTGCAGAACATGTGAATATGACCGGTTTTCAATGGAGCTGGTTCACACATATGCTGGACGGTTTTAAAAAGGGTCCGGTGCGTTTTGTGGTCCGGTTCAGGTGCGATTCCAGGTAAAAATACACACCTGAACCGACTAAAAGAAACTCAGCGGACTGTTGCACTGAAACTACGGCTACTCAGCCTTAAGGTTTCTTGTATAGCAGCTTATATAGTTTTTAAATCAAGGTGTAGATAATCAATATTTTTTTGGAGTTCAGCTTCAAAGAGGTTGTAAAGGTTCAAATTATTTTTTTAATAAAAATAATAAACATATTCTAGTTACCTGCAAGGGTTTTTTTTACAGAGCAGCCCCGATCCTCCTTTTCTGGGGTGCCCTGCTGGAGCTCCTGGCTCCTCCTCTTTGAGTGCCACCATGGAGAGCCGCTTTGCATGGGGGCACTTGTGTAGCCGCGCTCCTGAGTCACTGGATTTGATTGACAGCAGCGAGAACCAATGGCTCCTGCTGCGATCAGTCTATCTAATGAGGACAGAGACAATGGCTGGAGCCGCTGGGCTCGTGCACATTGCTGGAATGGCTGGGCTCTGGGGGCAGCTGCAGCAAAGAAGGTTGTAAAACCATTAGACTTGTCCCTTTAATGAAAGAATCTTTAGCAGAAAAGTAAACATTTGTGCCTCATAGATGTGGCCAGTGCTACAGAAACATATAGGTTTATCAAGAAAGCAAGACCAAGTCCAGATGCTACCCTTTGAAGGGGGTGCATTGAGGAGTATTAGTATTGCGTATGCTTTTTGAATCTGTACGGCCAATCAGCAAAAGATATCGGTCTGCAATGCAAGTTGTGATGAATTTGCCCCAAAGAAGTGCAGGAATATTGCGACTTTAGTTGCACTGATTAGACCGGTTCAATTGCCGTTAATGGGGCGCGACTTCTCATGCGACTTTGTTGGGGCAGTGTGAACCGGGGCTAAATCTGAATAATAGATCAAATGTTTGCAGGTATGCCAGAATCTTTGAATTTATACTTTTGGATAATTGTTTTCACCTAGAAAGAACTGTTCTTTATTGTCAATTTACATGTCAAGGAGCCCACAGACCAGTGTGAAACATACATAGAATTTAAAGGGATACATTTCTCTTGCATTAATGGTGCAAGATGAGTTACCCATGGTAGCAGAAGTCTAGAGCAGTCCCTTGTAGGATGTGTTAAAAGCACAATGTGTAACTATTTATTTATGCCCTTGATCGGTGAGCACTTCTCTCAGCTCAGCACATCACACATGGCAGGACCACCCCGTCGTTGGTATCATTTATTATTAGCCTACTTAGCCAGCTCTAAATACAACATACAGCTGCTTTGCTGGCCAAGTGCAGGGAGAACTTGTATCATCAACCTCAAACTTTCTGGTAACTATCTAAATAGCAGCTGAAGTATAGTTTCATCTTGATAAGATACAATTTTGGGGTGATTTTTTTTCTGAGGATCTCAGATTGGAAATAAGCAACCATGGCAACCAGACATAGCCAAGGATTATTTTTCTAAAGTTTGGATTGGAAAACCTGGTTGGTTGATGTGGGCAGCAGTCTTAATTTTACCTTGTCCTTTATGAACCTTTGTAGATGACTACTTAAAGAGGAAGTAAAGCTGCCTTTTTTTTTCTTTCTGACCTGTAAAGTAAAGGCATAATGTGCTAGTATGCATTGCATACTAGCACATTATGTGAAACTTACCTGCAAACGAAGCCCTCTTTATCACTGCTGGAGGCCACATCAATCTTCACCTGTCTTTCTTCCAGGTCCGCGGACTCCGGCTGTGTGACTGGCCAGCGCCATGTGACATCACTCCTGTGCATGCACACGGGAGCCACCACTCACGGCACAGGGCTCTGAAGAAACGGCGCGGATGACCGTTCCTTCAGAATGCATGTGCCGATGACGTCATTGGCTGCATATACAGTAAATATTTACCGTATGTGGGCGGCACAGTGGTGTCGTGGATAGCACTTCTGCCTGGCAGCAAAAGGGTCGCTAGTTTGAATCCCAACCACAGCACTACCTGCCTGGAGTTTGCATGATCTCCTTGTGCCTGCGTGGGTTTCCGCCGGGTACTCCGGTTTCCTCCTACACTCCAAAGACATGCTGGTAGGTAAATTAGATCCTGTCTAAATTGGCCCTAGTATGTGTATGAATGTGAGTTAGGGACCTTAGATTGTAAGCTCCATGAGGGTAGGGACTGATGTGAATGTACAATGTATATGTAAAGCATTTCGTAAATTGACAGCACTATATAAGTACCTGAAATACATAAAAAAAAATAAAAAATACCTCCTAAACTGCACGTTTAGGAGATATTTACAGTACCAATAGGTAAGTCTTATTATAGACTTACCTATAGGTACAAACAATTGATGGAAGTTCACTTCTACTTTAAAGACGTACTTCCCCTGTGGATCAGAGGAGTGCAGTTTGTTTTGCACCCATTTTCAGCAGACCCGGAGCGGGCTGAAGCCCGTTGTCGGCTGACATCACAGAACCTGTCCAGGCACTGGAAGGATTGTGACCATATGATCGTGATCCACCCACATGCCTGGATTGGCACCTGGCTCAGCCTCTCGGCAAACCACTGAGAGGCTGAGCCGGCCGCTCCGCCCCCTCCACAGCCCAGCGCTCCAGTTAGCAAGAGGGAGCAGAGCAGAGAGCCGGTGAATGACAGTCACCAGCTCTCTACTCACAGAGCTGGGAGAACTGAGCGATCAGTGGGGTTTTATCTCTCGATTCCTGGTGTTAGAGCCAGCATCGGACCGATGCTGCATCCAGCTAGGAAAGTATGATTAAAAAAAAAAAAGCAAATCCTATACTTCTCAGAATGCCGAAGTATGAAATGACCCTTGTGGGGGTGAATCAAATGCCAGTTTATCAGGGAAACCTTGCCTAAAATTGTTGTAAAATTGACATGTTGCTTGAAAAAAGGCCCTGTTGACCATTTGGAAATGCGGACAGAATCAGCACGACGCCAAATCATGCTATAATTGCGGGTCATCCTTTAATGGCACCCCACATGTGGTGCGATTTTTCCGTGTTACAAAACACACTAGAATTGCAGAAAAATGAGTCTGGCTCAGGGCCTATGGCGCCGCTGCTGTGCGTCAGCAAATCAGGAGAGAGAGAGTCCTGGACGGCCGAGGCACTTGTTCTCATTGCTGGATAGAGATGGGGCTCAGGTAAGTAATAGGGGGGCTGAGGGGGAACTGCTACACACAGAAGAATACATTAAGATAAAAAAAAAACCTTCTGCCTTTACAACCACTTTAACACCGCAACAGACCAGTGTGAAGACATACATAGAATTTAAAGGGATACATTTTTCCTGCACTAAAGGTGCCAATAATGGCTGACACTAAATGTATATTCATTTAAACTTATGATAGTAATTAAAAAGTTGAATATAATACAATTCTATATAAAAAAAATATATATATATATATTTTTTTTTTTTTTTTTAAAAACTATAATTTTCGGTTTTGGCACCAAAATTTCCATTCGGTGCACCTCTTAAA
>BLSH010197664.1:3249397-3259818 GCA_018402905.1 Glandirana rugosa
CACAAGGAGTTGTAGGGGAAATGTAATGTGTTGGGGGACGTGGAGACCTGGGGTAATGAAATGTGTCGGGGGATGTGGAGACCCGGGGAAATGAAATGTGTCGGGGGGAGGATCAGGGGTCTGTGTAATGTAAATCGGTCCAGAGGTGCAGGGGGCTGTGTAATGTAAAGGGGTCCTGAGGTGCAGGGGGTTGTGTAATGTAAAGGAGATGCAGAGGAGCAGGGGGCTGTGTAAAGTAAAGGGGCCCAGAGGTGTAGGGGGCTGTGTAAAGTAATGGGGTCCAGAGGTGCAGGGGGTTGTGTAATGTAAAGGGGATGTTGAGGAACACCTCTCAATCCACCCCTCTACCTACTCTTACTAGGTGATAGGTATTGGTATCGGCGACTACCAAAGGTAAAGTATCGGTACTCATACTCGGTGGCAAAAAAGTGGTATCGGTGCAACCCTAATTAATACTACTCTAAGGGCTCATTTACACTTGCTTCGGCTTCAACGCACGTTAAGGGCTAGTTTACACTTGCTTCAAGACAAGGCTTCAGACACGCTTTGTTAAAGCTCTCGGAACACCAGTCAAAGCTCATGTCACTAAATAAAGTTGTTAGTTTACAGTCCTGTTTACACCTTGCTTCGGTGGGGCTTCGATGAGGCTTTGGTGGGGCTTCGATGAGGCTTTGGTGGGGCTTCGATGAGGCTTTGGTGGGGCTTCGATGAGGCTTTGGTGGGGCTTCGATGAGGCTTTGGTGGGGCTTCGGGGAGGCTTTGGTGGGGCTTCGGGGAGGCTTTGGTGGGGCTTCGGTGAGGCTTTGTTGGGGCTTCGGTGAGGCTTTGTTGGGGCTTTGTTGGGGCTTTGTTGGAGCTTCGGTGAGGCTTTGTTGGAGCTTCGGTGAGGCTTTGTTGGAGCTTCGGTGAGGCTTTGTTGGAGCTTCGGTGAGGCTTTGGTGGAGCTTGGGTGAGGCTTTGGTGGAGCTTCGGTGAGGCTTTGGTGGAGCTTGGGTGAGGCTTTGGTGGAGCTTCGGTGAGGCTTTGGTGGAGCTTCAAGCGAGCTTTGCCATAGACTTCTATGGTGCTTCAAAGCATCTTCAAAGCCTCAACTAAAGCTACATGAGGTATAATTTTTGAAGTGAAGCAAAAGCAATTTGTAAACAGGACTATAAGCTAACCATTTTATTTCATGATAGGAGCTTTGACTAGCGCTCTGGGGTTTTTATTTTTTTCTCTACAAATGTTTTTCTTTGTTTCTGTCACAAATCTTTGCAAATACGTACATTTTCTGCATCACTAATGAGGCTACACTGATGAGGCAGTACTGACAGTGGCATCACCAGGGTTGGTGTCCCCTGATGCTGTAAAAAATGGTGTTTGCCCAGACTTGGCAGTCTCCCCAGAGACTCAAGTCGCTCCGACTTAGAAAAGATTTCAGGCGACTTGCATTGACTTTTATTACAGTCAAGTCGCGCTGAGTCGCCCCGCAAGTCGGACCCCATTAACTGCACTAAAAATCGCGGTAATGCCTGATGGAGATCGCAGGGGGGGGGGGGTGGATCGAGATCGCAATTTTAATACGATTAATCGTGCAGCTCTAGCGTACAGTGTGGCTCTCTCTCTGGTGGTGTGCGTACAGTGTGGCTCTCTCTCTGGTGGTGTGCGTACAGTGTGGCTCTCTCTGGTAGTGTGCATATAGCGTAGCTCTTTCTGGTGGTGTGCATTCAGCGTGGGTCTCTCTGTGGCTTCTCCCAGCACAGTCATCTTTTTCTTGTCTCCCGTAGCACTCACTCCCTCAGCTTTTTCCCATGCTTCCCCCCCCCCCCAGCAGAGTGCATGCTGGGGGCTGTAGCCTGCTTCTGTGTACAAAACTGGGGCTGCCAATCTTTTGGGACTATATGTCCCATGATGCTCCATTAGACCCTGACCTCTTCTGATTGGCTCCACTGTGGCCAATGGGGAGGGAAACAAACCAGCAGCACTGAACCAGATGAGATAGAGTGTGTGTGTATATATGTATGTGTGTGTGTTTATATATATATATATATATATATATATATATATATATATATGTGTATATATTCTGTGTCCAGCAGCACCCCCATCCCCCTGTCTTCATCTCACCATCCCCCCCCCCCCCCCCCCCCCGGCCGCCCTTCGGTCCGTCCGTCCATCTGCCCACCTGCCAGTCACCCCACCGGCTCAGGACCAGGGCAGGACGGGCGGCTCAGCCTCTGGTACACTCGGGCAGCTGGAGAGGAGACACACTGCCAGTGTGCAGCAGCCGTGCCACCCAGACGAAGACTACATAGTGACAGGCTCCACACAGTGCACTGTGCAGTAGCGAGAGAGGAGGAGAAGCCGGGACACCTGACACCGCGGCTCGGCGTTGGGTGTTCCGGTTGAAAAAAAAAATTTAAAAGGAAGCCAGGGCTGGTGTCACCCCTCTGGTGGGTGTCACCCGGGTGAGGGCCCCGCACCCTCTAGTGACGCCAGTGAGTACTGATGAGGTGGCACTGATGGTGAGGTACATATATGCAGCACTGATAGGCGGCACTGACGGGCACTGATAGGCAGAACTGACGGGCACTGAAAGGCAGCACTGATGGGCACTGATAGGCGGCACTGATGGGCACTGATAGGCGGAACTGATGGGCACTCATACGTGGCACTGATGGGCAGCAATAATAAATGCCATTTTTTAAGGATGCATTCCCTGGTTGTCCTGGGTGGCATTCAAGTTGGGCACTAAGTGCCATCCATGTTGAGTACTGTGCCCCTTACCTGGTGGTCTAGGGTGGGCTCCCTGGTGGTCAGGGTGGGCTTCCCTGGTAGTCTCCCTGGTGGTCCCTGGGTGGGAATTCCCTGGTGGACCTGGTGGCATCCCTGGTGGTCCTAGGTGGTGATCCTACGGAGAGCTGCACTGAAAAACAATCAGTGCAGACTCCCCTGCCAGGAGAGCAGCCAATCGGCTCTCCTCTACTCGTGTCTGCAGACGCAAGTAGAGGAAAAGCCAGTAAATGGCTCTTCCTGTTTACACTGTGACCAGCCGTGATTGGTCACGGCTGATCACATGGTAAAGGGCTTCCGATTGCTCTTTACTGAGCTCGGTAATGCGGTGGGTCAGACTGACACACCGCACCACCGATCGCTGCGATGCATGCCCCTGCGGGCGTGCGATCGCGGGTTATCCTGAGGGACGTCAATGGACATCCAGTCAGGATAATGGTACCACCGACCGGCTGTCATTTGTCTATAGGCTGGACGGGAAGTGGGTTAAAACAAGCTTTGTCATAGACTTCTATGAAACCTTTGAAGATGCTTTTTGAAGCACCACTAAAGCTACATGGGGTTTAATTTTTGAAGCAAAGCCAAAGCAAACACGAGGTGTAAACAGGACTGTAAACTAACCATTTTATTTAGTGATAGGAGCTTTGACTGGTTTTCAGAGAGCTTTAACAAAGCGTGTCCGAAGCCTAGTTTTGAAGGAAGTGTAAACTAGCCCTTAAAGCGGTTGTATACCGATCATAAAAAAAAATCTGTAAGGCACCGCATAATAGCTCATTATGAAATACCTTAGAACGAAGATCCAACAGGGCTGCCCGGTCCCCTCTGATGGAGCTTGCATCTTTCCTCGGGGGTTCCTTTCGGGTTCGCGTCTCCGGCGATGTGAGTGGCCGGAGCCGCGAGACATCACTCCCGCGCATGCACGCGGGAGCCCTCCAAGGTCCTGCAGGATAAACTGGAACTTCACTGCACATGCGCGGCTGACGAGCGTCCCACGTTTTTTCATTAACATATTGGTGCTGTCAAAACGCGGGCAGATTTGCGGCGATTCAAAACGCTGTGATCTGAATGCAGCCTTAGTCTTGCCTGTTTGTATGTATTTATTATATTTTATGTTAAAGTATTTAGGTATTCCTCCATGTAGATGCATTACATCCCCCACTGGGTAAAGAAATGAAACTTTCTAAACCTCCTTTATGTACTAAAGCGCCACTCCAGCCAAAATGTTTTTTCTCCTATCGTTCACTGACAGACGCAGCTCATCATGACATGTGGGGTTTATGCTTGTGCCACTAGGAGTTAACTAGGCAGGGAAAAGAAACAGCTTGCCCCTCCCATGGGGGCTGTCCTTTCTTACTACATAAACCCCCTCATAGCATAGCTCTTCAGTTTTTATGCCTAGTTTGCAAGGAGTTGACCTGGCTTCCCTTTAGGGGAATTTGTGGTCCTGTTTGTGACCATTTTTTATTTTAATTTTTCCTTTTCCTCTAGCGCTCAGAGCGGCCGTTTGCGGTACTGCACGTTTCATGAAGGTATTTTTTGGCCTCTAGTGTTTAACGGCGGCCATTTTGACTGCATGCCTCTGCAATACACGTGTGTGCAGCGTTTCCCCTTTTCTGTGTAACGGTTGTGATCTGGCGGCGCGGCTCTCTGACGATCCATCCAGGGTTACAGGCAGCGGAACAGCAAGTATAGCTGGGCTCCCTGTGGGTGCTGGTGGTGGTGGGTGCAGTCCTCCTGGGGTCCCTGGTGCACTCTGGGGCGGTGGTGTGCGGCAGTGTGGGGGTGCCACATTCTCTTTTAGTCCCCCTGTGTGCAACTAAGTGTTTTCTGGGGGAAAGAATGGCAGATTACACTGCTGAGCCTGCTGAGGAGGCGCAATCTGCGCAAGGGGCATTTATGGACCAGCTGCGGGCGGTCTTTAGCGAATTTCTCCCCTGGGCGGAGGTCGCTCAACAGGCCCCCAAGAAGCGTCCCCCTCCTCCTCTTTATTCATCAGGGGAGGATTCTGAGCCGGAAGTGGCCTCAGGGGTCTCAGGGACCCCAGTGGACCTATCTGATGGGGAACTGGGCCCATCGTATGGCGAAGCGGATCAGGGGCCGCTGACTGCGCGAGAAAAAACGTTGGTTGCTACCATTATTGCTGGCATTCGCACAAAGCTGCGACTGGGTCAGGATGGCAAATCTCCGTCTGCTACGTATGTGTGTGGGTCCTCTAGGCCCCCTAGGGCCCCCAAGGCTTACCCCTACAATGAATTTTTTGATCATTTTCTTTATCGTGAATGGCAGCGTCCACAGCACTCTTCTTCACTGTGAAAACGGTTCGCTGCTCGCTATCCCTTTGAGGAAAGCTTTTTGAAAAAATGGGAATCGCCTGTGATGGACCCACCGATAGCACGCCTTAGTAAGGCGACGACCATTCCTCTGGAGGGGACTCCTTTTAAGGATCCCGCTAATAGAAAAACAGGCGCTTTTAAAGTCGCTGTTCCTGGTGGCAGGTTCCGCTGTGCGACCAGCCTTGGCGTCCGCCATGTCGGCACAATATCTATCCGAGTGTATGGAAGAGCTCCTGAAGGATCTGGAAGACGGTCGCCTGATGGATGCGCCAGAGAGGGCTGAGTTTTTGCTCCAAGGGTTCAAGTACCTTTGTGATGCGGCTGTTGATTTACTGCCGATGTTATCCAGAATAACGATTTTTGCCGTCATACTCAGACGGATACTTTGGTTTTGGTTCTTGGTCCGGTGACCACGCTTCCAAAAAAGGTCTTGCTGACCTCCCTTTTCAGGGTGAACGTCTACTTGGTCCACGTTTGGATGAGATTATTAAGGACTTCACGGGAGGTAAGAGTACCTTCCTTCCAGAGCCCCGCAGGCGTGAGTTTCGCCGTAGACAGGGGCCCCCTCCTTCTGTTCAGAAGAAGTTTTTTCGCGCCCCGGGCGCAGCAGGTAAAGGGACCCGCCCCGGTAAGGTCGCTGCAGGGGCCAGAAGACGGCAGTGGCAGCGCAAGACCGAAAAGGCGGAGGACAAGTCCTCCGCCTGATGGGTTGCCCCCACCCGGGTTTCGGGTGGGGGGACGTCTTCTGGGGTTCACAGGCCGGTGGCTGGCTCACATTTCCGACTGCTGGGTCCGGGAAGTGGTGTCCACCGGGTACAGGATAGAGTTCAGTTCTCTACCCCCAGACAGGTTCTTCCCATCGAATTTAGGGCTCCTGCAGGAATGCCGGGAGGCTCTTTTTGGGGCTGTACAAGCACTCTCAGACCAGGGGGTGATCGTGCCAGTGCCTCCAGAAGAGAAGTTTTGAGGGTTCTACTCGAATCTATTTGTGGTTCCCAAAAAGGGGGGGGGGGGTGGTTCGGCCCGTACTGGACCTGAAGGCCCTGAACCGGTATGTCAGGGCGCGGAAATTCCGGATGGAATCTATCCGCTCGGTTGTGGCCGCCCTTCATCAGGGGGAATTTCTGGCATCTCTGGACATCAGGGATGCGTACCTCCATGTACCCATTCATCCACGACATCAGTGCTTCCTACGCTTTGCGGTAGGAGACCTCCATTTTCAATTTGTGGCACTCCCCTTCGGCCTGGCCTCAGCACCTCGAGTTTTCACAAAACTGCTAGCCCCGGTGTTAGCGTTGCTGTGACCGAGAGGCATTGCGGTAGTAGCCTACCTAGACGACCTGCTCTTGCGAGCGGAGTCCGCCTCGGCTCTGGAGGAGAATGTGGGAATCACAATGACCTCACTGCAGGACTTCGGCTGGTTGATCAACCTGCAGAAGTCGTCGGTCTCTCCATCCCGTCGCCTGGCTCGGTGGGACAGGTCCCCTTGGTCATTGGATCTTCTGATCCGTCTGAGTTCCCAGACCAGGGCGTCTCTGACCTGGTGGCTTCGGGACTCAGCCCTGATTCAGGGGAAGTTGTTCCTGCCCCTTCAGTGGGTGATCATCACCACGGATGCCAGTCTTTCAGGCTGGGGAGGGATCCTGGGGCAGCTGTCTGCCCAGGGCCGTTGGTCGGCACAGGAAGCTCGCCTCCCCATCAACGTTCTGGAGCTGAGAGCAATCAGATTGTGCCTTTTTCACTGGACTGTGAGATTGCAGGGTCGTCCGATTCTAATTCAATCGGACAATGCCACAGCAGTGGCGTATGTGAACCATCAGGGCGGCACAAAGAGTCCAGCAGCTGCAGCAGAGGCAGCTCTGATACTACGTTGGGCGGAACGTCACGTTCCGGCGATCTCAGCCATTTACATTCCGGGTGTGGAGATCTGGCAGGCGGACTTTCTCAGTTGCCAGACGCTGGACCAGGGAGAGTGGTCTCTCCACCCGGAGGTGTTCAACCGAATTGCCGCAGATGGGGGACGCCAGACGTGGATCTCATGGCGTCCCGGTTCGATCACAAGGTGGAAACCTTTGTGTCCAGAACGAAGGATCCGTTGGCAGTGGCCACAGACGCAGACAGTGGCCCCCTGGGGCCGTTATCGTCTTCTGTACGCCTTCCCTCCGATAAAACTGCTTCTGCGATTGATACCCAGGATAAAGGCGGTGGGGATACCATTAATCCTGGTGGCTCCAGATTGGCCTCAGCGCACTTGGTACGCCGCTGTGGTGCAAATGGTGGCAGACGCCCCTTGCCGGCTCCCGCTGCGAGACGATCTTCTGTCTCAGGGACCCATCTTGCACCCTGCTTTACCCTCGCTGGCTTTGACGGCTTGGCTATTGAGTCCCAGGTGCTAAGAGACAGGGGAGTCGCAGACTCCGTGATTCCTACTTTGTTAAAAGCTCGCAAGTATACTTCTCGCAAGATTTATCACCGCACCTGGAAGGCTTAC
Source organism: Glandirana rugosa (assembly GCA_018402905.1). Lineage (NCBI taxonomy): Eukaryota > Metazoa > Chordata > Amphibia > Anura > Ranidae > Glandirana > Glandirana rugosa. Next base: position 3,256,994 of record BLSH010197664.1, read on the forward strand.
ATAGCTTGGTGCAAGGCGGAGGGCCATAACCCTCGCTCTTATGTCGTGTCCAGGATCCTGACTTTTCTACAACAGGGCTTGAACAAAAAACTGGCTTTGAGTACTCTCAAGGGCCAAATATCGGCTCTGGCGATTCTCTTTCAGAGAACTTTGGCTTCGCACTCGTTGATTCGTACCTTTGTACAAGGTGTGCGACACGTGGCGCCTCGGGTGAGAGCTCTGATGGCTCCGTGGGGATCTGAATTTGGTGCTTTCTGTTCTTCAGAAGCCGCCTTATGAGAATATCAGGGAGATTTCCTTACAACTGCTGTCGCAGAAGGTGGCCTTTTTAGTTGCCATCTCTTCCGCCAGACGGGTGTCTGAATTAGCAGCACTATTGTGCAAGTCTCCCTACTTAGTCATGCATAAGGATAAGAGGGTCCTGCGACCCTCTCCTTTCTTCCTTCCGAAGGTGGTTCCTTCCTTTCACATTAATGAAGATATTGTCCTTCCTTCATTGTGCCCTCGTCCATCGCACCCAAAGGAGTTTGAACTGCATACTTTTGACGTAGTGAATGCCTTACGGGTGTACTTGGCTGCTACAACTTCTTTTCGAAAAGCTGATGCTTTGTTTGTGCTGCCAGAGGGCCCGCGCAAAGGGTTGGCGGCCTCGTCGGCTACGATTTCTCGTTGGATTAGAAAAACCATTACCCATGCGTATTCTGTTCGGGGCAAGGTTCCCCCTTTTCCGGTCACGGCTCATTCTACCCGGGCTGTTAGCACTTCCTGGGCTTTTAGACGCCAGGCCTCGGTGTCACAGGTGTGTAAGGCGGCCACTTGGGCCTCGGTTCACACTTTCACTAAGTTTTATAAAGTTGATGTGTTTGCATCTTCGGATGCTGCTTTTGGCCGCAAAGTTTTGCAGGCGGCAGTGTAGGCTCGTCTGGCGCCTCCTTAGAGGTTGAGTTGGGTACTGTTGGCGTTTACCCACCCCTCTTTTTGACACAGCATGGGGACGTCCCCACACGTCATGATGAGCTGCGTCTGTCAGTGAACGATAGGAGAAAAAGGGATTTTATTAAAACTTACCGTAAAATCCTTTTCTCCGAGTTCACTGACAGACGCAGCACCCACCCCTCTGTCCTCTGTTCTTGTACGGCTTGTATACGAACTGAGGAGCTATGCTATGAGGGGGTTTATGTAGGAAGAGAGGATGGCCCCCATGGGAGGGGCCAGCTGTTTCTTTTCCCTGCCTAGTTAACTCCCAGTGGGACAAGCATAAACCCCACACGTCATGATGAGCTGTGTCTGTCAGTGAACTCGGAGAAAAGGATTTTACGGTAAGTTTTAATAAAATCCCTTTTTTTTTTTCCTTGGAGTTGGAAGGGTTACAGCCCCTGTCAGATTTTTATTGTGGTTTGCTGAGTGTTCTCAGTGTCTGGTCACCAAGACAGAAAGTGAGTAACATTTCTCCAACCAGGAAATAAGCAACAATAAGTAATTTTTTTTTTTTTAGCGTGGGGGATAGATGAGAATGTCTGTCAGATTTTTATTGCTTTCTCTGTCCTTGTTGGAGAGATTTGCACACGTCGCCAGGGCAGCAGATCTTCCAAGCACAGAGACAGATGGCACTAAAACCCAGCAGAGGTCATATTTCTTCCTCGCTCTTTGCGGGGAAACCAAAAAATATGTTTTTGTGAGTGTTTTTTTTCAGTGGTATTGAGAAGACTCATCATGGTAATGTAATTCTGTAGCTTTCTTGCTTGCTTAGTTGCTGCTGCCTGCTAGAGTTGGGTTTCAACCTTACTGACTGCAGGTGAGAATTCAGAAATAGGCGGCAGCAACATGTGCATGGTGGTGGGAGGAGAACAGGAGAGACATATTGATGAGGCTGAAATGGTGAATACGACAGGATGCTGTGGGGAGAACACACATTTTAAAATAGGTTAATGCAAAACATACACTATATTACCAAAAGTATTGGGACACCTGCCTTTACACGCACATGAACTTTAATGGCATCCTAGTCTTAGTCCGTAGGGTTCAATATTGAATTGACCCACCCTTTGCAGCTATAAGGGCTCGTTTACACTTGCTTTGGCTTCAACGCACATTAAAGCCCCTACTGCATCAACAAGCTTTTATGATGTGTTTTTGGGGCTTTGGTCGTGCTTCAATGAGGCTTCGGTGGTGCTTCAATGAGGCTCTTTTGAAGCTTTGTTGAGCTTGGCTGATGCCCTGCGTGTTTGTTGATATCTCACACCTGCAATTTCTCCAAAACAAAGTGAAGCTAAAGCTGAATTAAAGTGGTTGTCCACTCGTGACAACCACTTTAACCTACAGGTAAGCCTATCATAAGGCTTACCTGTAGGTGCCCTGCATATCTCCCAAACCTGCACGGTTCAGGAGATATGCAGTGTACTAGATGTACCGACGTCATTTCGGCACATGCGCAGTGAAGAAACAGCCTCCATGCCGTTTCTTCACTGAGATCGTGCCGTGACTGGCGGGCTCCTGTGCGCATGCGCGGGAGTGATGTCACGTGACTCCGGCCAGTCTCAGAGCCGGAGTCACTGCACTGGAAGGAAGAGGGGCTGAAGATGGACGCTGCCAGCATAGGGGACATCGCTGGATTTCGCAGGCTTGGTTTGCAGGTAAGTGACACATAATGGGCTACTATGCGATGCATAGTAGCCCATTATGTTTCTACTTTGCAGGGGAATATAGAGGAAGTAAACCCCATCAGGGTTTACTTCCTCTTTAAAGCCTCTGAAAAGCTGCAGATGCTTCAAGCGAGCTTCAAACAAGCTTTGTCATAGACTTCTATGGAGGTGTTAAAGAGGTTT
>BLSH010197664.1:3262297-3294163 GCA_018402905.1 Glandirana rugosa
CCCCCCCCCCACAAAGCACAGCAGGGGAGATCGCTGTACTAATATCACATGGTTAGTACAGCAGCTCTTCCTTAGCTGTCATTTTTTTTCTATCATTCAGCCCTGCTGGGTTGAACGAAAAAAAAAAAACTAGTGTATGCAAGGCTTTGTCATCTCCCTCCATACACATCACAATCTAGCCATACAATCAACTTTAGATTTACCAAATCTATGAAATGTGCAGACCTACCTTATCTATCTGATCAATATGTATCCATTCAGGAAAGCTTTTGTATTACAAAGCAGTTGGTGAATCTAAAGGAGGCTGTAGAATCAGTGCGGTGCCCAAGAATTTTTTTTTTTTAGTTTCTATACCCCTCTGTGGAATTGATTCGGGGGCTGCCCAGGAGCAACATCTATAAAGTTATTAATTCCAGTGTAGAATTGCCCCCTCGTGTTTGTTCAGGGGTATTATCTATGCAAACTAAATATAGATGAAGACTGGTGGGCTAGGTTACCCCATGGCTTCTTATTAGTGATGCACGGAAATTTCAGCCACCGAAAATTATCTGCTGAAAATGGGGCTTTCAGCATTGTGCCAAAAGAAAAAAAATGCATCAAAAAACACAACATGGGTGCATTTTTGATGCGTTCTTTCTGCATTTTCAATACATTTCAGTGGGCAGGTGTTTCTTTTAACTGACCAAATATGCACCAAAAATACAACAAGCAGGATTTTTAACACTACTTCAAAAGGTGCTGATAATAGCAGATAATAAATTCATGATATTAATTTAAAAGTCGAAATATAATAGTTATTTATAAAAAATATATATATTTTTTAAAATCATCAGTTTTGGTTTCGGCGTCTTGAATTTTCATTTCGGTGCACCACTACTTCTTATGTTTGGGAAACCCCCAATAGCAAGATCCCAAGCTGTAAATCAGGACTCTGTTCTTGTCCGCCTGGGATCTTAGGGTGCTCCCACCCACCTTTGTGTGTTCCAACTCCTCCTGATGCATTCTTCATTAAACGAGGTAAATAAATGAAACGGTGGTGAAACTCCATTATAATGGCCACAGCAGGTGTGCAGACCCTGGAACTCAGCACAGATATCTCAGCAGTATAGTTTACGAGCAATATAATAAATCCTGTGTTTAAAGGCCATCTCTGAATTTTTCTGATCTCTCTGTAGCCACTCTGTTTTTTCTTTTTTTTTTCTTTTTTACCTTCCTTTAATTTGTGCATTATCTACCCATCGAAATCCCATACTGAGGTCGAGGTGATGACTTCTCCATGGGCCTCTACAGGGCTCCCTACCTGACCTAGAAGCACCCTGCAGAGCCTGGGAGAGGAGTGGCATTGAGGCACACCCAGTGCACTACTAGGCAGCTTGGTTAACCAGTCTGCTCAACAGGAAATGGACAATATTTCCTATTGAATTACACCTAAAGGTAGCCAGTGGCCATGTAAAGAAATCCTCCAGCAATAAAGTTGGAGCACTTAATTTTTTTTTTAATGCCAGGACAGCTTTAGAGTGTAACTCCACTTTTGTTGAGAAAAAACATTCCCTCCTTGGTGATCTATATACATTTAGGGATTTTAATGAACATTGTTGCAGATTCCTACATTTTGTTGTTCTGAAGATGTCCTTGTGTGTTTGTCTGTACCCATGTGGGAAAGTGAGTCTGATGGGAGTTGTTTTGTAATTATCAATCAGCTGCTGCACCTGCAGGGCACTAATGAGGAAAATTGCAGGGTCTGCATTTCTTTAGACGTGATTTCCTATTGTGAGTATCTCACCAAAAATAACATTTTTGTTGCAGGGGATGCCTGAAATCTTACTTGCGCCTTAGTGCAGGCTTCTGGGAAAATCAGTGAGCCAATCACACTAGCAGGGAATGGCATTTCTGGGGTTCTGTGTACAGAACACCTCCAGGTTGCCATATTGCATTTTCAGAAAATTATAGAGCTGCAGATTGAAAAGGAAATGTAATTTTCAGTTAAAAATGGTTACACTTGACGACCAGCCGCTGCACTTATACTGCGGCAAATCGCCGGAGGTGTATGTCCGCACATGCACTCACTTTTGTGGGCGCGCACTCCCATTGGCCAGCAGGGGAGCCAATCAACGTGTCCAGCAGACTGGATGTCCGCCAGCCACCCATGATCATTCCCCGCGGGGACAGAACGGGGATCTGCCACTGTAAACAAGGCAGATCTCCATTCTGACATGGGAGAACACACAGATCCTGTCTTTCTGCTTAGCAAGAAGATGAATCTGTGTGTTTCTCTAGGCAGCCCATTCCCCCATACAGTTAGAACACACAGTGAGGGAACATATTTAACCCCTTGATCGCTCCTAGTGTTAACCCCTTCCCTGCCAGTGCCATTAGTACAATAACAGTGCATATTTTTAGCATTGATTACTGTAATAATGTCACTGGTTCCCAAAAAATGTAAAAAATGTCCGCTAGGTGTCCGATCTGTCCGCCGCAATGTCGCAGTCCCGCTAAAAATTACTGATCGCCGCCATTACTAATAAAAAAAAAATAAAAATGCCGTAAATCTACCCCCTATTTGGTAGATGCGATAACTTGTGCGCAAACCAATCCATATACGCCTATTGCAATTTTTTTTACCAAAATTATGTAGCAGAATAAAATACATATCGGCCTAAACTGATGAATGAATTTGTTTTTTTACGTTTTTTTATTGGAAATGTTTTATAGCAGAAAGTAAAAAAAAAGTGTTTATTTCTTTCAAAATTGTCGCTCTTTTTTTGTTTATAGTGCAAAAAATAAGAACCGCAGAGGTGATCAAATACCACCAATAGAAAGCTCTATTTGTGTGAAAAAAAAGACATACATTTTGTGTAGGTACAGCGTTGCACGGCCGCGCAATTGTCAGTTAAAGCGACGCAGTGCGGTATCGCAAAAAAAGGTCTGGTCAGGAAGGGGGGTAAATCCTTCCGGGGCTGAAGTGGTTAAATAACATTCAATTACAATATTACTTGTGTCGCAGTTGTAAACCCTATATGATTTATTATTTGTTTGCTATTTTTTTTTTCCCATGAAAGTGGAGTTATCCTTTAACCTTTCAGCATCTACCAGACACTGAATTATCAATGTTGGATGGACAAACCATTTACATGCCCACCTTTAGACACCCAGACAAAAAAAAACATGTAAACACATCTGGTTGTTTTCTATTTATAATTTGAAAAAAAAAGCTTGATTTTTGTTGATGCCAAACTTGCCATCAATTTACTGCTGTGCCAGGCAAGTGTATGCTATTCCACTAATCTACGGATCAAATGGGTTCCCTTGTCTGTCTGCATTCTGGCGGTGTTTCTGCCCTTTTGTAGGCGATGTTTGCATTACTACTTTGCAGTGAACACCTAAGATGATCGTTCTATTTTAAAATTGCAGTTTGTGTGCAGCACATCCAAATCTTAACACGGGTTATGGGAGATGAGAGGACTGGGGCCATGTCACATCAGCAACTTTGTGGTAGAGATTTGTAGCAGCTGCTTATTTTCTCTGGGGATTTATAGCTGGCTACAGAGTTACTGCAGTCAGTGACTACAAAGCTTATCTATGCAGCTTCAGATTGCTGGTGTGCCATGGACATTGTATGTGGCAATGGATAATTCAAAATGCTGCATTAAGTAGATTGCTCTGGGACCCTACTACATACCGCTTGGAATGTCTATGGCATAGACTGTAGATCATTTTTCCTATCTAGAGAAACACTAAGGAGCACGATTCTGTTGCTGCAAATCACTGCCGTAAAATCACTAGTGTGGCATGGCTCTGTAAGGCCAAGCTATTAAAGTCAATATTAAAAAAGTGCCTCTATATGCCCTCTATCTCGGGTACTTTGTTCAGCACTTTAGATGAGACCTGTTTCCTGCCTAGGCCTTTAATTTCATTACAGGCCTAAGTAATAGTAGAGCTGCCGTTCAAAATAAAATCTGAATCGTATAGGTCATCATTGGTCTCCATATTCTTTAGACTCAATATACAGCACTCCTATGCTAAGCAATAAGGGATAGACAATAGCCCCTAAACCTGCATAAATAAAAAACAAAACATGCAAATATATATCTATATAAGCTCACTGTGGACTCTTGTGAATTCTAAATAAGCTTACTGTTGCATATTATATCTATGCATGTGTAGGGGCTAGTAATTGTTCTGCACTGCTTATTGCGGACTTCTGAGGATTATTATTGAAGCTCTAATTCTCTTGCATGTTTTTGTTTTTTTTTATTTATTTTTTATTTATGTAGGTTTAGGGGCTATTGTCTATCCCTTATTGCTTAGCATAGGAGGGCTGTATATTGAGTCTAAAGAATATTGAGACCAATGACCACCTATACAAGCTATTAAAGTGTTACTAAACCCAGGACCCTGCATTCTCACTATATCTGGTCTCCCACAGTACACAGAACATGGAAATGCAATTATTTTAGTAAATATAAACTGCTAAATACATTTTCTCATCAGCAACAATTTTTATTTGTATTTATTTTATTATTGCCACATGCACAAAATGTACAATATACATGAAACCTATAACAAAATACGTAAATATCAATACACAATGACCATTTTGTACTGATATAATCAGGTGCCAACATGTGTACATATAGCATTTTTTGTTTTACAGGTAAGAATGATAGAGAAAATAATGCATAACTATCCTGTAAATCAGGGGTAGGCAACCAGTAGACCTTCGGCTGTTGTGGAACTACATTTCCCATGAGGCATTGCAAGGCTGCCAGCTACAATTATCTCCAGAGGCATGATGGCACTTGTAGTTCTGCAACAGCTGAAGGGCACCAGGTTGCCTACCCCTGCTGTAAATTATATCAGGAAATAAGGAAAAAAAACAAAAAAAAAACGAACGTTTTGGAGTGAGCACAATCTAAATTTACACAAGCATGTCCCATATGGGCTCTTGCAAAGGAAGATTTTACCCTCTTCATGACCAGGCCATTTTTTGCAATACAGCACTGCGTTGTTTTAACTGACAATTGCACGGTTGGCGACACTGTACCCAAACAAAATTTATGTCTTTTTACCCCCAAATAGAGCTTTTTTTGGTGATGTTTGATCACCTCTGCGGTTTTTATTTTTTGCTCTATCCACAAAAAAAGTCTGTCAATTTTGAAAAAGAAAACAATATTTTTTACTTTCTGCTATAAAACATGGTGGTCTGGAAGCAGGATATAGCAGTCTTGTGACTTCTATCAGTGTCTGGTTAAAGCTTGTAGGAGGAGTTTTCATTCTCCCCTGATTGTCCTATAAGGGTGCAGGACCCCTGACCCTCTGGATAGTGCTGATTGGCCCTGTACTGATCACATGCACCCTCCCAAGAAAAAAAAAAAGGACCATGCTTACCACAGTGTAGCATCCCCTCTTCTTCTAACAATACTCTGTAAATGTGACCAGTTGCTGGAGTTTTGGGAGAGGAATGTTATCCCATTCTTGCCTGATATGATTCTAAATGCTCAACAGCCCTGGGTCGTCTTTGTCAATTCAAGATGTGTCAAATATTATCCATTGGTGAAAAGTCTGGACTGCAGGCAGGCCAGGTAAGCACCCTGACTCTTCTATTATGACGCCATGCTGTTGTCATAGATGCAGTATGTGGTTTGGCATTGTCCTGCTGAATTATGCAAGGCCTATGGTGTGATGAACACTGGTATCAGATCCCTGCCCGCCTCACTAACTCGTGACAGAGGACCAACCAATCTCACACCATGCTGTCACTAACGTAACAATGCCTCTCTCAGCTGCATCCAGCACAAATATTTTCCAGCTTGTGGGACCACCATCTAGGTGCCAGCAGCCTGAGAGTGATGGTCACTATACTAATTTAAGCAATTAACCTTTGTTTTGAAATAGTCAGGACTTCCACCAATTTAGCAATACCAATTATGATTTTAGAATAATTGTCTGTAACACACACACTGTCACCACAAACAGGTCTACCCAGAGGCCTTATTCTAGACAGTAGCACTCTTCAGGTTCATTATAGCTTGCATTAAGAGCTTAGTGACAAGGTTAACACTTTACAAAATAAGGTTTTAATAATGAAAAGGTTAAAATTGGTGCAAATAAAATATTCACAGAAAAAAAGTTGTTTCAAAACAATAAAGACATAATATACAGCAACAGAGAGATAAGGTAGGATTAAGGAGGAAAGATACTTGCAATCAATGTCCTTGGGTTGAACAGAGCTTGGTCGATGATGGTTCTCACACTTGGCAGATGTTTGTGGTTTGATGGTAAAAAGGGAACTCAAGACTGTCTTTGCAGCTCCCTTTTTCTCTGGGACCAAAGGGCCGGATGCCCCTGACCACTCTTACTCATGGGTAAGGAGGGTCCATGAGCTGTCCGTGGTGGATGATAGTATAATGACCTTCCCTTGCACACAGTTTTTATACCATTATTCATATCTCCCAATATGTACCGGTTGCATTCTTGAAACTGAGAGATTATTGTTAAGCATTGAATTTCGTTTCCAGGGATACTACACACAGGGTAGCTGAGATAAACATGTCACCCAGGAGGCATCTGACAGCTATCTTCCCTCTGGTATGTCTTAACTTGGGCATACCTGGACTAAATTCATTCAGTATGAAATTCCGCATTCAAATATATACTTTTTATTAATGTGTAATGTTCCTGTCTTAGTTTATGAATCATGTGTGGATTTCTTAAGTTTGGAATTGGGCAGAGGTCTCTGAAAGGTCACTTCTGCTCTGAATGCCCTTTTACGACAGGTATCTGTTAGCTTTCTAGTCACTGACACACTGGTCAGACAGTTTTATGGACCCAGAGATGGGTATTAAGAAACTGATAAGGGGTGTCTGGCCTCAGTCACCAGTTTGTGTATTGGAGAACGGAAAGAAAAAGCTGGGAGCAAGGTCACTGTGAGATGCCCTTCACATAACATGGCTGAAGTAAACTGAAATGTCACAAAATGGCTACCACGCACACAGCTAGGCCTTAGCTTAGGGTGCAGGACTGTTAGGAGCATATGCTGATCGCCGTTGAGCCGGTAGATGAAAGGTCCGTGTTTGCTCACTGTGCTGAAGCGGACCTGTCAGAGCCCCTCTCTCCTCTACTGCTTGTCCATTTTCATCTGATCCTCCAGACGGATGGAAAATGGGGTCACTAGGGTCTGGATTTGGCGGACAGGATCAGATGGGATCGCGGTGGGTGTCAGCGGATATGCCACTGTTGACATCCGCCACTCCATAGGACTTGAATGGAGGCACCGATCAGGTCAGCCTGAAAAATGGACAGGCGGACCTGATCGGACAGCCCGTGTGAAAGGGGCCTTAGGGCTGGTACACACATAGGCGACTTGCACTCCGACTTGTGTTGCCCCAAGTCACTTGACATCTAAAATCCCATTGAAGTGAATGGGAGCCGTCTTAATGTACACTACTAAAGTCACTCCGACTTCAAAAAAGGTTCCTGTACTAAATTCAAGGCGACTTCTATCCGACTTGTGCCTATAGAATTCAATGGAAGTCGCCTCCAAGTCGGATCCCTTACCTATACTGAAGCGACTTTACAGGAAAAAGAAAAGCATTTACCAAGGCATCCCCCTCCCTCCCTTCTCAGACAGTCAAAGCCGCCTGGCATGGAGTCGTATTGTCATCCAAAGTCACACTGAAGTAACGTTTAAAATTGGCTAGCAAAGTCGCGCCAAAGTTGGATCGCCCCTGTCTGAATGCGGGCTTAGATGCTCTTTTTATGCCCATTCATGTTACTGACCTGTTGCCAATTAACCTAATTAGTTGCAAAATGTTCTTCCAGCTCTTCCTTGTTAGTACCACTTACTTTGCCTGCTTTTTGTTGCCCTGTCCCAAATTTTTTGAAACTTGTTGCTATTAATGACCCTATTTTTTTCTTAACCACTTGCCGACCGTGCTATAGTCGAAAGACGTCTACAGCACGGTTGGCTTATACTGGGAGGGCGTCCAGGGATGTCCTCCTGGAATCTCACTCCCGCGCGCCCCCAGCTATGTCTGACCGTTGGGACTCCCAGACCCAGCATGTCACTGATCGGGGTAAAGGGCCAATGACAGTGGCCCTTTACCCACGTGATCACTCCATCCAATGGACGGAGAGATCACTTGTGAACAAACCGGAGCATGTCCGGTGTGGCTCCTCCCCTCTGCTCGCACCGCTCATCCATCCCAGCATTCCTGGCTCATCCATCCATGCATCCCTGGCTCATCCATCCCTGCATCCCTGGCTCATCCATCCCTGCATCCCTGGCTCATCCATCCCTGCATCCCTGGCTCATCCATCCCTGCATCCCTGGCTCATCCATCCCTGCATCCCTGGCTCATGCATCCCTACATCCCTGGCTCATCCATACATCCCTAGCTCATCCATCCCTGGGTCATCCATATCTGGCTCATCCATACATCCCTGGCTCACAAATACCTGGCTCATCCATCCATCCATGGCTCACCCGTCACTGGCTCACCCAGTCCCTGGCTCACTCATCTGTGGCTCACCCCATCTCTGGCTCACCCAGTCCCTGGCTCATTCATCCATCCCTGGCTCATTCATCCATCCCTGGCTCATTCATCCATCCCTGGCTCATTCATCCATCCCTGGCTCATTCATCCATCCCTAGCTCATCCATCCATCCCTAGCTCATCTATGCGCCATTCCTGGCTCATCTATGCGCCATTCCTGGCTCATCCATCCAAATCCATGTTCCATCCCTGGCTCATCCGTCCACATCCATGTTCCATCCCTGGCTCATCCGTCCACATCCATGTTCCATCCCTGGCTCATCCGTCCACATCCATGTTCCATCCCTGGCTCACCCATCCACATCCATGCTCCGTCTCTGGCTCATCCATCCACATCCATGTTCCATCCCTGGATCATCTGTCCACATCCATGCCACTACGGTGCCCATCAGTGCCTCACAAAAGTGTGATAGGTAGTCAAATTAGATTTGAAATGTGTCCCTAGAATGCCCTGCATGTTGGGCCTCTGTATGTGGCCAGGCTGTGGAAAAGCCTCACACGTGGTATCGCCATACTCGGGACAAGTAGCAGAATATATTTTGGGGTGTAATTCTGGAATCTCGCTCCCGCGCGCCCCCAGCTATGTCTGACCATTGGGACTCCCAGACCCAGCATGTCACTGATCGGGGTAAAGGGCCAATGACAGTGGCCCTTTACCCACGTGATCACTCCATCCAATGGACGGAGAGGTCACTTGTGAACAAACCGGAGCATGTCCGGTTTGGCTCCTCTCCTCTGCTCGCACCGCTCATCCATCCCCGCATTCCTGGCTCATCCATCCATGCATCCCTGGCTCATCCATCCATGCATCCCTGGCTCATCCATCCATGCATCCCTGGCTCATCCATCCCTGCATCCCTGGCTCATCCATCCCTGCATCCCTGGCTCATCCATCCCTGCATCCCTGGCTCATCCATCCCTGCATCCCTGGCTCATCCATCCCTACATCCCTGGCTCATCCATACATCCCTAGCTCATCCATCCCTGGGTCATCCATATCTGGCTCATCCATACATCCCTGGCTCACAAATACCTGGCTCATCCATCCATCCATGGCTCACCCGGCACTGGCTCACCCAGTCCCTGGCTCACCCCATCTGTGGCTCACCCCATCTGTGGCTCACCCCATCTGTGGCTCACCCCATCTGTGGCTCACCCCATCTGTGGCTCACCCCATCTGTGGCTCACCCCATCTGTGGCTCACCCAGTCCCTGGCTCACCCAGTCCCTGGCTCATCCATCCATGCTTCCCTGGCTCATCCATCCATGCTTCCCTGGCTCATCCATCCATGCTTCCCTGGCTCATCCATCCCTGCATCCCTGGCTCATCCATCCCTGCATCCCTGGCTCATCCATCCCTACATCCCTGGCTCATCCATCCCTGCATCCCTGGCTCATCCATCCCTGCATCCCTGGCTCATCCATCCCTGCATCCCTGGCTCATCAATCCCTGCATCCCTGGCTCATCCATCCCTGCATCCCTGGCTCATCCATACATCCCTAGCTCATCCATCCCTGGGTCATCCATATCTGGCTCATCCATACATCCCTGGCTCACAAATACCTGGCTCATCCATCCATCCATGGCTCACCCGTCACTGGCTCACTCAGTCCCTGGCTCACTCATCTGTGGCTCACCCCATCTCTTGCTCACCCCATCTCTGGCTCACCCAATCTCTGGCTCACCCAATCTCTGGCTCACCCAATCTCTGGCTCACCCAATCTCTGGCTCACCCAATCTCTGGCTCACCCATCCATCCCTGGCTCATTCATCCATCCCTGGCTCATTCATCCATCCCTGGCTCATTCATCCATCCCTGGCTCATTCATCCATCCCTGGCTCATTCATCCATCCCTGGCTCATCCATCCATCCCTAGCTCATCTATGCGCCATTCCTGGCTCATCTATGCGCCATTTCTGGCTCATCCATCCAAATCCATGTTCCATCCCTGGCTCATCCGTCCACATCCATGTTCCATCCCTGGCTCATCCGTCCACATCCATGTTCCATCCCTGGCTCACCCATCCACATCCATGCTCCGTCTCTGGCTCATCCGTCCACATCCATGTTCCATCCCTGGCTCATCTGTCCACTTCCATGCCACTACGGTGCCCATCAGTGCCTCACAAAAGTGTGATAGGTAGTCAAATTAGATTTGAAATGTGTCCCTAGAATGCCCTGCATGTTGGGCCTCTGTATGTGGCCAGGCTGTGGAAAAGCCTCACACGTGGTATCGCCATACTCAGGACAAGTAGCAGAATATATTTTGGGGTGTAATTTTTGCTATGTACATGCTATGTGTTAGAAATATTGTATAAATGGACTACTTTGTTTAAGAAAAAGTATGTTTTCATTCCACATTTTCCAAAAACGTGTGGAAAAATATGACATCTTCATAAAACTCATTATGCCTCCTAGAATATACGTTGGGGTGTTTACATTCCAAAATGAGGTAATTTTTTTGGGTGTTTCTATTGTCCTGGTGTTCCAGGGCCTTCAAAAGTGTGATAACTAGTCAAGAAATGCTATGCATAATTTATCCTCCTAGAACACCTGACAATGCTCCCTGCATGTTGGGCCTCTGTATGTGGCCAGGCTGTGAAAAAGTCTCGCACATGGTATTGGCATACTCGGGAGAAGTAGCAGAATGTGTTTTGGGGTGTAGTTTGTGGTATGCATATGCTGTGTGTGAGAAATAACCTGTTATGACAATTTTATGAAATAAATAAAAAATCTTCATTTTGCAAAGAATTGTGGGAAAAATTACAACTTCAAAAAAATCGCAATGCCTCTAAGTACCTTGGACTGTCTACTTTCTAAAAAGGGGTAATTTGGGGGGTATTTGTACTTTCCTGGCTTGTTAGGGTCTCAAGAAATGAGAGGCTGTCAGTACATCAGGTGGGATCAGTTTTCAATGATTGCCACCATAGCTTGTAGACTGTATAAATTTCACAAAGACCAAATAATATACAATAATTTGGGTTATTTTTACCAAAGATATGTAGCAATATCATTTTTGTCCAAAATTTATGAAGAAAAATGACTAATTTGCAAGATGTTATAACAGAAACCATGAAAAATGCAACTTTTTACAAAATCTTCAGTCTTTTTTCCTTTATAGAGCAAAAAAATAAAAAACCCAGTGGTGATTAAATACCACCAAAAGAAAGCTCTATTTGTGTGAAAAAAGGACAAAAATTTCATATGGGTACAGTGTAGTATGACTGAGTAATTGTCATTCAAAATGTGAGAGCGCTGAAAGCTGAAAATTGGTCTGGTTAGGAAGGGGTTTAAGTACCCAGTGGTCAAGTGGTTAAAATGGTACATTTTCTCAGTTTAAACATTTGATATGTTTTTTATTTTCTATTGTGAATGAATAAAATATGAGTTGATGAGATTTGCAAATCATTGCATTCTGTTTTATATAGATTTTACACAGCGTTCTAATTTATTTGGAATTGGGTTTGTACCTCCCCATAACCATTTTTTTAAACTCATCCCATTGCCATGTCCTGAGAACAGATTTAAAAACCATTTGTGTAAATATAAACCAGAAATAGGATTTCCAGTGAATGTTCGGGAGGGAGAAACGCACAAGCTAAAAAAAGAGCGGGCTGTAATTTATAGAGCTCTGCTGCTTTTATTAGTTTGGTTTCACTAATCAGGAACATAGCAAGGGGGCTGCTTTACCAAGCAAAGGAAGGATAGAATGGAATGTAGTATAAGTACAGGATGAGAAGGGGGTTTTATATTAAAGTATAACTAAAGGCAAAACTTCTTTTTTTGTTTTGAACAGAGTGGAGATGGATTAGAACACCTGTCAGTTCTTATTGCTGTCTGTGCCCCCATTAGGGAGATTCAGCCTCTCTATTTGTCCTGTTTACAATTATCATTGAAACTGAAAGGAAAAAAAAATTCCCAAAAACAAGTAATTCAGCCGTATGTTAGGTTTAAGGGCTTCCTGCCCGTGTTTATTTACTCCGACAATAAGGCCTCATACACACGGGCGTATGAAAAAAAATAAGCAAACCGTTGGGCCCGACATCAGGGAAAAATCTGTGGTTTTTTTTCCCCGCGTTTTGCATCGGCGTAAATGAGCTTTAATGCGTGTCGGCGTCAATAGGTGGTTTAAAAAAAAAAAAAAAAATTCCTCTGCTATTTTTTAACTTGAAACCGCAGGCGTCAAAAACTCCAGTTAACGTCGGTACGGCGTTGATGAGCGTTAGTGAGCGTTTTGCTGCGTCGGCGTAAAAAACGGCAAATTGTTACAACCTCGGAACGCGTTGGCCGTGGGTTCTACTTTCAACTCACTAACGCCGACACCATCTACAGCTCAAAAACATCTGCATTTTTATGGGGCCGTTGAATAACATGGAGAGCTGTAAAAAACGTGGCTGTAAAACATGCCCGTGTGTATGAGGCCTAAGGATGAACAAAAAGGTCTCCCTCGCAGGGGTAGAAAAAACAGTCCCACAACCAAAATGTCCTTTAACTGGAAATAAGCCTCCTGGCTAACGGACAGACCTCACAGGGTCTGCTTCAGACCTGTAGGCATGTTCATTCACAGCCTGCTCCTTCTCTCTCAGCACCACACTGATTACACCCAGGTCAGGCAAAATTATACCCCAGCTGGGGAGCAAGGTATGACCAATACTTAACCCCTTTCTGCCTACAGACCTCTCCCTGCCACCCATTTACCTTAGGAATCTCAGGATTCTATGTGGCAGATATACTCCATCCACAACTGACATGGGCTGTTTGTCCCCCCCCCCCCCCCGTTTGAACCCCTGGGTTCGAACACCAGCTATTAAAAGTTGGGCTCTAGAAAGGGCATCTGCATTTTTGTGATTGCAACCAGCCCTGTGTTTCACTTTAAATGAAAAATCTTGGAGGGCCAGGAACCAACGGGTAACCCTTGCATTAAGGGCCTTAACCTGGGCCATCCATTTCAAGGGAGCATGGTCTGTTATGAGTTTGAAGTGGCGCCCCAGCAGGTAGTACCGTAGAGCCTCTAAGGCCCCTTCATGGCCAAGCGCTCTCGCTCCACAATACTGTAATTTTCCTCTGCCGGGGTCAGCTTCCAACTCAAATAAACCACCGGGTGTTCTTCTCCGTCTACCAGTTGTGACAAAACAGCCCCCAGACCTATACAGGAGGCATCGGTCTGGACCACAAACTCTTTGCGAAAATCTGGGGCCACCAACACAGGCTTGTTACACAGCGCCTCCTTCAGGCTTTGGAAAGCTGCTTCAGCCTCAGGATTCCCCTTAATTGTTACAGAGGAGATTTTTCCCTTGGTGAGGTCAGTTAGGGTGCTGCCAGTGTTGCAAAGTTTGGGATGAACCTTTGATAATACCCAACCATGCCTAGGAAGGTTCTCACTTGTTTGTGTTGGTGGCAGGGGCAGGCCAGTCTTTAATGGCTTCTACCTTATGGACTTAGGGTTTGATTAGGCCTCGTCCAATGGTGTATCCCAGATACCGGGCTTCTTATAACCCTATGGCACACTTCTTTGGGTTTGCGGTTAAGCCAGCATTTCTGATGGAGTTTGACAGCCTGGACTTTGGGTAGATGACTTTCAATCTGTGCTCCAAATAACCACATCATCCAGATAGGCTGCAGAATAACCCTGAAGCAGCCTAAGGATCTCATCCATCATCCGCTGGAATGTAGCGGGAGCTCCATTTAACCCAAAGGGCATCCGCACATACTGCCATAACCCCTCAGGTGTTGCAAAGGCGGTTTTCTCTTTTGCTTCCTCTGTCAGGGGAACCTGCCAATACCCTCTAGTGAGATCCAGAGTGGCTATTTACCTGGCGGGGCCCAACTTCTCCACTAATTCATCAACCCGGGGCATGGGATATGTATCAAACTTTGACACCTCATTCAGTTTCCGGAAGTCATTGCAAAATCTTAAGGACCCATCTGGTTTGGGAACCAAGATTATAAGACTACACCATTCACTTTTAGACTTCTCTATCACCCCGAGGTCGAACATCCTCTGAACTTCCTCAGCTACTGCCTGTCTACAGGCCTCTTGAATACGATAAAGCTTACTCAAACCTTAGTGTCAGTGACAATGCCATGTTTAATTACATTTGTGCAGCTGGGCAAGTCTGAGAAGAAGTCTTGCACTGTAAAAACTCCCTCACCTCCTGCTGTTGGGACACCGACATGGATTCAGGTATCTGAAATTCACTTATGCCTCCCTTTTTTAAGTGGCGGATCACCCAGGGCTAGGAGAGCTTCCCTGTCTTTCCATGCTTTAATTACATTTACATGATAGACCTGTTCTTACTTGCGCCTGTTTGATTGGTATACCTTATAGTTTACCTCCCCAACCTTTTCCAGTATCTCATAGGGTCCTTGCCACTTAGCTAGGAACTTACTTTCCACTGTGGGGACTAAAACAAGTACGCGATCCCCCGGATGGAAAGTCCGAACCTTCTCCAACCTATTGTATACTCGTCTCTGGGCTTCCTGGGCTTGCTGCATGTGTTCTCGAACCAGGGGCATTACTGAGGCAATCCAATGACACTCCGGTAGGGAGTAGTTTCAATCTCCCAAGTTTCTTTAGCAATATCCAGCAACCCTCTGGAATGCCTCCCATATAGGAGATCAAAGGGTGAGAACCCTGTGGAAGACTGTGGGGCCTCTCTAATGGCGAAAAGGTATGGCAGTAGACAATCCCAATCTCTCCCATCTTTAGCCACCACCTTCTTGAGCAATACTCTTGAGGGTTTTGTTAAACCGTTCTACTAAACCATCTGCTGAGGGTGGTATACTAGAGTATGCAAATGCTTAATGCTGAACAATTTTCACAATTCTTTCATCGCCTTTGACATGAACGCCCTTGGTCAGTTATGACTTCCTTTGGGGTCCCCGTACGGGTAAACATGTGGAACAACTCTTTGGCGATGGTCTTGGAGGAAGTGTTTAAGGGGACAGCCTCGGGATACCGGGTGGCGTAATCCATGACGATTAGGATGTACTGATAGCCTCTGGCAGACTTAACTACTGGCCCTATCAGATCCATGGCAATTTGGTCGAAAGGAATCTCACTCACAGGCAATGGTAAAATTGGGCTACGGTAATGGGGCAAAGGGGCTACCCTGTGACACTCAGGACATGACTCACAATCATTTTTCACGTTGGCATGTATCCCAGGCCAGAAGAAGTGCTGTAAGACACATTCTTTTGTCTTTTCATAGGCCAGATGGCCACCCAGGGGGTGTGTATGGGCCAGGTTCAGTACTGTAGTCCTAAAGGGGCCAGGGACCATGAGTTGTTCCACAACCTCACCCTGAATTTTGTCAACCCATTATAACATGTCATGGTTAACCACCATATGAGGAAACACATTTTCCAGCCCCGGGGCTACCGGGTTCCCATTGTTTACCTTCACATTTTCCCAGGCATGTACAAGAGTAGGATCCTGTAACTGACCGGTCCCAAAGTTGTCCCGAGAAACCTCTAGCTCCAGCACGCCGGGCAACTCTAGGGTCTCAGGGGTCACCTCCGGTTCACCCACATAGACTGCTAGGGGAAAAGACACATTTTCATAAGGGGTCACCCCTACAGCATTTTCCTCAACCTTTGGTTCAAAGGGTTTGGGGTTTCCCCCTTCAGTCCCACTAGGAAGTCCATGCTCAAGGCCCTTTTCTTTCACACTGCAAAGTTCCTGGAACTGTGGAAAGTCTCTCCCCAATATTACACTGTGCAACAGGATAGGGGACACTGGCACTTCATGGCAAACAGATCCTGAGCTGGTTTCAAAGGTCACTGGCGCTGTGGGGCTGTGGGGTATTTCTTACAGTCTCCATGCACACATACCACTCCTACCTGATGCTGGATCAGCTGTTAAGTGTCCACCAGCCGGGTATGGACCAGGGTGACCAGAGTCCAAGAGGGCACGTACACTTTCCCCTTATTTTTAACCACAGAGCTTGGCATGTCTGGGTCAGCGACCAGACCCGGGTGAGCAAACGGGCATGCGTCGAAATACGTCAAATTCCATAGGCTCTGGGTTCAAGGGACACTTGGCAGCGATGTGCCCCCACTCACTGCACCGCCAACACTGGGGATGCCCACGGGGTCTTCTGGGGCTTCCCGGACAGGGTCTTTCAACAGGGGGTGATGCTCTGAGCACTCACTGGCCTTTCAGGACTTCCTCTTTTCGGCTTTACCCACGGTGTTTCTGGGGTTGACCGGGTGGCCACAGGAGGGGGTCTTTTGACCATTTGGCTAACGGACAGACCTCATAGGGTTGGCTTCAGACCTGCAGACATGTTCATTCACAGCCTGCTCCTTCTCTCTCAGCACCATCCTGATTACACCCAGGTCAGGCAAAATTATACCCCAGCTGGGGAGCAAGGTGTGACCAATACTTAACCCCTCGCTGCCTACAGATCTCTCCCTGCCACCCATTTACCTTTGGAATCTCAGGATTCTATGTGGCAGATATACTCCATCCACAACTGACATGGGCTGCTTTTGTCACAAGGGGAAATCGTCCAAAGGTGACCTGGGGGTTTCCCAAGAGATTCCCTTCATTTTTAGGGATTTCTTCTAACTTCGTTTGGCTATAGGACAGGAAGCGAGGGGAAATCTCTCCAATGGGGCAAAGGTGGCAAAAATAAACCTTACAGGGGTTATAACCCTCCCTTACTCTGTCCTAAATGGAAAAAAAAGTTTTGCCTCTAGTTCTACTTTAAGGTGATCAGTCATGTAGAAAAGGGCTTTTAAACATGTAGCAGTTCACAAATTGGATAATAAAGTAGACTGTTTATGTGGAGTCTGGATTCAATTTACAGTTTAATGATAAATATGCTCTGAGTACACCCATATTAATTGTCTGTGGTGATGAGAGATCCCACCTGTATGCAGTTTCCTGCTCCAGGGCTAAACTACATGGGTGATTTTTTTATCTGAGCTGCTGAGCGATTTGGCAAAATCTGCAAAAGGCTAATATTGTGTAATAATACAGCGAGGTAATTGTTGACTAAGGTTTAGGCCTCATACATACAGGACGGTTTTTGACTGTTTTACAGCAGCTATTTTTAGCTGCAGATGTTTTTTTCTACAGTCAATAAACCCCCCATCATGTTATCCTTTGTGTTCATGCACACATAGGCTGTTATCAACTGTTTTTAGCAGTGATGTTTTTGAGCTGTAAAAAAAAAAACCAGAGACCAGTGGGTTCTGAGAGATGTTTTTCAGCTGTAAAAACGTTCAAACACTCAAAAACGTGGCAAAACTTTGAAAAAAAAAGCACTGGCCCTTTAAAAACACGTAAAACCGTGCAAAAACGCCAGTAATATAACGCTGTTAAAAGCTGAAAAAAATCACTAATAAGCTACTGACGTTTTTAGGACTTTTTTTTAGCGTCCTATTTGCATGAAGCCTAAAGGATAAAAGGTTACCCTCAAAAATAAATAAATGAATGCACATATTTTTTCAGGTTAAAAAAAAATGTGCATTTGTTTATTTTTCTCAGGAGGCTGCAGAGCATTGCATCTGCAATCAGTGGGTCAATCAAGGGTGCAATGTCAGGCTCCTGCAGACCCTTCCTACAGCTTTGAGCCCATACATCCGTATGGCCCCTTTCACACGGGGGTGGAGGTGGACTCCGGCAGCAGATCTGCTTGCTAAGCGGGGAATCTGTCCACTGATTCTCACTGAGAAGACGTGGACACAGCCCCGCTTTTCTCTATTGGGGGCAGTCGGATGGAATCGGACCATCTGTCAGTTTCCATTCGATCCGCCAGATGGATGGGAAATAAATCCCCATCTGCCTGTTTTCAGCAGATCTGATGTCGGTGGGTGTCCCTTGACATCCGCTGCTCCATAGAGAGCAATGGATGGTCCGATCAGGTTTGCCTGAAAAACTTACCGGTTGACCCCATTGGTCCATCAGTGTGAAAGGGGGCCTAAGGCCTCACCCACTCTTCTGATTAAGGCCTTCAGTGGATTCCTGCGAATCACTGTTGTTTCTCGAAGTTGCCAATTCCGCTGGCTCGCCTGAAATCCAACGGTGTGGCCAGGTCACACAGGCGATCAAAGAGTAGATTGGCTTTGATCATCTCTATGGCCTTGGAGGATCGGAGCGACTTCACTTCCAGTTCAGGCTGGAAGTAAACAAGTTTTTGTTTTTATTTCTTTAAAGCAAAAGATCAAAAAAAGTATTTTGATCTTTTGCTTTTAAAGGTAAAGAAGAAACTTGGGGTCTTTTTGACCCCAGATATCTTCATAAAGGGGACCTGTCATCCTTATTTCTATTACAAGGGATGTTTAGATTCCTTGTAATAGAAATAAAAGTGATAAAAAAGGGATGGTGTAAAAATAAATAAATTAAATATGAAAAAAATAAAGCGTCCCATCCTTCTGTGCTCGCATGCAGAAGAGAACGCATACGTGTTTCACTTGCATCTAGATAGCAAGGTTACTTTGCGGTATAAGCAAGGAAGCTCAGACCTGGCAGTGTATAAATGAGCTTTCAAATGGAAACAAAGCGTACCAGACCTACGCGCAGTTAATATGACCACAATTTATTGTGCAAAGTTATAAAGGTGGGTACTCACAAGGTTAAAAACAGATATAGCATAAAATCGGCAGGAGCCAGGTAGTTGTCACATTCCTGTCCTATTCCTGCGCTGATGTTCGGCTGGGGCTGGGTGGAGAGTGGCAGGTCGGCTGGCCAAGGCCGTCTGTGTGCTCTGTAGCACGTCTGGAACGCATTCAGCGCCGGCAGATGGAAACCGAAAGTTCGGCGTACCGGAAGTTCGGCGTACCGGAAGTGACGCCAGAAAGCAAGGAGCCAATGAGCTTTTACTGAACAAAAATGCTGTACACACAAAACTATTACAGTATTAGGAATACAAATCAAGACTGACAGATAGCTATAGCAAATTAACACCCTAGCAAACAAACTATAGTCTGTGACAGTAGAAATACACTTAAATGTTACTTGGCTTCAATTACTGTGTTCGTGATCTCCGTTGACAACGATTCTTATGGAGACCAGGCACTTTTCTTGTTGGCTGTACAAATGAGTGTTTCGGCGTTAATGCATGATGAGTGAGCTGAACTGAGCTTATCCCTGGCAACATTTATATAGCTCAGTTTGTTTACCTGTTTGTTGACAATGGTTTACAAACTTGCCAATTGACACATTGTTTCAGGACAGCCTGTGTTACCAAGGTATTCATTTGAGAAGCATCTTCAAACAAACGTACAGTAACCTAAATTATATTCTGAGTCTTATAGGAGAAATCATATTTTCTATCAAACGCAATACATTCCGCCCTTGATTTATTTCCTCTCAGACTCCACAGACTAATAACTCATACTAAACATTAATTTTTCTTGAATGCAACCCCTCCCATATTTCTGGCACTGGGAAGGTGTTTTCAGTCTTTGGCTAAAAGTTCATTAGAACGTCCATTCTAAAGTTCTTTAGAAACAAGTCCAGGCTTGTAATACATCAAAGACCTTGCTCTCCACAGCTCGTGCGGTCTTCCATCATTCTGTCCATCATTTAACTACTTTTCTTTGGTCTTCCTATGGATCAAATCAGAAACAGCCTGTGGAGTGGAAAACAAAGAAGATTATCTGTTCCTTCTAATAATACATATACAGTAGACCCCGGCCCTTCAGCTACAATCTGTCTTCTAACTGACTTCTTGCCTGGATCTCTGACCAATACTTTGCCACCTGCCTGTATCCACTTCTGACCCTCCCAAAGAACATCGATAGGGAGGAGAGGAAATATACTGATATTTCCCAGATCACTGTTTATTTTGGAAGGGTTAATGTTATACAGACTCACTTTCCACTCTTGCTGAGAAGTATCCACTAACCAATCAGAGTCCCAGCCACTTTCCTGAAGCTCATCTGCCAATGCAAATAGAACTTCAAACCTTCCTGCCAGATTCCCTCTCATTCCTAGATAGGCTTCAGCTTCAGATATGTCACTCTTGGTTTCTATGTCATGGGAAGCTGTAAGATGGTATCTGTTGAGCCCTGTTCTTTCAGGAACCTTATGTATATACTGAACTCTGCACTCCAACTGTGGAATCTGCACCTCAGCCCCTACCATTCTCTCATATGGTGTGCTTTTGGCTATTGGCCTAGATTTTAACAACATGACTGACTGTGTGAGGACCCAATCCCATCCCCTTAGTGTATGTGTGTGTGTAAGCTTGTGTATCTGGTCCTTCAATAGCCCATTGTATCTTTCAATCAAACCAGCTGCCTGTGGATGGTATGGGATGTGACACAACCAGTACACTCCAGAGTCTTTGGCCCATTGCTGTACTGTTGATCTGGTGAAGTGTGAGCCGTTATCACTTTGGATCTGTTTGGGACAACCATAAGCAATGACAAGTTTCTGGAGCAGTTGAAGCTTGATCTGCACGTTTGCAAGGATGAACAAGCGAAAGTTCTGAATAGGTGTCCACTGCAGTGCAATAATAAGTCAGTCCATTGTTTCCCCGTGGCAGGGGACCGATGAACGATGAAGTCAACTTGGCAGATCTCTGCAGGCCTCTCTCCCCTCTTAATCGACCCAGTGGAGTACTTTTGTAATGGCCATTCTCGCACTTCTCCACACACTGTATGGTTCCCTATTACAGTCTTTATCATGTCCATGGATGTAAGCAATCCTCTCTGCTGTGCCCTTTCATATGTTGCTTTCTGCCCCAAATGTCCAGATTGCTTGTGGGCCCAGTTGGCAAAGGTCATCAAAACAGGATCAATTGGCACAACTGCTTTCACTTTGGCAATTTCATCTACCACTCTGTTATAGTTCTCAAAGTCTGGGACCAAGGGCACATGTGCATCAACATGCCCCACTTTTATGGTGCTTGAGTAAGCTTCCTTCCAGATGTAGTCCCAGACTTCCTTGCCTCCCCACATCACCTTTCCATGAATCATCCAATCATTCGACTTCCATGTGGGCATCCAAGTTGTCAGTCCTTTAAAGACTGCCCAGCTGTCAGTGTAGATAGTGACATGGGAAGAAGGATCCTCCTGAAGAGTCATCACTACAGCTTTCAACTCTGCATACTGACTGGACCCTCCAATTCCGGTCTCCTGCAGGACTGTGTCTGTACTTGTAGGCTGCTGCTGTCCATTTACGCCCAGACAAGGTGACTATGGCTGAACCATCAGTGAACCATGCTGACTCCATGTCTTCTGACAGAGACTCAAAGGGTGGAGCCCCTTGAATGGGGGATGACTGCAGCACAGGAATTTATTCTTCTGGCTGGGTGCTGGTAAAAGTAACAAGCACTGCCAACTGTTTTGAAATGTCTCTGACATCCCCAGCTGCAATACCCCCTTTCTTGAAGTTACCACTTCCATTTCATTAGTGTCTGGTTCTGGGCTACAGCTGCCCTAGTGGTCAGTCCATTACCTCTCACCCATCCTGCTATTGGCAATGCAGTGTGGATGGTGACTGTGTCCTTTCCTGTTATTGTCTCTACATGTTGAAGTGCTATGTAAACGGGTACTTCTCTAGGGGCGTGCATCTCGTCTGTGCCCCTGTCAGTTGTTTGGACCAAAATCCAATGGGTATTGCTCTCAGTCCTTTCATTTGGCTGCCACAGACTCCAAGATATGCTACCATCCAGCTCCACGACATCCAGCTGAAATAGTACTCCTTGTCTCACGGGTCCTAATCCCTGATGCTGCAAAATGGCTTCTTTAGCAGCAAGGAATGAGGTCCGCTGCTCTGAACCCCATGAGAACTGTCTTTTTCTTTGTGACATTGTATAAAGGCCTCAGAATTCAAGATGTGGGATGAACAATCTCCAGAATCCCACATTTCCAATGAACTTCTGTGCCTTCTTTTTGGTAGTAGGGGGCGACAGTGCCTGGATAGTTTGCACAACTGTCTCTGGAATTTTCCTCTGCGGCCCAGTCACATCATTCCTAGGAACTTCACCTCTGTGGCAGGCCCTTGGACTTTGTCTTTTCAAATTTAGCGTTCTTAAATCTCGGGCAATCAGTCCATGACAAATCGTTGGAGAATGAAGATAGCCTTGCAGAAGGACAGTGAAAGTGTACTGGCGGCCATCCCACACGAAAGGAAAACTGGTCCTGACACTCTGGGTCTATCAAAATCGAAAAGAAAGCATTAGCCAAGTCTATCACAGCATGATATTCTCATGCCTCTTTAGCAATTTTGTCAACAATTGAGATCATATCCGGTACAGCTGACTTCAATGAAGGTGCCACTTTGTTTAGACCTCTGTAATCCACAGTTATTCTATATGTCCCGTCAGGTTTCTTTACTGGGAACATGGGAGACGAGAAAGGACTTACAGCAGGTCTAAGGACACCTACTCTTAACAGCTCTTGAATAGTATCCCAAATTTCTTGGTGGCCTCAAGGAATTCTGTACTGCTTGAGACAGACCGGCTTCTCTGGTGGAGGAATGTAGACAGGTCCATTTCGCATGACCTCTGACCACAGCCTTCACCGATCTAACCAGATACACTTTATCAGGATACCCGAATGTGAATGTACCCCGTTCAGTCTGAATAGACTGACCTTGAAGTACATCCATCCCAAGAATATTTTTGGGTAACTCTGATACCAAGACATTTGTCCAAAATCCTAGTCCCTTTCCAATAGCCAATTTCACCCGTGTCCTAACTGCTGGTGTGGTTTGCCCTCCCACACCTTCTACATAAATCAATTCTCCTTTGTGATGGGAAGGATTTCCTTGCAAAAGTGTAACTTCAGCTCCAGTATCAACTAAAGCCATCAGATGTGTAGGTCTCCTGTAATATCAGTGAGGGCAGTGACAACAGGAAACCGACGCCCATATGCACCTGTCACTGTATGACGGGGGAAGTAATCTTGACTTCCTCCCGCCATACAGTGACAGGTGCATATGGGTGTCGGTCTCCTGTTGTCACTGCCCTCACTGATATTATAGGAGACCACCTTCCCTTCATAAAGGACAAGGAACCTCCCAATCCTCTTTTCTGAGTCTCTCTAACTCCTCCCCAGGATAAAGGGATTTGGGTTTGGATTCATGTGCACTTTTAGGAATTAGTTTGGGGCTAACAGGAGGGGTCTGTTCTGTTTTCTCTAAATCTATGCTGATGTTATCACTAGGAGTAGTGTTTCTAACCCTGACAGGTTTCCTCACTAAATGTTTCCACCTCTTCAGCATTTCTGCAGTAGGAATCCCATCTATCTCATCTTTAAGTACTCCTGGCTTTAGTTGGTCCACCCACATTTGTTTCCTAGAGATAACTAGCCTGGTTTTCTCTTCACCTCCTGTCTTCTCTACCCCATTCCCTTTCTTCTCTGTTTTCTGCTTGTATACTTCCTGTCTGGCCTTGACCTTATCTACTGCCCTGACAGGTTTGTTTTAGTCTCCTCTAGCTCCCCCAACTGGCTTAAGAGGGTAGTGGCTTCATGAATCTTGCAGTTTAATCCCAGGCCTCCCAGCAAAGATAATAAAGGAGCCCTGAGATTAAATGGCGCAGACTTCATTAGCTTAGAGCGCAGAGCAGATGTAAAGGGTTCCATATCTGGACCCATCCATTCTGGAAACTTATTTAATCCGGTTATACAACCCATCTCACGTAAACTGGAAATACCCTCTCCTATTGATGCCCAGGAGTATGTATTTTCAAGGTCAGTAGGACTAGCGTATATACTGGGACTATTCCATCTCTCACGAGGTCTAACAGTGAAAGAGTCAGACTAAAATCTCTTGCTTTTCGCATTGCATGACACAATTGTGGATCATGGGTTAACACTCCCATAGCCACTGCTTCCTTACCTGACAAGACAACACTGTCCGCCCCTTCATCCCACAAACGTAGGAGCCAACTCAATAGGGGTTCTCCAGACCTTTGTTTGTATTGCTTAGCCAGCTTGTGGAGTTCAGTTTGTGTAAACTCCCGAAATTCTTCAAATTCAACATCTCTGGGGTTGCGATACTGCACCTCCCCATCTGCCATATCCTCTCTATCATGTTGCCTTTTCCTAAGCTTAGTAATGGGAGGTCTGGCACACCTTTTTTTTCCCACTAGCAGATCATCATCTGACATATCAAACTCTATCTCCTCATCCTCACTATCATTTGAAGAGAGCACATTCTCACAATCCCTGTTTTGGGATCTGACAATGGCACGTACCCTGGCTTTACTAACAGCTTTACGGCCCTTCCTTTTCCTTAAGGCATTCATTGATTTGGTCATGATGGCTGCACACCGCTCTTGCAAATCATCAGCCCGACTAGCAGTTGTACGAACACACTGAAGCAACTGCTAGCTGGTCTTTTAATGCCTTCATTTCTGTCTCTGCCTTCTCCCTCCTTTGTGATTCAGTATAGAGAGCATGGAGAAAATACCAACCCACTGTGGACACTGTCCTCTTCTCTTTTTTACTTAAATCCAACCCCTTAAGGCTAAAATCTACAAAATGATCTGAGACTTTAACACCCCAAGTCATATTCAAGGGAGAAGCCTACTTTACAAATTCTTTAGCAAGAGGCTCCCACTCATTGTCTCTGGCCCAGATTGGGAAGCTGCACACTTCCTTTCTGGTCACCAGAAACCTCTGCAGCCTTGCTTTTCCTAAACATTTTACGCAGCATTTTTACCCAGCACAAGCTACATAAGACACCACAAATAGGTCTGCTTCAGTTGAACTTTAGCACAGATCACGGCACAAGCCCCCAATTGTTTCGCTTGCGTCTAGATAGCAAGGTTACTTTGCGGTATAAGCAAGGAAGCTCAGACCTGGCAGTGTATAAATGAGCTTTTACTGAACTATTACAACATTAGGAATACAAATCAAGACTGACAGATATCTATAGCAAATTACAACCTAGCAAACAAACTATAGCGTGTGACAGTAGAAATACACTTAAATGTTACTTAGCTTCAATTACTGTGTTCGTGATCTCCGTTGACAACAATTCTTCTGGAGACCAGGCACTTTTCTTGTTGGCTTTACAGATGAGTGTTTCGGCGTTAATGCATGATGAGTGAGCTGAACTGAGCTTATCCCTGGCAACATTTATATAGCTCAGTTTGTTGACAGTGGTTACCAACTCGTGTGCTTTAACAACCAACTGCCAACTGACTCATTGTTTCAGGTCAGCCTGTGTTACTAAGGTATTAATTTGAGAAGCATCTTCAAACACACTTGTAGTAACCTAAATTCTATTTTGAGTCTTATAGGATAAATCATATTTTATATCAAACGCAATACAATACGTAAGTTGCTCATGTATATGTAAACAGTGTTCGCATCACACATGTGAAGCATTACTGTGAATGTTCACGCGAGACCAAAAATTCTAGCACTAGACCTCTAACTCTAAACAGGTGACCTGTAAAGGCGTTTAAAACATTGCCTATGGAGATTTTTAAGTACCGTAGTTTGTCGCCATTCCATGAGCGGGCACACTTTTAAAGCGTGACATGTTTGGTATCTATTTACTCTGCATAATATCTTTCATATTATACAAGAAAATTGGGATATATGTATAATATATAATGTTTGGGGTTATAAGTTATTTTTTTTAGCACAAAATACTGAACTTAACTTCTTAAACTTTTAAACAAAAATTGCCAGAAAAGGCCTGGTCTTCAAGTGG
This sequence comes from Glandirana rugosa, assembly GCA_018402905.1. Classification (NCBI taxonomy): domain Eukaryota; kingdom Metazoa; phylum Chordata; class Amphibia; order Anura; family Ranidae; genus Glandirana; species Glandirana rugosa. The sequence continues at coordinate 3,288,483 of BLSH010197664.1, forward strand.
TTAAAACCCTACTCCAGATAATTTTTTTTTTATCCCGTTTTGTATTGCCTGTGCAAGGGGGCTTGGAATCTTTCCAACTAGGTGGGTTTGCTCTCACTTCCTGTGCAGTCACTGGTACGGAAAGTGAAAAGAATTCCCTCCTATGGAGACACAAATAGCAATAAAACAAAATCACTTTCTAGTTGAATGGCGAAGCTCTAGAATCTGTCAGATCATATTCTTGTCTGCAAACCCTTTGAGGAGCTTATTCTTCACGTCCTGTCACGATGAAACCCATTGTGATGCGATGTCATAAGGGTGAGAAAAGAGCGAAAATCTCCGGAGGGACACAGCTCTTCAAAAAAAAAAAAAAAAAAAAGAGCCCATTCACGCGTATGCATTTTAACACAGGTCAGTAAATGTACACAGGTTAGCGAATCATTAGCCCTAATCAAGCCGTGCGGCGCAGATTCCCCCTTCTGGTATGTCACAAAGCCCCCCCAACGGGGCTCCTGAAAAAATATGTAAAAAATTATTAAAAATAAAAAAACTGAGACCATCCTCTGCCCTACTGATAAGTCTACTGCTCTACTGACACCGTCCACTGCCCTACTAACACCGTCCATGTTTTGGAATAGGCTGCGCACACCTATGGGTTAGCCATTGATGTCATTGGTGCCAGTTCATATCTGTGTCATGCACTGATGAGCATTGACTGTTTTTCAGAGTCAACATGCATTGCAGAGCTTATTGATGACAATGACAGGGGATGGAATTGCTTGAGGCACCTTTCACACTTGTGCGACCTGAAAGTCGCGCGATTTTGCCGTGATTTTTGCCACAATTTTGATGCAACTTCAACCACATCAGCCCCGGAAGGATTTACCTTCTTCCTGACTAGAGCACTTTTAGCGATTCTCCACTGCGTCTCTTTAACCGATAATTGCGCGGTCGTGCAACGTTGTACCCAAACAAAATTGCCATAATTTTTTTCCCACAAATAGAGCTTTCTTTTAATGGTATTTAATCATCTCTGTGGTTTTATTTTTTTGCGCTATAAACAAAAAGAGTGACAATTTTGAAAAAAAAAACAATATTTTTACTTTTTGCTATAATACATATCCAAAAAAAAAATATATAAAAAAAACGAATTTATTCATCAGTTTTGGGCGATATATATTCTTCTACATATTTGTGCTAAAAAAAAATGGCAATAGGCGTATATTGATTGGTTTGCACAAAAGTTGTTGCTTTTATAATCTATCAGAATTCATTTATGGCGTTTTTTATTTTTTTTATACTAGTAATGGCGGGGATCTGCGATTTTTATTGGGACTGCTACATTGCCGCTGACAGATCAAACACTTTTGACACTTTTTTTTGGGACCATTGATATTTATACAGCAATCAGAGATTTAAATAGCCACCGATTACTGTGTAAATGTCACTGTAAGTGAAAGGGTTAACCTGTAGGGGTTAACTGTGTTCCCTCACTGTGTTCTAACTGTGTGGGGGCTGGGCTGGCAGGGGCATGACAGATTTAACTGATCCCGATTACAGGGATAAGTAGATCACTGTTGTGCCGCCAGTCAGAATGGGGACCCGCCATTTTTATATCAGCGTTTCCCCGTTCTTCCTCTGTAGTAGGCGATCGCTGTTTTATATACGGCGATCTGTGCAGCAGAGCCACTTTGCTACTGTATATCCATGCGATACGGTTGGCAAGTAGTTAAGCAATGCTTGTGTAATAATGAGTTCTATGAACCTTAAATCGCATCAAAGTCAGACCAAAATAGTGCAGGGACTACTTTGAAGTTGCTGCGACTTGAAATCACACAGATATGAATGGTACTCATTGGAAATCATGGGGTAAGAATTGTCATGCAACTTTGCAGTCCCAAGTCGCAGGACAAGTAGCACAAGTGTGAAAGGGGCCTGATTGTTGGGAGGGGTGGGGGGTGCAAAAAACCTTAATTATCTACAGATGCATTTCACTTGCCAGTGCCGGTGTGAATGTAAAATAGGTGTGTTTATTGCAGCAGGTTTCTAACTCCCATTGTATATGAAACTGTCCCCTTTTGGTTATGTTTTTTTCTGAACGTTGGTAATCCTTATCTATTGACATGTGTTTGATGAAAAGTGTCTTTATTGGTCAGCGGATAATCAGATTAAAGCATCCCCAGCTGCTGTTTTCTAGTGCGGCTTTGATTTTGCCTTGATGCTCCAATTCAGCATGACAACAGTGCTTTACTCCTACATAAGGCTGATATTACAGCTGGTCTAGTGCTGGTAACCGCTCCCTATAAAGGTCCCTTGCAGTCCTCTGCCATTGTAATGTTATGGAGAAAGCAGAGAATGAGAGTGATGCTCAGTGAAAGGAACCCCTGCAAGAAAATCTCACAACTGGCATCCCTGAGAAAATCCAGAAGCCAGCGACAACGTGAACCGACCATAATCCTCTCATAGACGGATATTGGTTTTGGCTGAAATTATTTTATAATGTAGCAGATTTTCACCAACCCTGCATTTTCAACATTGAAAAAAAGATATGATATACTTTGTTACTTTGGAAAAGGTTATCAGTAGGAATGCGCTGATACCGAGTATTTTCACAAGTACTCGTGAAAATGCTCCAGATACTGAAACCGGTTCTTTACGGTGCGATTTGCGTCCATACAAAATGAATGGGTACAGATCGCACTGCAGAGAATTGCATACAGCTTGAACAAGAATGCGGTGTGATTCCTGTCCGATTCACGTGCAGTTTCCCGCGCTGCTCCTGTGTGAACAAAGGCTGATATCACTTACAAGCCTGGGTTCACATATGAGCGGTGGGGAAACCGCACATGATTCAAACAGAAATCACACCGCATTCTTCTTCAAGCTGCATGCAATTCTCTGCAGTGCAACCTGCACCCATTCATTTTGTATGGATGCAAATCGCACCGCAAAGTATCAGTACTCGATATTCGTGAGTACTTGACCGAAAGTATCGGTACTTGTACTCACCAATAAAAAAAAAATGGTATCCGTGCATCCCTACATAGGCATCCTTATTGCCCTGACAGTGAAAACCCCCCTACACAGCTTAAGATTAAACCGCTTATCCTCCAATCTCATTGTGTGGCCCCGTGTCTTCTTACACTCCCTGAGACTGAAACGTTTCCTTCCTACGCTGGGATCACCATTCAGGTATTTGTAGATTGCTATCAAGTCCCCTCTCAAGCGTCTCTTCTCCAGCAAGAACAAGTTTGTTTAGTGCTTGTAGTCGTTTCTCGTAATTGAGGTCCTCCTGTCTCTTTTTGCTCTTCTTTGGAATCGCTCCAGCTCATCCCTTCTGAGGATTGGTGACCAGAACTGGACGGAATACCCCAGATGTGGCCTAACCAGAGTTTTATAAAGTGGCAGGATTATTGTTTTATCCCTGGAGTATATCCCCCTTATTTATGCATGCTAATATTCTGCCGACTTTGGTAGCTGCAGCTTGACATTGCATGCTATTGCTCCAGTCTTCTACTAGAACCCCCAGATCTTTCTCCATCCTTGATTCCCCCAGAGGTTCTCCCCCTAGTGAGCAGTTTGCGTTTGTTTTTAGCCCCCAAGTGCATTACTTTGCATTTCTCTACATTAAACCTTATTTGCCATGTATTTTCCGACCCCATTATTTTGTTTGGGTCTTTCTGTACAATTTCTATATCCTGATGTAAAGTTATTGCCCTGCCTATTTTTGTGTCGTCTGCAAAAACAGAGATTGAGCTATTTATCCCACCCTCCTATATCATTTATGAATAAATTAAACAGAATTGGTCCCAAGACAGATCTCAGTTTGTAGATTAAGCTTTTTTGGGGAACTATATCGAATGCTTTTGCAAAATCCAGACACACAACATTCACAGGCCTCCCTCTATCTAGATGGCAAGAATGATGGGCTGACCGGCCTGAAATTTCCTGGTATATGTCTCTGCCCTTTTTTGAATATTGGTACCACATTGGCATTTCTCCAATAAGCTGGTACAATTCCTGTCCATATGCTGTCCCCAAAGATTAGAAACAATAGTCTAGCTATAACCTCAGTTCAGGACTCTCAGGTATAAGCCACCCGGTCTTAGAGATTTATTTGCTTTATTTATTAAGCTTTTCTAGTCTTTTCTAGTCTTTTCTTGACTTTTGCCTCTGTTAGCCATGAGAGTATGTCCCTTGTGGTTGGTATACTCCTTTTCCTGTGTAAAGACCAAAGAGAAAAAAGTATTTAGTACAGTTGACCTCTCTGTGTAATCCGTAACCATCCTCCCTTCATCGGTTTTTATGTGTCTCTTGTAGTCTTTTTTTTTTTAGCCACCCTGATTGCATTCTTACACTTCTTATTGCATTCCTTGTAGTGTTTAAATGCTGACAATGATCCCTTCGACTTATATTTTTTAAGGGCCTTTTTTTTCTCTTTAATAAGACTTTTTACATGTCGGTTTAGCCACCCAGGATTAGCCTTAGCTCTTCTATATTTATTGCCCATTGGAATAGTTAATAGTTATCAGTATGACAGTCCTGGAGCCTGCAATGGAGCAGAATGGCCAAAGCTTTTTTGGCTGTACTTATATGGATCACAAGAGGGACTAGGGAGATGCAGGTGCACTGTGGGATGGGGCATCACATAGTAATCTACACTGTGATCCCCATCTGTGCCCAGGTGCACAGATGCCGGCCAATGATCTCCCTGCAAGTGAGAGATACAGAGTCATCTACACCAGTGCTTCCCAACTCCAGTCCTCAAGTAGCCTCCAACAGGTCATGTTTTCAGGATTTCCCTCAGATGAAACGGCTGTGGTAATTACTAAGGCAGCGAAACTGATCAAATCACCTGTGCAAAATAATGGAAAGCCTGAAAACATGACCTGTTGGAGTGCCTTGAGGACTGGAGTTAAAGAGGAAGTAAACCCAGATGGGGTTTACTTCCTCTACATTCCCCTGTAAAGTGGAAGCATAATGGGCTACTATGCATCGCAGCCCATTATGTGTCACTTACCTGCAAACGAGGCCTGCGATGTCCCCTGTGTTGGCAGCGTCCATCTTCAGCCGCCAGTCACTGCACAATCACAGTGCCGAAATGACGTCGGTACATCCGCCGAAATGACGTTGGCATATCCAGAACACTGCATATCTCCTGAACTGTACAGGTTTAGGAGATATGCAGGGCACCTACAGGTAAGCCTTATCATAGGCTTACCTGTAGGTTAAAGTCGTTGTCACAAGTTGACAACCACTTTAAGAAACACTGATCTACACTGCCAGGAGGTACTAGAGCTGAGCCGGGCTGGGTAGGTAAGATGCAAGGAAGCTTTTGAGGAAAGGGAGTTGTGTGCAGGGATGAGGGAGTGTGGTGCAGAGGTGGGGATGGGGGAGTGTGGTGCAGAGGTCAGGTCCAGGGAGGGGTGGAAGTGAGATGTGGACAGCCTATAAAAGAGAGCTGAATCCTGTAAACTGTGCATAGCAGACCCTTAATCCCTGTACTCTACACTGTGTGCATAGGGCACCCCTGAAACTACACTCTGTACATAGCACATTCCTGGTATTTATTGCCCCTTTAAGATCATCCCACTGTCGGTGCAATTTTGACCACACCCTCCATTTGATTTGGTTCGGCGGGGCAGGGGAGCTTGGTTGGGTTCCTGCAGATTTTCTTTGGGGGGGGGGGGGGGGGGCCCTTG
>BLSH010197664.1:3294173-3310118 GCA_018402905.1 Glandirana rugosa
CCCCCCCCCCCCCCCCCCTTAGATACATTTTTATAGTCTTACAGATATAACTGACCCTTTAATGGCAACCATAATGCTGATGTGGCCCATAATTAAATTGTGTTTGACTGTACGTTGCAGTACATGGTTGTACTCATTTTAACACTGATTTTTTTCTGTATTTGCACCTATATTACCCACCCATCCCCGTGTTTGGGGAGATGTGCTGTGTACTTGGGTAAACCCCGCTGCAAAAGCGATCAGCATTTTCATTGAGCAGCGTACAGCCATTCAGTTGTATAGGAGGCAGTACTTGGCTCCTGTAGCTCCCCAGGTACGGGAAAATGCCAAGGAGTGTATGCTTCAGTGATTTCAGCTAGTAAACGTTTGTGTGTGTGACACCTTATGGCACGTCTAGCCAACTTGTATAAATAATGTTTTGTGATTTTTTATTTTTTATTTGAGAAACTCCCTATAAAAGTGCTTTAACATAATGCATTTACTTTGATCTGGATCCTCTCCGGTAGTATAATGATGTTTCTTTTTTTCTGGCAGGTGAACGTCTATGTCCTGGGGAAAACCTTTCTGCTGCTGGCCAGAGAGCTCTGCATTAATGCTCCAGCTATAGGTAACATTAGAACTTCAGTCTTTCTCAGTACAGTCTTATGTAGATGAAGCAATTACACAAAGGAAAATAGTTCCTCTCTCAAGCAACCTTTTTCTGGTTGGATGGTCATTGTGTCTCATTTCCCAGCATGCATTGCCAGTATGTTGGGAGTAGATGTGCGGTAGCTGCATTGCAGCCATTTGTTGGCTGAAGTGTTAATGAGAAGACAGTTTATTCTTTCACTGAGATTAAAGTGCTTTGGTAATATTGCATGCTTCTGGGGAACTGACACTGGAAAGTTTCATAAATAACAATTTGGCCTACAGCATGCTGCCCTGCAGTTTGTGTAAGTGACAGGAACACTTTGTTTTTGCTTTAGAATTCTTTTTTTTTCAGCTAAAAGATTTAAAGGCCAGTTTCATGCACATAACGAATCCCATAATCAGAATGTGTTCTTAGCAGGAGAGGAAGCTTTCTGAGCTAGTTAGGGCGGTGAAAAATGACAGGTTCACTTTGGGGCAGTTATGATGGGGTATTTACATTCCAGGTGCTCCCCTGATGGCTCATTCGCACCTTGTGTCTGCCTGAAAATCACTGTGTAAAGACAGCCATAGATGATGCGATTTTCTTTTCTGTAATCAAGGGTTGCAGGAAAGAAAATCCCTCAATTCCCCATCAACACAGTCAGTGTTGATGGGGGAATCCCTCCTGTGGATCTGTTGTGTTCTTCCTAAGGAGTGGGGGATGCAGGGAGACTTCTCTCCCAGGAGAAAACAGTGATGGCAATAATCACATATAATACATATATATATATATATATATATATAAGTCTCACCAGGTCCCTGCTGAACCATCTATGGCCGGCTTAAATTGCACCACAATGCTGGATTGGAGCTTAGAAAAGAGAAGGACCATTCTCCTGCTCCCACATGTCAATAACCTGGCAATTGTTCTCTTAGCAGTAATAATTTATGTTTTTAAGTAATGGTAGGGCTAAGTGTATCAATAGTGGGGTCAATTTAAAGGCATTGTACACGTGCAAATGTTTTTGTTGCTTTAGCTAGTAGTGTAGTTATATTCCTTGTATTGTTTGTCTGCCTTACCTTGTTATGATTGCCTCACATGTTGTGGATGTAGTTTGTAGCATCATAGCTGATTCCCCTATGCCCATATATTCATTCACCTAGCTTGTCCCTATTTGCTAAAGAGACAGGCAGCTTCTTGTTCCGGGTCACACAGCCTCCAATCCATGCCTCACCATTTCCAATGTGTTGTATCACAAATGTATAAGTGCTTCTGATGAAAACACATCTCTTCCCTGCATTGCTCTGTCTGCCTGTGTCTGTTTCAGATCTATTTACTGTTCAGCTATTACCTGCAGAACACTAGACTGATAGACCCAGGGACTGTGGGATGTTTAGTGTCTTCACAGGAAATGTTAAAGCGGAGTTCCGCCTGGGTGAAAAAAAATTAAGTTAGCAGCTACAAATACTGTAGCTGCTGACTTTTAATATAAGGACACTTACCTGTCCTTGGAGCCTACGATGGTGGCACCCGAACCCGAATGCTCCGGGTGCAGGCGCCAGCATCCTTACTAAGGGAATCGGCCTGTTTCCTAATGTGCATGCGCGAGTCGCGCTGCGCTTTCTGAATGGTCCCTGCTCTCTCCTGGGACCTGTGTGTCTCCCATAAGGCAGCGGGGGGGTGGGAGGATGAGGAGAAGGAGGACCAGACATTGCGTAGATCGCAGTGATCTTTCCCTGGAAGTGGGAGCGGATACCTAGTTTTGACAGGTATCCGCTTCCCCCGAAAGGTGCCAAATGTGGCACCGAAAGGGGGGGGGGGGGTGTGGGAATACGATCCGCGGAAGTTCCATTTTTGGGTGGAACTCCGCTTCAATTCTCAAACTACAGAAAGAAGTCGTGCATTATCCTGTGCAATGACATTCCGCATGCCATGTTTGAACACAAGCTGCTGATGAAGGTGAATATGAAGATTTACTCTACTATAGGCTGTGTGTACAGGCCAACAAATGACACCATCAAACTACATGATCAATGCACATCATATGAAGGTGGAAAACACAAGGTTCAGGTAGGAAGATTTATAATGCCTTTTACCCCTAGGCAGCAACAGAACGAAAATATACAGCCTCTCGGCAGGTGGGCCTTGGCGCTGAGCAGCGTATATTTGCGTTTCATTTAGCAGACACAGCTGTGCCGAGAGCGTGCGCCCTGTGCGCTCCCAGCAGAGTTAGCGACAGCTAACAGAAAGCTCCCAATCGCTTCTTGCAATCGGGAGCTTTCTGATCATTTGATCGCCGTGACAGCCGATCTCGGCGGTCACGTGATCATGAACCCCTTCTCCCGGAATCTGAAACCGCTTAAAGTGCCAGCATGCGCCAGTGCATAGGGGTTAAAGTCAACCTTTTCTAATAGGAATATTGAGTATGTCATCGCTAGCCTCCTTCTAAAATGTCCTGGTATGCTGGCTGCTTTTCCAGTCATTGACCTGGAACAAGTGCACAAAATGGGAAAGGAAAAGTATGAAGTCTTTATACTTGTTTTAGGTTATTGAGCATCTCAAGGTATTGATCCAAGCGACTCCACATGACAGGCTTATAGCTGCAGTGCTGATCAATGCCTTCTGATGGCAGGGAAGTATGCCCACTTTTTTTTTTTTTTTTGCTAATGATGCTTTATTTTTATTTTTCATTATACAACATTATAGTTACAAAATTAGCATTACACCAATATACCTCACATTTCCCATCCCACCCCCCGCCACTAGGCCTTATCTTTAGATTATCCATCCCGAACACACCATCCAGGTCATCCTCCTCCTGACTCATTTGTTGAGTGCCTCCCTGAGTAGCAAGCCCTTGCTTCCTATCCACCTACCCCATATTCTATCAAAAATGACGATCTTTACCCTTCTTAAGTAAACCATCCTCTCCCTCATAATTGTTAAGTTCACCCTCTCTCGCCATGCCCCTACTGAGGGCAGATCTACGTCCCCCCATTTTAAGGTAATTTGTTTCCTCGCCTGATAAAGGCATCTCTCCACTGCCAGTCTCTCTTGACCCATCTCCCCCCCTCCTTCCAGGTGCACCAGAATGCACAGGATCGGGTCCCCGGGCAGCGCCAACCCAAAAACCCGGCTGACCCTGCCCAGGACACAACTCCAGTACCTGTACAGCCTGGGGCACCTCCAAAGCATATGGACCCCCTTGCACCTGCACCTGGTGCAGATAGCGTCCTGGCGTCCCCCCAAAGTAGAACAATCTCTTAGGGGTGTAAAACGTCCTATGCAGGATATACAACTGGGTCAAGTTCTGTGGGGCTGAGAGGGACAATCTACTCGGCAAGGCCACAATATCCTTCCACTGACTATCCGATAATTCTCCCACATCTACCTCCCACTTCTCTCTTGCCTGGGCCATCTGGTCCCCATCCAATACTCTAGGACCCAAGTTCTGATATAGGTCTGAAATTAGTCCCTTTTGGGACATAGCAAACAGGGTCTTCCTCAGAAGGGCAATCTCGCACCACTGCGGGCCCCCCTCCACCTTAAACTGTTCAGCAATGGCGTGCCTAAGCTGGAGGTATTGAAAAAAACATTTATTTGGTAGCCCGAATTCCTCCCTTAGCTCCTGGTGGGACTTCAAGCTATCCCCACTGAACAATTGCCTCACTCTACTCACCCCCCTCTGCTTCCAATTATGAAAGACCCCCAGTCCTTCCAGTTCCAGAAGCCTCCCATTATCCCACAGTGGCACATACTCGCTGTAGCCCTGATAGTTCAACACCGACTTCGCCGTCCGCCAGACTTTTAAGATTAGGGTTCCCGATGGACACTGGTTCAACGTTCCCAGTGATTCTGCCTCCAATGCCTCTAACCAAGATACATGTGGGGTACAAGCCTGGAGGGGCCGCAACCTGTGGTTTGCATTTGATGCATTCACCTCTCCCCCTCCCAATTGCTGAAGTTGGGCTGCAAAAAAGTAAACCCATGGGTGTGGGATCGCTAAACCCCCTTTGTCCCTAGGGAGCTGTAGGCAACGCAAACTAATCCTAGCCTGTTTGCCCCTCCATATCAAATCCCTGAAGAGCCTCTCTATTTTCCTACACCATACCCTCGGGATCCATATGGGGGAGTTATGCAAGATGTATAGCAACTGTGGCAGCCATACAATTTTAATTAGATTACAGCGGCCCGACACCGTTAGAGGCAAACATCTCCACCTGCTTAACTTTAATCCAAACTTTTTCACTAGAGGTTCTAGGTTCCTCTGTATATATTGTTTGGGGTTGGTTGATACATTTATACCTAAATACTTGAAGGTGGTTGATATCTGCAAAGGGGCCATATCCTCCAGCAAATTCTCCACTGGTCCGTCCAACGGGAGAAGAACAGACTTCTCCCAGTTGACCACCAGTCCTGACAAGCTACCAAATTCTCTTACCAGTTTCATCGCTGCTACCAATGACTGATCTATATCCCCCAGGTAGAATAGGATGTCGTCCGCAAACAGTGAGACCTTCTCCACTAGCCCTCTTCTAAACCCCCATATCTCCTGTGCTTTTCTCATTGCTATTGCCAAAGGCTCAACCGCCACTGCGAAAAGCAAGGGGGACAACGGGCAACTCTGGCTTGTCCCCCTTATTAATGGCAAGTAGCTCGACAGTCTCTGCCCTATTTTTACTCTTGCCTTAGGGTTCTGATATAAGAGGCCTACCCACTTCAAAAAAGAGGGGCCAATATTGAACGCTGCCAAGGCCTCCCGAAGGTACTGCCATTCCAGACTATCAAAGGCCTTGACAGCGTCCAAAGTTAACACTGCCCTCAAACCAGGAGCCTCCGATGGCACCTGTAGGTTTAAGAACAATCTCCTGATGTTCAGGGCTGTGGACCTCCCTGGAATAAACCCGCATTGATCCAGATGGACTATTTTGTGTACTACTTTGCTTAAACGATTTGCCAACACCTCGGCCAATAGCTTTACATCCGTACACAACAGGGAGATAGGCCTGTACAATGCTGGTTGCTGGGGATTTTTCCCCTCCTTGGGCATAAGGATAATGGTAGCCTCCGTCATGGAAGACGGCATGCCCCCCCCCCCCCCCCCCTTTAGCGTCTCGTTGAGAGTCACCAGCAACTCCAGGAGCAGCACCCCGGCATACTCCAGGTAAATTTCATTCGGCAGGCCATCTTGGCTCGGGGTTTTGTGCTTAGGGGCCTCTGACACCGCCCTCTCCAGCTCCTCAGTCATTATTGGTGCATCTAGGGTTGTTTTCTCCTTCTCTGTTAACCGCGGAGTATTCAGATTTTTCACAAAGTCCCTTATTTCTCCGTCCACCCTACCCACCTTCGAACTATAGAGGTCCTTGTAATAATCCCTAAAGGTGGTTAGTATCTCCACCAGGCACACGGTGGTCCCCCCAGCCGGGGTCTCTATACAGTTTATAGTATTCGACTGTCCCTCCTGAGACCTCGCCAGGAGGGCCAGCACGTGCCCGACAGACTCCCCCCTCCTCATATTGGGACTGCTTTAAAAAAAATCTTTTAGTTTCTGCTTTTTTTAAGGGACACTATTCGGTATATTGCTTGGGCTTCAGTCCAGTTACCCTGTTTCTCTGGAGTCGGGTCATCAACATAGGCCTTCTCGGACTCCTTTACCCTATCCATTATTTCCCGTTCCCATTCCTCTCAGCTTTTTTTTCCTGGAAATTTGATGTATCAGGAGCCCTCTCAAAAAAGCTTTGAGGGTATCCCACACTACACCTTGGCTAGCGGTACCTCTATTCTGGTGCAAAAATTCCAGAAGTTTAGATAGTATATGGTCCTTCGGGGCTATTAGTTTTAACCATAGGGGGTTGAACCGCCAGTCCCTCTCATGGGAACATCTACCCATATTTATGGACACCACCACTAGCGAATGGTCCGAAAAAGACCCCTCGCTTCATATTTAATATCCACCACCCTTGAAAGCAATTCCTCATTACCCAGGGCCATATCTATCCTAGAGAGAGAAGAATGAGTGCCAGAGTAGCAGGAAAAGACACGGGCCTCGGAATAGCGGTCCCTCCATATATCCCGTAGCCCGGCCTCCTTAAGTGTCTCGTGCAATGGGCTCCATGATGGGGGCCCCCTCCCTCTCCCCGCAGGATGTCTATCCAGCTGTACATTCATAACCATGTTGAAATCTCCTATCAGTAAGACTGGAATACCAGGTTTATCCGCTATAAGCTCCACAAGGCGACCAGTAATATCTAACCAAAAGGGCGGAGGGATATACACGTCTATTAATATAAGCGGAGCTTCTGCCAGCCTACAGTATAGGAACACATATCTGCCCTCTCTATCTACCATGACCTGATTGCAGGAGAACCCCTCTGAGGTATGAACTAGTATACTCGTCCCCCTGGAGTAAGATGTATAAGTGGAATGGAACTGATGGAGGAATCCCCTGACCTTTAACCGGCCTACGGAGTCCCCTGTCAGATGCGTTTCCTGAAGGCATAACACCTTTATCCCCAGAGTTGCGACAGTCTTGAACAAAGCCGTCTTTTTAGCTAGGTTGCTCACTCCCCTTACATTCCATGACCCAAATGTCACCAACCTACTCATTGTTTAGGGAGAGAGAAAAAGAAACCATACAATAGGGTTGCCACTCCTAAAACAAACGAACTCCAAAAAGAGGAAAAAAAAGAAAAAGGAAAAAAAGGGACAAAGAGCAAACAAGTGGGGAGGACCGGAGAGACGGACGGAGGACACAAAGGGGCACCAACCCCTACCGTCCCCCTCCCCCATCCCCCCAGCTGTCAACTTATAACCACCATACCAGGTGTTTAAATGTGCTCGATTTGTTGTCAAACCCAACCAACCCCTACCCTTTTTGGGGCTTAGTGCATCTTGCAGGATTTATACCCTTTACATTACTTTTGTGCCTATTCTCTGACACCATCCAACTACGCCCCTAACACACACATGCCAGTGCAGCTCCTTTCTCGTGCTCATGTATACAGATTCTACCTTCTATATTTCGAGTGCCCTGTGAGGAAAAAAAAAAAAAGCAAAAAGGGAGGAAAAAAAAAAACAATAACTCAGCAGTAGCCAAACTTCACATTATATAATAAGTTCTAAACAGCCCGGTCTTCCGTCTCCAACCAAGCCACGGCCGCGTCCGGGGCATAAAAAAAATTAACCACCCCCTTGTATGCCACCCGAAGGTGTGCTGGATATAACATAGCGTATTGTGCATATCCAATTGTCGCAGCCGTGCCTTGATATCTGAGAAACAAAGTCTCTTTTTCTGGACCTCAGCAGAGAAATCTGGGAAAAACAGAATTTTATTCCCGTTGAACATTATGGATTTTAGTTCTCTTGCTCTTCTAAGGATTACTTCTTTGTCTCTAAAACACAGCAGTCTCATAATGACCGATCTTGGGACTCCTCCCGGGAGAGCCTTTCTTGTTGAAATCCTATGGGCCCTCTCGATCACAAAATGAGAAAAATTCCCTCATGTCCCTCCCTTCACATTTTTCTGGTAGACCCAGAATCCGGACATTATTTCTTCTTTCTCTGTTCTCAAATTCTTCCAACCTCTCATTTTTTTAATAACTCCACGTCGCTCTTTATTGGGGATAGCACATCCTCAACCCCACTAATTCTATTTTCCAATTCTATAGTCCGCTCCCGGATCTTTTGGAGGTCATGCCTTACCAAGACCATATCCTCCTTGATGCCCTTCATTTGGTCCATTAATTCCCCCAAAGAAGCCTAACAGGCATTGACTGCCAAAAGTATTTCTCCCAGAGATGGATCACTTAAGGCTTACACCTCCAGGTTTGGGTCCCGCATAGCCGTGGCTAGCGTATCCGACTTTGTCCCTCTGGGCTCTTTACTTTTGGTTTGGGAATTGGACATTTTTTGGGATCCAGATGGTGACATAGATACTTTGCCTTGTTGTGGTTTCCCATTCACCTGGGAGGAACCATGAGCAAATTTCTCTAATTTATTCGCAATCTCCTTGCTGTTATCCTTTAGTGCCTTTTGAGATAATTCAGCTGTAGCCTCTCCCTTCTTTTTTGCCATATTTTTTGCTCTAGTGTCCAGTTTAAAAAACAAAACAACAAAAAAAAAAAAAAAAAAAAAAGAAAAGAAAAAGGGAGGGAGGAGATTATATGCAAGTAGAGTTATATAAAAAGAGGGCAAAAGTCAAATATGGAGCAGGTATTAGCAATCTTTCTCCACTGAGTTTCGCAATTCAATACAGAGGAACAACAGCTTCTTTACTTAGGCATACCTGATCTCTATTCCAATTGTCCTGTTGGTGAGTGTGGCTAATCTAAACACTGGGAGATTGTGGGTTGTGTGTTATGCTGCAGCCTGTAGGCGCCAGTTCCATCCACTATTTGTGTGCTTATTGTCATACAGGTTTGTATTAATTACTCACGGTTCCCCGTCCACTGCACCACTCTCTGCACACACAGTCCCATCTCAACAGCGCCAACTTCCACCGTTCAATAAAGAGATCTCTCTCACCAGCACGGCCCCTCCAGAGAAACACCCGTATCCCCTTTGCATGTAGAAGGGCCTGCCAGGGCCTGCATGATCCACCTGGAGGATTGCAATGGGGCAGCACACGCCGCCGGGAGAAGCACCGGCCATTAGAAACTGACCGCTCCAAATGGCGCACCAGGGAGTAGGCTCAAAGCCACCAACTGCTCCCCCACCTGGGCGCTCTGCCGCACACCCTCTCCTCTGAGGCTTCTCCGGATCGTCCCCAGGCATCCAAGCACCACCAGCCGCTACCGGGCTCCAGCGTCAGGGCATCGGGTCTCACATGGAGCACAAAGCGTGGAGCAGGAAAGGAGCCGCCTCCCGCACGTCTGCTCACTCCAACTTCCGGTCACGCCAAGTCTCCCCACTTTGAGAATGCAATAGCTCAGCAGGAGCGATTGAAGTGTGTGGATGAGGCAATTGGGGCTTTTTTTTAGTTTTCCACAATTGGTTTACTAGACTGGTACATTTTAAATAGACCACCTTTATTTCCATGAATATAAGGAACCGGACAGCTAAGCCATCTCTAAGGGAAAATTGTCACTGAAATGGTTACTGCCTGGATGTTTTTATTTGTTGTGTTTTGTAAACAAACATTGGCCTGACCTGTCACTGGCTGCTTCTGGAGAACTAATTAGACCACACACATCTTCTGTTTTACACCCTGGGAATACTAGAAGTTCCACACACATGCTGTTACAATTTTACTGTACTCTGGAAGCAGGGTTCCAGCCACCCCCCCCAATCCGAAAATCTGTACTGTAGCTACTGACTTTTATTATCCACGCATCCAGCGGTGTCACCTCGCCCGAGCAGATTCTCGAATCGGCTCTCGAGTGCTGGCGCCGCCATCTTGGCTAAGGGAATTGCGCTGCGCCCTGTGAATGGGCCGGCTGCAGAGGGAAGGAGGAAGCGGCCGAACTTTCGGCTCACTTTGCTGTGGCGACCTCAGCCGGAAGGGGGATCGTGTAGCCAAAAATGTGGCAGCAGAGGTGGGGGAGGGAGAAGGCATACAAGCGGAGCTTCCCCCTTTGGGTGCCTACAGTGATCCAAATGTGGCCAGTTCAGCAGGAACTGATTGAACGTTGCTCTGTGCATACCGCTTTCTGTTCAGCGGAAGCCAATTGTATGGATTCTGTTGAATGGTGCTGCTGGAAAACCAACTAGTGGGTTGAATGAAAAAATAAAAACGACTTGATGCCTTCATCTACCCTTTCAAAGTGGATGAGGGAATCCTTCCGCTTTGCATTTGTATTCTGACAGTGGGAGGAGGCGGCAATATGCTGCCCCCTCGCCACTTGTTTTAACCTTAAAAAGGCTGAACCACTCCACTGCAACCCCATGCACGGTCCCATACACCTAATTGGGTTGTTCGGCGGTGGTATTGCCTGATGAACGCGACATGCAGTTTCATTTTTGCCACAAAGCCTTGTGAAGATGTGTGTACAGCCTTTAGCAGCTGCATGACCATCATTAGGTGGGTTGTTGGGGGTGCAGTAAAACTGCTTCCTCCGCCTTCCTGTGTGAACAAACCTCTGTGCTGGTTCCAAAGAAAAGTGCCCTCTTGATAAACAATAACGCTGAACACCTAAACCGTATCGCACTGCATGGAAAATAAAGATGTGACTATTTGATTCGCTTTGCCTTATGATGATGCAAGTGAATTTGCACAGAATCTTGTGTTGCCGTGCCACTAGCCGGGTTCTCTTGCGCAGGTCTTAAGATAAACATTAGACCACAGTCCCTGACCCCGATTGTCCGCCGTCTTCAGCACAAGGTGCTTGTGTTACCACTGACTAGCATATTCACGCCCTTAATCTTGCCGTTTCTGGGTGGATGTTTTTTAACAAACAGCTTTTTGAGTGTTTAAGATTTCCCAACAGATAACTTGTTTTATGACCCAAGGAAATTGCAGAAAAGTACATGTTTGTGTATGTGGGTCAATTGTTAATTATGAATGCACATAGACTATTATCGGGTTAGCTTTATACCCTCCAATGCTTTTGTTTACACTCTGGTTACATTTGGGTTGAGTATTCTTATGCGGCTCCGTTTGTTTTTGTGGAAAAGCCATGTGTTTAATGAAAAATTCCCATGGGTCATATTTCGGAAGAAATTTTAGTATGTTATTTTGTCCTTTTCCAGAGGGATCTTGTAAATGAAAATGTCTGAATACCAATCTTGCTTATTCCTAGTAACCCTTTTCATTTTTTTTTTCTATAATTACATTTCATGTAATAGTCTTCTCTAGAAACAAGAACATTCGCATAGGTTTTTCAGTGATGTCTATAAATGGTGATTCCACCAAACATTGATGGTTAAAGTGGTTGTAAACCCTCAGACATGAAATATGAACACAGTATATCCCTCTATAGTGTGTACTTGTCTCAATCCAGAGCACAAAGTGTCATTTCTGTCTGCTGCCTTGTTTCTCCAATATAAGCATGAGTCACTTCTGATGAGTTTTCCTGACACCAAGAGAAAAATGGTGACGGGGCTCTGTTGCTGTGTGAAAGGGGGGGGGGGGGTGTCCCTTCCATCCAATCAGCTTTCAGCGCTCTCCTCACTGATGTAACGTCAGCTCTCTGCACCCCTGCTTTTCAGACTTGAGAGTTCCCATGTCATTTCTATACTTTGAATGGATGTAGGGGAAAGAAGGCTGTAGATAGTCATGTATAACTTGTGTAGGAGGATTTGTTTCATCTCTGTGTATCACCTGAGGCCAGTCACTTCACTGGGCATAT
Source organism: Glandirana rugosa (assembly GCA_018402905.1). Lineage (NCBI taxonomy): Eukaryota > Metazoa > Chordata > Amphibia > Anura > Ranidae > Glandirana > Glandirana rugosa. The sequence continues at coordinate 3,306,069 of BLSH010197664.1, forward strand.
GTGAGGGTTTACAACCACTTTAAACTAGTTCTAGAGGTTACACTTTTTTTTACCTTCATGCATTTACAACATTATAGTAGCACTATGGTCTAAATGAAGAAATCAATATGTTATGCACTATACAGTCTGTTAAACATGCCACTGATTGTTTCACAAAAAGCAGTAAAGATCTCTACCTTGTCTCCAGCTCTCATGTGCTTTTCCTTTAGTGAAGTGACAACTTTACATTCTGGTTTTTGAATTGCCTGTGTTGAACCCCTGTTGTCCCCATTTGCGTCAATCTCTCTGCAAAAAACATCCTGACATCAGTGGAGGAGGGGCTCTTGTATCACATGGGAAGCTGAGGGATTTCATTCTACACAGTATCATGATTAGGCTCCGCCCACGATCAGCCCATGAAGCCCCGTCCATTCCCACCCATGTCCTGCCTTTGCCCAACCATTGCTCCAGCTCCTAGCTCCTACTGTTCTGCCAGTTTACAAATTACCAGAGGAGAGCAGGCAGAGAGAAGCACATAGATTACTAGACAGATCTGTGTGCAAACTAACCTGTACTATCTTGTGCTGTGGTTACATAGCACACACCCAGCTATTGATTGGCAGATGGGTGTGTGTTGTGTAAAATAGACTGAGCATGATAGAAGGCTAGATGTCTGGGGGATAGACAAGCCAGTTCACTGAAATTATATCTGAGCTCTGCAGAACTCCTCCCATCATCACTACACTATACAGCTAAGGAGAACTGCTGGATGGGATTACAGACCCCAATCACAGCTACATGCTAGGTAAATAATAATTTAAGTTATGTTTATTACCATGTGTAAATTTCAGGTATTTATGTGAGGATTTACTAAAATATGTATGTTGCCTTTAGTTGTACTTTAAGGCAAGAAAAAAAATCGCTGTACTTTTCCAAACCCTTTCCCTGCTGTTCTTGTAACGGCTGCCGGGTCCAGGATCCATCAGTGCTGCTCCTCAAATTTCCTGGATCCTCAGGAGACACCGAGGACAGCATTTGGTTCTTGCCACCATCGGTCAAAACTGCTGGGAGGAGGGTGCAGAAGCATGGCTTGCTGGCACTATACTTGTCTATGGACACACACACATACAGCTTGGACACTTGCAGATAGGGAGGCAGGGACCGGTGTCTTGGGACACCTGACTACAGGAGGAAAGGGACATTTTCTCTGGACACTTCTGAAATAAAAAAATAAAAAAACAGAGGGTGTAGAATCACCTAACTTGTAGGTGAACTCTGGTAGGTTAATTCTTACACCACTTTGTTTTTATTGATCACAAAATCATGGGCAGTACATTTACAAATTGTGACTGATTTCGTATAGAAATGCCAGCAATATAGCTTGACCCTCACAAAAGTGGCATAGGATAAGTAATGTAGAAAACTTTCCCCGGGTTGTAATGTGAAAGGCATTATAAAATAACCAGTGATAGATAGATAATCAGTAGAGCGGTGGGGTACAGCTTGTACTATTGGTGTAGGGGCTATATGCTAGAGAGAGAGAGGTTCAATCCTATGTCACAGCAGGGCCCACTGTGGGATCGTTCCAACAGAGCAATAAAGGGGAGTGATCAGGATAGTAAGTTTGTTGGTATGTAAAGTGTAGCTTTCCTCTCCATGGTTACCCGTTAGGCCCAATCAGATCCACTGATCCCCGCTGAGCAGGTGGATGACAGGTCCGCTTTGCTTTGCAGAGTGGACACAGACCACTCTCCTCTATGGAGCGGTCGGATGGAAACGGACTGCATATCCATTTCCATCTAATAGTCATCCAATCTGCCAGACAGATGGCGAACGTATCGCCATACGTCTGTTTTTAGTGTATTTTATCTAATCGGATGCCCGGTGGGTATCCACTGACCTCTGCCACCCCATAGAGAACAATTGGTGGTCCAATCGGGTCCGCTTAAAAAACGAAGAAAAAAAGGAGAGAAATTTGGAAGGAAGAAAAGAGGAGTGGGTGAGGTGGGAAGAGAAGGGAGAATGGGGTAGTGAAACAGAAAAGAAAAGGAGAGGAGGGATTACCCCAGAGGCTCACCTTTAACCGAGACCAACTCGGTGACGCTTGAGTTACAGTTCCAAAAATTTGTCATATGTATCATTAAGAATTGCCATGACTTTCTAGTTAAGAAGTATGTCGTGCGCACAGGTTTTCACCTCCTCAAAACTGAGGGTTGTGACCTCCATGCCTTCACTATTGGCTACTTTGTGGCAAGAGGATATGGGTGATAAGCATACTCTCCCATCGGGTGATGTTATCTATTGGTTTGTGTAGTAGCACTTCCCAGTGATTTTTATGTAAGTTGATGTGAAGAATTGCATTGACCATAGTGTATACCCCTATCCATAACCTTATGACCCTGGGACAGGTCCACCATATGTGCTTCATGACCCCTAGATCTGAGCAACCCCGAAAGTAGGAGGAAAGGAAAATAGGGAGGCACTTTGCGATTCTAGCAGGGGTGATGTATCACCAGGACATTACCTTAAATGAGTTTTCCAGGGCCATCACATTACGAGACAATTTAAACAGAGCTTCTCACATTTTATTCCTGTCCTCAGGAGGCCTTCCACCACTTTCTCTGATCTCTCTGCAACTTCCATGGTAAGAACATCCGGCTATGTTCTCCATCCCTGCCATGATATCTAATCCTTTTACTTTTTCTCCTTTAAACTATTCCAACCGAACCCATCATCTTCAGAGATGCATACTTAACCTTGATCCAACAGCAGCTTCCAGAAACTTCTTACATCCCGGGCAGCGAGTCCTTTGTTTCCATCAGAGCCCCATAGAAGTATTGCTGATCTTACAATGAAAGTCCTCTGTTTCTACTGGAGCCTCAAAGGGTCTAGCTGATGTAACCTTCAAGCTGGCCATCAATTCATCAGGTCTAGCATGGACTGAGCCTATGGCTCAGAACATGTTGGAAAATTTTTTGGACAATCCATGGCTGCAGCCACCCGATCAGTGTATTTTCACAGGTGCCAATGTCGGAATGCAGTGCCCCAGCTTGGGAAACACCCCATCGTCCACCGTGTTTTGTGTGGATGGAGAAATCATCTGTTAGTTTTTTTTTCTTACTTTGTTCAGCCAGAAAAAAAAATAGTTGTGTATGGCCAGCTTTAGACTTCTTCAACTTTGGGTCAAGTACAAGCATGCCAATTAAAAAGTCAAAGTGAAGTCATAACTCCATCTCTGTATACTTGTTCCGGGTCAGTACCTCAAAGTATTGAAGTCAGCCAGACATGTAACTTGCATTTTTAGAAAAAGGTCAGCAACAGCAGCCTCCATATGCTTTCCATACAAGTTTCCTATAATGTGAGCATCATGTAAGGTCCCTCCTTGTGGTATGATTTTGCATGCCACAGCTTTATCTGGATCCTGGATATGGGGGCCTGAGCAGGTACAGTGGATATAAAAAGTCACACACCCCTGTTTAAATGTCAGGTTACTGTGCTGTAAAAAAATGAGATAAAGATAAATCATTTCAGAACTTTTTCCACCTTTAGACCCCTTTCACACCAAGGCATTTTTCAGGCATTTTTGCACTAAAATTAGCACATAAAAAGCGCATCAAAAACACTCCCCATGCATCTCAATGGATGCTTTCACACCGAGGCGTCGCGCTTGCTAGGCGTTGCCCATAGTCCTGCAAGCAGCATCTTTTCGGCTTGTTTTGTGCGCTCAAAATAACACCTCAAAAACGCCCATGTCCATTGAAAATAATGGTTAAGCACATGAAATGTGCACTGAGGCTGTGGGAAAGGTCACATGACCGAAACAAACGTTTAAAAAGCTCTTGAAAAACGCTTCAAAAGCGCGGCAAAAATGCACACTAAAATCATGGCGTTTTACAGGCTTTTTTCCAACGCCTTGGTGTGAAAGGAGCCTAAATGTTACCTATAAGGCTCCTTTCACACCAAGGCGTTGGAAAAAAGCCTGTAAAATGCCATGATTGTAGTGTGTGGTTTTTGAAAGCGCTAGCGCTATAAATAGCCCCCCTCTAATGATGTTTTTTTAAGCGCTTTTCA
>BLSH010197664.1:3321740-3332115 GCA_018402905.1 Glandirana rugosa
AACGCTCTTCACGTGAACGCTCGAAAGTTGTCTCATCCCTAGTGCCTCAGCCGGTGAGGGGATAGGGAGTCTTGGACCCTGAGTGATAGGGGAGTGGCCGACTCCGTGATCCCTACTCTGTTGAAAGCTCGCAAGTGCACTTCTCGCAAGATTTATCACCGCACCTGGAAGGCTTACATTGCTTGGTGCGAGGCGAAGGGCTATAACCCTCGCTCGTTTGTCGTTTCCAGGGTCCTGACCTTTTTACAGCAGGGCCTGAATAAGCATTTGGCCTTGAGTACTCTCAAGGGCCAGATCTCGGCCTTGGCCATACTCTTTCAGAGACCTTTGGCTTCGCACTCTCTGATTCGTACCTTTGTACAAGGTGTGCGACATGTGGCGCCTCGGGTGAGACCCCCGATGGCTCCGTGGGATCTGAATCTGGTGCTTTCTGTTCTTCAAACACCACCTTATGAGAAGATCAGGGAGATTCCCTTACAGCTTCTGTCGCAGAAGGTGGCCTTCTTAGTTGCCATCACTTCTGCCAGACGTGTGTCGGAATTGGCTCCCCTCTCGTGCAAGTCTCCTTATTTAGTGATGCATAAGGATAAGGCGGTCTTGCGACCCCTTACTTCTTTTCTTCCGAAGGTAGTCTCTTCTTTTCATATCAATGAAGATATTGTTCTGCCTTCATTGTGCCCTCGTCCATTGCACCCGAAGGAATTCGAGTTGCATGTCTTGGACGTGGTGAGGGCCTTACGGGTGTACTTGGCTGCTACGGCTCCTTTTCGTAAAGCTGACGCCTTGTTTGTTCTACCAGAGGGCTCGCGCAAAGGATTGGCGGCCTCTTCGGCTACGATTTCTCAGTGGATAAGAAAAACCGTGACCCATGCGTATTCTGTTCGGGGCAAGGTTCCCCCTTTTCCGGTCACGGCTCATTCTACCCGGGCGGTTAGTACTTCCTGGGCCTTCAGACACCAGGCCTCGGTGTCACAGGTGTGCAAGGCGGCCACTTAGGCCTCGGTTCCCACTTTCACTAAGTTTTACAAAGTTGATGTGTTTGCATCTTCGGATGCTGCCTTTGGCCGCAAAGTTCTGCAGGCGGCAGTGTAGGCGCGACTGGCGCCTCCTCAGAGGTTCAGTTGGGTACAGTTGTTTGCGTTTACCCACCCCTCTTTTTTGATACAGCTTGGGGACGTCCCCATAAAGTCAATGAAGAGCTGCGTCTGTCAGTGAACGTAAGGAGAAAAAGGGATTTTATTAAAACTTACCGTAAAATCCTTTTCTCCGAGTTCACTGACAGACGCAGCACCCACCCCTCTGGGCTCTGCATTGGTACGGCTTGTGTACGAACTGGAGAGATATACTGTGAGGGGGTTTGATGTAGGAAGAGAGGACGGCCCCCAGGGGAGGGGCCAGCTGATTCTTTTCCCTGCCTAGTTAACTCCTGGTAGGACGAACATAAAACCCCATAAAGTCAATGAAGAGCTGCGTCTGTCAGTGAACTCGGAGAAAAGGATTTTACGGTAAGTTTTAATAAAATCCCTTTTTTATAACTGTATTCACAATTGTTGTGTTTCGGCTTTGATAGCCATTTTTGTAACAATAAAGTACATTTTTTTTATATTCTATGCACCGCATGCCTGCAAAGTCCATTCTTTTTTCCTATTTTTGTTACTGTTGTTAGGATGTGACATGCTTTCACCTATTAACAGCCAACCACAGTTCCACCCTGTGAGGATGGTTATTTGATAGCCTCAAACTTATTGCTTATAGCAGTGAAATTCACTGCTATAAGCAATCATAGTAGGTAAAAGAAATCCTGATCAACCCCCCAGAGTAGTACAGTGTTATTATCCACTTGACCTCCGGAAGATTTACCCCCTTTCATGACCAAGTCATTTTTTGCTAAATGTCACTGCGTTACTTTAACTGACAATTGCGTGTTCATGCGAATGGCTAAAAAAAATATCACTTTAGATCAATATATCGTATATTTATTGGCTCCCCTGACTGTAGAAAGGGATGGTAGTAACAATACATGGTCAGTGCCGTTTACTAAGTGGTATACAGCTGTATTGTGCTTTTCTTTAGTTCATTAATCCCTTAATGACACATACACTTACTGGCCACTTTATTAGGTACACCTGTTCAATTGCTTGGTAACACAACTTGCTAATCAGCCAATCACATGGCAGCAACTCAATGCATTTAGGCATCTAGATGTGGTGAAGATAACTTGCTGAAATTCAAACTGAGCATCAGAATGGGGAAGAAAGGGGATTTAAGTGACTTTGAACGTGGCATGGTTGTTGGTGCCAGACGGGCTGGTCTGAGTATTTCAAAAACTGCTGACCTACTGGGATTTTTATGCACAACCATCTCTGGGGTTTATAGAGAATGGTCCGGAAAAAGAGAAAATATCCAATGAGTGGCAGTTGAATGGAAGAAAATACCTTGGTGTCAGAGGAGAATGGGCAGACTGGTTTGAGATGATAGGCAACAGTAACTTAAATAACCACTCGTTACAACTGTTACAATACCATCTCTGAATGCACAACACATCGAACCTTGAAGCAGATGGGCTACAGCAGCTGAAGACCACAGTGGGTGCCACTCCAGTCAGCTAAGAACAGGAAACTGAGGCTATGATTTGCACAGGTTCACCAAAATTGGACAATAGAAGATTGGAAAAACGTTGCCAGGTCTGATGAGTCTCGATTTCAGCTGCGACATTCAGATGGTAGGGTCAGAATTTGGCATAAACAACATGAAAACATGGATCCATCCTGCCTTGTATCAATGGTTCAGGCTGCTGGTGGTGTAATGGTGTGGGGGATATTCTCTTGGCATACTTTGGGACCCTTAGTACCAATTGAGCATCGTTTATACACCATGGCCTACCTGAGTATTATTGCTGACCATGTCCATCCCTTTATGACTACAGTGTGCCCATCTTCTGATGGCTCCTTCCAGCAGGATAATGCACCATGTCACAAAGCTCAGATCCTCTCACCACTGGTTTCCTGACCATGACAATGAGGTCACTGCACTCCAATGGCCTCCACAGTCACCAGATCTCATTCAATGAATAGAACACCTTTGGGATGTGGTGGAATGGGAGATTCTCATCCCGGATGTGCAGCCGACAAATCTGCAGCAACTGCGTGATGCTATCATGTCACTATGGACCAAAATCTCTGAGGAATGTTTCCAACACCTTGTTGAATCTATGCCACGGAGAAGTAAGGCAGTTCTGAAGGCAAAAGGGGGTCCAACCCAGTACTAGCAAGGAGTACCTAATAAAGTGGCCGGTGAGTGTATATGTGGCATTAAGGAGGTGGGCTTTAAACCTGGGTGCCGCATTTGTTTTCTTGTGTTTGGCGCAGAGACTGGGCACCCAGAGAGAGCCCTGGGTCTTCCACTAATAACCAGGAACTGGTTGTCCCGGTTCCTGATCACCTGATAGCCTCTGATTGGTTGTCACAGTGATCAGTCACTGTGCAACCCACCGCTGGGGTTTTATTTGTTTTCTGTATGGAGAAAGGGCAGAAAAATGTGAGAAGAGAAACCTGTAAATAAAGTGTAAAAAAAAAAAAAAATGAAAGGAATAAGTCGCTTGATCTAGGTCAGGTTAAAGTTGGGGGTCAGAGGTCAAGGTTGGGGTCAGTATATTTTAGGTATGATTTTTAAAAAAATGCTTTTTTTTTAAAAATCCGTACCAGTGTCAGTGTGTTTTAGGTAGGATAAAAAAAGCAAAATGCATGATGGATTCTGTGTTCCTGTAAAGCTGAAACACACCGATCCATGTCTTCCATTAGTATAAGCACCTCCCACACTACACTGAAACATCAGCTAGGCACACGGTTAACCCTTTGATCGCCCCTGATGTTACCCCTTCCTTGCCAGTGTCATTAGTACAGTGACAGTGCATATTTTTAGCACTGATCACTTTATACATGTCACTGGTCCCCAAAAAAGTGTCACTAAGTTCAGCACAATTTCAAACCGGCAATGCAGTCTGACTTCGGGAGCGATTCGACAGACATCTGTGCGGGTTCATGCACAGATGTCTATTCATATTGCCCCTGAAGTCGCCAAAAGTAGTGCAGGAACTACTTTTGAGAATTGGTGCAGCGCCACAAGTTCGGCATCACACCGATTCGGACAGTGCCATAGCCGGGGATTTGACATGTCAAAATGGCCCAATGTGAGCGCGGGCTTAGTGTCCGATTTGTCCACCGCAATATCGCAGTCCCACTACAAGTCGCTGATCGCCGCCATTACTAGTAAAATATAAATAAATATATCCACTAGTTTGTAGACGCTATAACTTTTACACAAACCAATCAATATACACTTATTGGGATATTTTTTTTTTTTTTTTACCAAAAACATGTAGCAGAATATATATTGGCCTAAATTAATGAAGAAATGTTTTTATAGGATGTGTTTTATAGCAGAAATTAAAATTTTTTTTTTTTTCTTCAAAATTGTCGGTCTTTTTTTTGTTTATAGTGAAAAAAATAAAAACCGCAGAGATGATCAAATACCACCAAAAGAAAGCTCTATTTGTGTGAAAAAAAGGACAGATAAAAGACGTCACTTTTGTTTGGGTACGGCGTTGCACGACTGCACAATTGTCAGTTAAAGTAATGCAGTGCCGCATCACAAAAAATGGCCTGGTCATGAAGGGGGTAAATCTTCGGAGGTCAAGTGGGTTAAGGTGTTTTTTTTTTTTTTTTTTTACATTCGGTCATGAAGGGGTTAAAGACTATAAAATCTGAATGTCAGGTTATATATATATAGATAGTTGAGGCAATACGATTTGGAGCAGTTGGGTGGAACTCCTCTGGGGGAGCATTGTGCCAGCAACAGTGTAGTTGTTATTAGGCCTATTAAAGACGAAGCGCCATACATATGGCAAATTACCTTGTAGAACAAATCCCTTGCCCCTTATCAGTACATAGTTACATAGGTTGTAATTACCTTGGTTTTGCATGTAGACTGTTGGGTATTCATCAGAGAGTTTAATCGCTTGTTAGTGTTTTAACTCATTGTGCTTCTCTTGCAGTGTGTTGATGTGAGCTGAGACCATGGTCAGGAAGGGGTTACTAAAAGATTATCAATCTCTAGCGCAGCCACAACCTCATGGCGGCCATACACACAATCGAGAGCAAACCAATCTACGACCAGCTGTTTATATATTTATTCTTATAAGGGGTAGTAGGTTGTGCGTGTTCATTTGTTTTTAAGGATCAGGATTTAAAAAAGAAAACCTTGTGTACAGCGTGGCCCAATGAGATGATTATTCTTAGCGCAGTCAGGACACCCCGGAGACTGATCACCAGCTCTTTGCATCATGTAAGTTTCAGAGGGACCCGGCGGCCCACAGGGGGATCAGCCTTGAGCAATCCATCTCCAGTGATCACACATCCTTCACAAACAGCAATATTATCCATTCATCTATTCTTCAGCCTTGACTGGAGGAAGGAGATTGCTGGATGTTTACTTCCTATTATTATGTTTCGGCTACAGCTGATGTTAATGATGATAGTTGGTTTAGTTCAGATCAGGGTATTCCATACCAGGCAGCTGTCAGCAGGAGGATGAAGCTTGCAAGTACTTTACATTTCCTGTGGATCTGGGTTTTTAAAAGGAAACATTTGGAATATTTTGGGCAAAGTTGGGTATCTCTTTTCTTAGTATCTACTTTCCACAAACAATTGTCTGGCTATCATATTGCTCTAAGAATGCAGATAGTGTTCATGTCATTGAGCCAGGAAAGGCATGTAGATCTGGAGTTCTAACTTAAACCCACAACAGTAAAATCAGTGTGTATATGCATGCAGTAAAGCATGCTTGTTATACTCACTGTGGAACCTAAGGGATTAATCCTGCTCATTGTGTAAAAAGGCTTTGATCCTGTCTTCTCTGATCCTCCCCTTCTTCCACTGTCCCAAATCTATCTGCTGATAGAAGAGAGCCTTGGGGACAATCTGCACATGCTCAGTTTGGTGTGTTTCGCTGGAGTTTTTTTTTTCTTGTGAGAGTGCATGTGATCAGCACAGGGCCAATCAACATTGTCCAGACAGAGGGTCATGAGTTCTGCAGCCTCATAGGACAGTCAGAGGAGAATAAAAACTCCTCCTACAAGCTTTAACCAGACACTGATAGAAGTGACAAGACTGCTATATACTGCTGATGAGAAAAGCTATTTAGCAGTTTATATTTACTAAAATAATTGCATTTCCATGTTCTGTGTACTGTGGCAGACCAGATATAGTGAATGCAGGGTCCTGGGTTTGGTAACACTGTAACACCTAGAGACAACTAGGTATTATCAGTGTTGACAATGGCATCCTCCATATTTTTGGTAATTGTAAAGTCTTACATTTCCTTTAAAAAAAACAAACATGTTATATTTAGCTGCTCTGTGCAGTTGTTTTGAACAGAGCAGCCCTGATCCTCCTCTTCTCAGGTCTCTGGCCAGCGCTCCTGGCTCCTCCCCACTGCCAAATGCCCCCATAGCAATCCGTTTGCTATGGAGCACTTGTGCAGGCTTGCTCCCAAGCTGGCTGTGTGTGTCCATAGACACAGAGTGCACCTCGGCCCCACCTCCTTTTCACTGGCAGTGATTGGCAGCAGCAGCAGCCAATGGATCTGAACCAGTGAGGAGAGCGAGAGAGTCTCTGCTGTTGTGCACATTGCTGGATCTAGATCAGGCAAAGGTAAGTATAATGTGGGGGGGCTGTATGCAGAACATTTTGTATCTTAAAAGCGGAGCTCCACCCAAAACTCCGCTTGTTTGCTTCCTCCCCCGCTCCGCTGCCTTCCGCGGGGAGCGGATACCGTCCTCCTTCCACCGTGGAGATGCAGCTGGATCGAAGAACCATGCAGTCACATGACCGCGATCACTCAGTTCTTGGTATGCCAACTGAAGCACCAGGCTGGGGAGAGGATGGGAGTGCAAACTCCAACTCTCAGCCTCATGTTGAAGGGTTGATCCTGACATTGTTGTCAAGATCCTTCCAGAGTCTGGCTTTGGCTCATCCGCTATCAACTAACTCTGGGTCACATGAGAATGAAGGTAAGTGCGCTCTTGTCACCAAAAAGAGAAGTGTGACTAAAAAAACTTTGCCCATACTTCTCTTTTAGATTTTAAAGCCAAGTGTAATATACATTTTGAACTTTTACCCGCCAAAGGATTTGTAGCTGTTCAGCTGGTCTTGTGATTTGCACACTGCCAGTGACAACCCTGTTTCCATGCCACAGCTCAAGCAACTTATCTCTGAATAGTTTTTATCTACTTTATATTTACACCTTTGCAGAGTAAATGCTTTGTCATGTGCATTTTAGGTGAATTTTACATGCATCGCCATTAAACTCTGTGATCCGTTTTGATGAATGCTCATCAACAATGCAGCAAGCAGGAGTTGTTTTTTTTTTCACCACACCAAAATGCGCAGGTGTGAATGGTCCATGAATGTTTGTTCATTGTATGATGCTTTTATACATGAGAACTTGCCAGCTCTGTCTAGGGGAACAATACATAAACTTTTGAATTCTATTCTTCTTTCTGAATTCGCTTTCTGCCTCCCTCCTGATCATGGACAATGAGTCGGCATCATCACACTGCTGTTTCATGGTCTATGAGCAGACAGGAGATGCAGGGAATGGTAAAGCAGAATCACTATATATTGGACTGTTTTTGGCTGTGAATCACAAGACTGGCTGAACAGATAAAATTATAAAACAATTCACTTATATTTGATTCAGTTGAGTAAAGTGAGAGTTAAGTGACAAATGTGTCTACTAACAAGTCTCTTGCAAAAGCACAAAGTAGGAGATTGTTAGACTCCCTGCCATTATACAACAGTGTGTATAGAGCTCTGCCCTCATTGTATACCTGCAGCAATACACAGCTTCCTTATTGATGTGCTTTTATGAGGTTTTATAGATGCAACATGTTCTAAACAAGTCTGTCAGTGTCTGAATTTATTACGATGTAATAAAAAAATCATTTTAGACCCATGGTCTCCAAACTATGGCACTTTGCTTGCTTTTATCTGGCACTTGGGACATTATACCCCCCACTGTCAGCAAGTGAGGCATAGTTCCTGCTACTGACAATGGGGCACTAGTCCTGACACCAATGACGGGTCACTATTTTTCCCGCTGATACCAATGATGGGTCGCTAATCATCCTGCTGACACCAATGATGGGTCGCTATTCCGCCCGCTGACACCAATGATGGGCCGCTATTCCGCCCGCTGACACCAATGATGGGCCACTATTCCTCCCACTGACACCAATGATGGGCTGCTATTCCTCCGCCTAATACTAATCCTGGGACATTGTTTACTCCCACTGGCCATCGTACAGCCCCCTCTTAGTTTGAGGGACAGTAAAGTGTCCCTTTATTTAGAAACCCCTCTTTTAGATCATTTTCTCCAGTTGCAGAAACCCCTGAAATCATTCAGCTTTCTGCTCTATAGATGGACATTTAGGTCACCTTTACACTCTACCATTCCATCCCAACACACTACCTCCTGTGTGTTATGTTAAACTGTATGTAAGCCGTAACAATCTACTACTTTTATTTGTCCATTTTGGTCTGTTATTAAATACACCATTGAATGACTGTGATGTTATATCTCTTCCATAAGTGAACAAAAAAAACCCATTGATCCTACCAGAAATTATGTCAGCGGGTAACTTCCTGTGCTGCATTCTTACTAGCCATCTCTGAGGAATACAGAACTGCTCTGCTTTGTTATGGAGAAGGGGAGATGTAGGTGTTTTTAATAGGAGAGTAGCCAAGGTGCCCCTCCCTAGTGCAGCAAGTGATGTTGACACCTTAGGACAGGACGTTCTTAAAGAAAACCAATGCAACCTCACATTAAGACTTGTAAGCTGCAATATGTGTTTATTTCTTTTTTGGGTTTATATATGTTTTATGGCCATCCATTCAGTTAGAATGAGATGCCAATGATCAGCAATAGAAAAACAACCCTGCAGTGTTTTTTGTTTTTTCTTTTCAATGCAGTGCTACCTTTAAAGAAAAGGAGTAAAATCTGATTTTTTTTTTACTACCGATTATGTTAGAATTCATGCTGTCATTGCAATCTAGTCTAGATTTTGTTTTATATGTGAACAGATTTGCTTGAGTCACATACAGAGATTAAAGACTATGTAAATCCAACACATCATACTCCTGATATGTGTCTGCTGTACCATGTTCTTGTATGAAAAATGATCTTGTTCTCTTTGTATTTTCTCCTTTGTGGGGAAATCCCTAGTGTTCCTGCCAGTCCCTCCTATTAAAAACTGACCACACTAAGCGGGAGAACACATTGTGGTCAGTTCTCTAGCTATGCTGGGAACGCATTCACTGGGATGATCAGTGTGCTGCTGTTTCTCCTTCTCCAGCTCTTATGCAGCTGAAAACAGAGGGTTTGTGATCATTTCTAAAAAAAAAGGGGACAAAAAAAGTATTCATAATATTTTTTACATGTATATGAAAATGTTTTGTGTTTCATTTCTATTTTACACTGAATGGGTTGTTTTACAAAGTAAAGGTTCACACTTATTGCGTTATCTGCGCTTTGAAAATAGGGGGGTTGTTGAACCGGTGAGAAAAGCCAATAGCTGTAAGGAAATGGTTCTTGTCAGTTATTTTGCATATGCTGTGAGACACTTCTATAGATTTGTCTCAGCTTCTGGCAAATGTGAGACAAAGCCAGCCTCCCCCCTATATAATAGACTTTGCTTTAGATTCATTGTTCCATAATACAACCTTAGCAAGTTTGCACCTTCACAACAAACAACAAGAATAAAGCATAACTGGGTAGAAGTAAAAATCTTTTATGTAACATATATAACTGCAGTTCTCCCTTGAATCTGCTTATTTTTTTTTTTATGTTTTAACAAGTTATCTATATACAAAATAAAAGCACATTGTGTGCGGATTTCTTTATCATCTCCCTGCATGTTGCAGTTTTAATAATTCAAATAGTTTATAAATAAATAAAATAAGATTAAACTCTAAAAGCATTCCTTCAGTTGGAGTTTTGACAGGCAGTTTGTTACATTCCATACTGATGTACAGTTTTAACATAGAAAAGAAAAAAAAATGCCTACACCCCCCTTTTCAGTGCGTCAGGACCAACCGGGTGAAAGGGGGCGCGTCGGTGTGCTTTAGCAGTAGCAGGGGTGGGAGTGAAATGGGTCATGCGTAGAAGATGAGCTCAGGAATCTGCCCCCCCTGCACCCCAGTCCCATTGGTACTGTCCGAAGAGCACTGAAACTGGAAGGTCACCTTCCCACACTGCACCTCCGTCATCCCTTCCTGCCCAAAGTAGCTGAGTTCATTTCCATCCAAGATGGCGCTGA
>BLSH010197682.1:6455-21802 GCA_018402905.1 Glandirana rugosa
TTTTTATATAAGAAGATGAGGGGGACTCATACCTCTATGGTGTACACACTCTGATAAAGTGTCGGACCGGTGTATGTCTCTGGGTTGTAGGTTCGGGTGGTCTCTGGTGACCAGAGTCCCCACCCCATATTCATGGGGTCATAATACACTCTTCAAATGTGCTTTAAAATGCATGGTTTTCCCTTTTATGAACAAGAAAATAATGATGGTACACGATTGGGCTGGTATGATAATGCTATAGGGCTGGTTTGCATTTTTTTCCAGGACTGGTTTTTATTTCCAGTCCGGTCCTGTAGGTAGTCAGGAAATGATATGTGTAGTTTATGCTCCTGAAGGTGCTGCTTGGATGTTGGGTCTCTGTATGTGGCCAGGCTGTGAAATAGTCTCACACATGTGGTATCTCCATACTCAGGGGGAGTAGAAGAATATATTTTTGAGGTGTAATTACAAGTATGCCTTTGCTGTGTGAGAGAAATAACTTATGACAATTTGGTTTAAAAAAAGAACACATTTTTTTAATTTCTTCATTTTCCAAAGAATTGTGAGAAAAAAATTACAACTTCAAAAAACTCACCATGCCTCTTACTAAATACGTTGGGCTGTCTACTTTCTAAAAAGTGGTAATTTGGGGGGTATTTGTATTTTCCTGGCATTTTAGGGCCTCAAGAATGAAATAGCAGTCAGTACATCAGGAGTGATGTGTTTTCAATGATACTGTACGTAGCATAGCTTGTAGACTCTATAACTTTCAAACAGACTAAATAATATACTCTGATATCAGTTTTTTTTTTTTTTACCAAAGAAATGTAGCAGTATAAATGTTGGCCTAAACTTATTAAGAAAAACTACAAATTTACAAAATTTTATAATAGAAACAAAGAAAACATTTCAGTATTTTTTTGCTTAAAACTCAAAAAATAGAAAAAAACCCAGTGGTGATTAAAGCGGAGTTCCACCATTTTCTATGTTTATTAAAAGTCAGCAGCTACAAAAAGTGTAACTGCTGACTTTTAATAATCGGACACTCACCTGTCTCCCGGTTCAGCGATGGGACCACACGGAGCCTCAGATCTCTCGCTCTCCCCTCCGCGGCGCCATCATTCCTAGTGTGGGCACCCGGCCGTGACAGCTAGTGGCTTCACGGTTGGGCACGCACTGTGCATGCGCGAGCGGTGCCGTGTGTTTGGTCCCGAAGTCTTCTAGGATCTGTCCTGTGTCCCAGGAGACTTCGGGAGGGAGGGAGAAGGAGACCTTCAACTTCTGATCGCCTAAGGCAACCAGAGCGGTACTACTCAAAATTAGGTAGCCGCACCCCCCCCTCCTCCCCACAAGCTCAGTTTCACTATCAGAAGCTGGAGAGGAGGTCTTATAGTGGAAGTTCCACTTTTGGGTGGAACCCCGCTTTAAATACCATCAAAAGAAAGCTCTATTTGTGCAAAAAAATGATAACAATTCATATGGGTACAGTGTTGCAAGGCCGTGCACTTTTTATTCACAGTGTGACAGCGCTGAAAGCTGAAAATTGGCCTGGGCAGGAAGGGAGTAAAAGTGCCCGGTATAGAAGTGGTTAAGGCTATTAAACATTAACACCTAAACAGAATTCACAATAGTCTGAATGTCTGTTCTTACCTTGAGTGCTGGACCGGCATTCAACAAACTCAGCAACCCACTTAAGGGCATAAACCATGAACAACCATCTAAACCAGCCTCTTTCAATCAGGGTGCCCAGGCACCCTGGGGTGCCTTGAGGTTTCTTCAGGGGTGCCCTGGTAAATTCCTAATAATTGCATAAAAATTGTATACAAGCCGGAGTGTGGATGAAGCCTGCCTTTTATTTACACAAAGCCACAGGTTTTCATTGTGCACCATTACAACCTTATAGCTCTGGGCATCCTAATGACCAATGGCATCATCAGTTGATAAGGAGGATGTAAGTCGCCTGCACAGCACCCTTGTTTGACCCTCCCCTCTCCATCAGTGTTGGGGTCACATTAGCTGAATGAGGGAGAACAGAAGTATTGGAATACTAGTCAGTACCAATTTACAAAAGTGTATTTGCTTTGGAAGAATAAATCACCTCTAACGTTGGGTTTCCTATGTGTGTGAATCTTGTTGCATTATTTAAAAGTATTAGAATTGTTTTTACATTTTAGAATGGGGTGCCTCAAGACTGTCCATAATGTTGGGGGGAGGGGGTGCCTTGAGATTGTCCATAATCTTTATAGGGTGCCTTGACTGAGAAAAGGTTGAGAAACACTGATCTAAACCATGGCAAGGTACCAACCGCCATTAAAGCTCTGACCATTAAATAGAAATCAGGCTGGCAAACTTGTCAGATGGCAGAAATCTTGAAGGTCAATGTCTGTACCCCAACCTTTAGAAAATAGATCTCAAAACTTACCCCCATACAACTAAATCCAATCAGGACAGTGAGTAAATCATAACATTGACCTTTAACATGCTACATCTACCGAGCCATTGGATGAAACCAAACCCACCCAAAAGGAGGGAGCTCTACTTGTCTGCCCCCTCCTCCGCTGCCATATTTGGCACCTTTTGGGGGGGGGTACCTGGTTTTGACAGGTACCCGCTCCCACTTCCAGCTCTGTTCGCAGTGGCAAACTGAACGGGAAGTTCGCCCCCCCTCCTTCCCCTCGTAGCCTTCTGGAATACTTCACAGGTCCCAGAAGATTGTGGCCCATTTACAAACCGCAGCATGCTTTGCGCATGCACAGTACAAATACAGCTGTGAAGCCGCAAGGCTTAATTTCTGGTTTCCCTTAACCAAGATGGTGGGGCCAGCACCCGAGAGCTGATTGAAGAATTGGCTCTGGTGAGGACACCGCTGGATGCCTGGACAGGTAAGTGTCCTTATATTAAAAGTCAGCAGCTACAGTATTTATAGCTGCTGACTTTTATTTTTTTTATTTTTTTTTGGGGGGGGGGTGGACTCCTCTTTAACTGTTTCCTACAACAACTACATTCAAGGCATGCTGTGAATGATACGGCTACATTCACATGGGCTAAACACGACCTCTGGAGCAACTCTCTGTGATTTGGCCGCATACAACCTGGCTGATTAGTTGCAACCAATTTGTGTATGGCCAAAACCTCTTCAGAAGCACCGCCCCTGGATGCACACTGTTCAGGGTCGGTTGGAGCCTCTATTTGTGAGTAACCAGTCAGATAAGTGGTTATGTGTGAACAGCATTGGCACTGCCCATTGATTTGCACAGAGAAGAAACCTGGACACTGCTGCTGGTCGCACCCAATGTGTGCAGGCAGTGTTTAGTACCACTAGGAAGACTCTACTGATTCTCACTGGCAGCTGCCCCTGGCCACCCCATGTGCCTGTGTGAAAGGGGCCTTACTGTCACAGTTGCTTGCATTCTCAAACAAACTGTCAAGCCATCAAATGCAACCCTAGGAAGCTTGGGGTGCCACTCCAGACCATAATCCTTCAACTCCGGTGACTTCTACTCATAGGTGCAGGTGGCTAAGGAGCTCGTCCATTGGCTCTGTATCATAAAATGGAAAGAGAAACTCCACCGTACACCAACCTGCCCTCAATGGTGAAACAACAAGACGGCTTCAGCTTGACTTCCACCCAGGCCAAGCCCTCTGGGCGTCCAATGGCCGGGGTAATAATCGATCACATGTGCAGCACTGTGGTGACTGCAAATCAAACAAAGGCTAAGATGGCAGCTTTCTTGTCTATAAAGGATTGGAGGGTTTAGTTCTGCTTTAAAGTGCCATTCTCCCAGCAGTCAAGACTGCCTTTCACTCATGAAGCCGTTATTCACATTAAAAATACAACAAGTGTTATCAAAACCGAGATTTCTCAATGAAGAAGTGGATTCCTAGCATCTAGAATTTAAGGATAAACGACATTGAAAGTCATCTTCCTGCATTACTTTGTATTATGGATCAAGCAGGGGGTCCGTATGTTGGGGGGAATCTGTCAGATCTTCACGGCTCTCTTCTGACAAATCCAGTTTTGTTTGGATTGACAGTCCCCTTTATTATATCCAGCAGTTGCATGCATCCTTACACAGTTTCCTGAGGATTTTTCTGATATCTGGAATCTGTGTAATAAATAACAATGAGGAGTTATGAGGATCTCTGGTTTTCTGGATGAAGAACATTCATATTCTCAGTGTAGATGGAGAGTCACTTACAGGCCGGTATTATAGAGCCGACCGTCCACCCATCTCCATCCATCTCCATCTCCATCTCCATCTCCATCTCCATCTCCATCTCCATCTTCATCTCCATCTCTGTACAGACCCATCCAGAACTGTGCCACTGCTTGTCCTGCTTGTCCTCTGATGAATCTGTTTATAAACTCCTGGGAGAAGAGAACATCATTTGTCACCCTCCATGCACAGACATCGGACTCACACATTGGATAGAAATCAGAAGATCTATTCCATAATTTCTATAAAAGTCGATGGTCCATAAATTGGAATGTTTTGTCAGTTTCCTCTTGTAGGGGCCTGAGAAGGTGCAGCACAGCCTCCGCCCGACCCACCACCTCCATATATCCCAGGCTCTGCTATCCCTCCTGTGGGCCCAGAACCAGCATTACAGGTGTGTGGCTGTAGACCAGAGGGAGATCAGCACCCATAGACCATCTGATCTCCCCTCACAAGGATTTCATCACTTCCACTACCCGGCTGTCCTTCCTCCGGTTACTGTGGGAGGAGAAGAAGCTGGTGAAGCACAATCTGCACTTCACCAGCTTCAATGAGTTCCATAGGTGACATCATGGCTCTAATAGACCCCTGATGTCTCCATAAAGGGGACCTGTCATTTCCATTATCCTAGAGGGTTGCCCCCCTATGTGATAGCAATAAAGTGAAGTGAAAAAAACAAAAGCTTAAAAAATTTAAAGGAGAAGTACAGCCAAGCCTCGTTTCACTGCACTTCTCCTATGGATCACAGTAGTGCAGTTCATTTTACACTCCTGTGACCGGTTTTCAGTAGGGAGCGAGCTTAAGTCCACTCTCTGCTGAGGTCACAGGGGTTGGGATCGGCCAGATCCCTGGACCGCACCCGGCTCAGCCTCTAAGCGAGCCACTGAGAGCCTGAGCCAGCCACTTTCACCCCCTCCACAGCCCAGCACTCCAGTGAGCGTGGGGAGGAGGGGGCGCTCGATCGCTCGGTTCTCAGTGTAGAGGTGCCGGGGGACAGAAGCTGCATCCACCTAGGTAAGTGTGAATCAACAAAGAAACAGAAACCCATACTAATCTTTTATAATGGAAAAAAATGTATTAAAAAAACACAAAGTTTTTTTTTAGCTCACCCCCCCCCCCCCCCCACACACCATTGGGTGCACCTACTGTGCATGCAAGAAACATCGATTGCATCATACATGAAATATTGTGGTGATTGTTGAAGTGAGAGTGCAAATTCTAAGGCCAGAATTCACTGTTAACTCTGGTGAGCTTTAAAGGTTTTTAACCCCTTCCACAGTGCCTACAGTATATTTACTGCGGCAGTGTGGAGAAGTCCCGTGAATCGCCGTAAATAGACAGCGATTTGCGGAGTGGCAGCTAGGGGGCACCCTCGGCTTGGGCCGATGTAAACAAGCCGGTTCCCCGCTCTGTCATTGGGCATGTAAGAGATCTACTGATTCCTGTCACTGGGATCAGTTAGATCTCTTATGTCCATAACAGCCCAGCCCCCTCACAGTTAGAACGCCTAGGGAACACAGTTACCCCCTAGATCTCCCCCTGCAGGTTAACCCCTTCACTGCCAATGACATTTATACAGTAACCAGTGGATATTTAAATTTCTGATCCGCTAAAAATCGCAGATCGCCACCATTACTAGTAAAACATTTTTTTAAAAAAATAAATAAAAACCCCAGAAATTAATTCTCATCATCCGTAAATGCGGCAACTTTTG
The DNA here is from genome assembly GCA_018402905.1 of Glandirana rugosa. Taxonomy (NCBI): domain Eukaryota; kingdom Metazoa; phylum Chordata; class Amphibia; order Anura; family Ranidae; genus Glandirana; species Glandirana rugosa. Next base: position 12,366 of record BLSH010197682.1, read on the forward strand.
AGCAAACCAATCAATAAACGCCGATTGCGATTTTTTTTTACAAAAAATATTAGGAAGAATATAAATCGGCCAAAACCAATGAAAAAAATGTTTTTCATTTATAGGTATTGGAATTTCCTTGAAAATATGGCTGTTGGTGATAAATTTCATATTTAAGTTCACTAACAGCCAAACTTTCAAGGAAATTCCAATACCTATAAATTAATATTTATTTATTATTATTTCAAATGCTCTTCCTTATTTCTGACTTTTGCAGTGTGTGACTGTATATATGCATGCTGTATGTATGTGTGTGTGTGTGTACTGGGTGTATATTGGATGTACACTGTGTATATTGTATGTATATTGCAATATACATACAAGATACACACAGTATACACACACACACAATATACATACAAGATACACACAGTACACACACACACACACAATATACATACAAGATACACACAGTATACATACAATATACATACAAGATACACACACACACATACATACATACATAAAGTTTGTATATATACAGTCACACACTGTGAAAGTCAGAAATAAGAAAGAACATTTGAAATAATGTTTATTCTGCAATAACACTGACATTGCTTATCATAAAAAATCATACAGTGAAGGACATTTATCAATCTTGCTGTGAGGCAAAGCAATACTAAACATGAGCAATTAGCATAAGCGTGAGCACATAGGGTGGCAGGTGTGCCCGGGCACACCCTAATCACCCTGTACTGTGCAGATTCCCCTTGCCGCCTGGCTGCAGAGAAAGGGATTGGGAATCTCTGTCCTCAGTCTCTTTCTCTGTCTCAAAAGTGAGACATCAGGGGTCTGTTCAGACCCCCTGATATTTCATCAAAGCTCCCCAGCAGGGCTCCTAAAATAAATTGTAAAAAAAAAAATTATAAAATATAATGTAAAAAATAATAAAAAAAGAAAATTGTAAAAAACAAATAAAATAAAATAAAATAAAAATAAACTACTGACACCTATCTCTGCCCTACTGACACCGGTCATTGCCCGACTGACACCGTCCTCTGCCCTACTGACACTGTCCTCTGCCCTACTGACACCGTCCACTGCCCTACTGACACCACCCTCTGCTCTACTGACACCGTCCTCTGGCCTACTGACACCGTCCTCTGGCCTACTGACACCGTCCTCTGGCCTACTGACACCGTCCTCTGGCCTACTGACACCGCCCTCTGCCCTACTGGCACCGCCCTCTGCCCTACTGACACCGTCCTTCTTCTTCCTTCTGACATATATGCACACACACTCATGTTTGTTTGTGCTTTGTGGTGCCACCCTAATGCAATAGGCTGCACACACCTATGGCAATTAGACACATCATTAGACAGATTTATTGCAAGGTTACATCAAGAGTCATAAGATCCCACTTTGGCTGCTCTAATAAGTGGTAGCGCTTGTGACTGCATTAAACCTGACCCTGGCTACTTTTTCATTATGCAACTGTTTAGAGTGAAAATACATTATATTACCAAAAGTATCGGGACGCCTGCCTTTTCACACACATGAACTTCAATGGCATCCCAATGACCATCCCAGTCTTAGTCTGTAGGGTTCAATATTGAGTTGGCCCACCTTTTGCAGCGATAACAGCTTCAACTCTTCTGGGAAGGCCGTCCACAAGGTTTAGGAGTGTCTATGGGAATGTTTGACCATTCTTTCAGAAGGACATTTGTGAAGCAAGGCACTGATGTTGGATGAGAAGGCTTGGCTCACAGTCTCCACTCTAATTCATTCCAAAGGTGTTCTATGGGGTTGAGGTCAGGACTCTGTGCAGGCCAGTCAAGTTCCTCCACCCCAAACTTGCTCATCCATGTCTTTATGGACCTTGCTTTGTGCACTGGTCCAAATAATTTGGCGGAGGGGTGATTATGGTTTGGGGTTGTTTTTCAGGGGTTGGGCTTGGCCCTTTAGTTCCAGTAAAGGGAACTCTTAAAGCGTCACCAAAGCGTGGACAATTTCATGCTCCCAACTTTGTGGGAACAGTTTGGGGATGGCCCTTTGACTGTGCACCAATGTAGAAAACAAGGTCCATAAAGGCATGCATGAGGAAGTTTGGGGTGGAGGAACTTGATTGACCTCAACCCGATAGAACACATTTGGGATGAATTAGAGCGGAGACTGCGAGCCAGGTCTTCTCATCCAACATCAGTGCCTGACCTCTGGAAGAATGGTCAAACATTCCCATAGACACTCCTAAACCTTGTGGGCAGCCTTCCCAGAAGAGTTCAATATTGAACCCTACGGACTAAGACCGGGGTGCCATTAAAGTGTATGTGTGTGCAAAGGCAGGTGTCCCAATACTTTTGGTAATATAGTGTAGGTTTTATCTTCAGTAATGGATACACAACAACAACAACAAATCTGGCGCTCAGTGGCTGAGGCAAAGGACCCCTGAGAAAAAAAATTGTGACTCCTGTTGGAAACTCAAGCAGCAGCTATGTGGAAATAGCCCTACAAGGAGTGGTGGGGGATGGGGGATGCTACAATCAAAGGAACCACATGTATGAGCGCTAGATGAGATAACCTGAATGTGGATAACTCCCTCGGTCATGAAATACAGTCTCTGGACAAGTCCATGGAATAAAAACACTGTAAGGTTTATTAAAATATAACGATGGATGATATAAAAGAAGAGCCAACGATGGAAACTCTTCACACTACAATGCAATGCAGATTCAACAACAACCTACAGTACCTTGGTGAGAGATGGAAGATGAGCCAGCGGAGTGGCCCTGTGCTGCGGGGATGAAAGTGGTCTCCTGTGTAAACAAACCAGCTCCACTGTGGGGAAAGGCGGAAGGACCTAAGGAAGGGCCACGACCCGAAACGCGTTGTCAGGACTACAGCCACGAGTTCTCTTCACCTTCCTTGCCTGCGGTTCACCCTCCCCTTCCACACCAAGCCTCTTTGTGGACCCGCGCTCTCTGAAGGGATCACGTCACGCTCACGACTTCAATCTCCTTGGTTCATGGAACGGCTCTCATCCACAGCGACCTTCCTTCCGACTCCTCTGGGCTGCCTCTCCCCGCAACCATCCAGCTTCACCAGCTTCACCATCCGGCGCTGCTCTGCCCACCGTTTTCGTCCATCTGCCAATTCACCCTGCGGCTTCATTCTATCCTCAGGCTTGCCTACCCTCCTTTCCCACCGTGGAGTTGGTTGGTTTACATATTAATATTCATTTAAAATTTTCACCTTGATTTTTATTTGTATTAAGTAGCAGCACATGGAGATGTTGATTTATTTAGGACATTTTAGGGACGCAGTGCACAAATAATAAGACAGTTAGTGCGCTCCATTCGACAGCTGATTTTCCTTTATCATCCAAAAAAAGTTGGGTGAGCCGACTAGAAATTTTTTGTCTGCCGACAAGGCCACGTCCGATTCTCAGCTCGTCTCTACAGAAGTTGGAACTGGGAAGGAGGGGGGATATTGGGACTTTATATGAAGCAGCGGCCTGGTAAGGCCGCTTCCATCCCTATAATACATTATAAAAAATTGCCGAAAAAGGCAAGGTATTAAAGTCACAACTCACAGTATACAGTGCACTGGTGGTGAATGCCGGGGCGGCCGAGTCCCCCGAGGGCATCGTGACTGGGAGCTGAGAGGGGAGGCATAGCCACCACAGCCAACACCATCAGCCCCCAGGGCAGACATGGACATCACAGAAGGGGGCAAACTGTTGGTGAATAATAAACAACTTAAGGTTGTTATGTGTGAGGTATAAGTGGTGAAAAAACGAATGGGGTGCAAAGTGGGAGTGGAAATGGTGAGTAGTGGATAAAAGGAACCAGAAGGTGATAAGGATGGATAAGAAAGGAAGAGTGTAGGACCCAGAGGTGAAAGAAACCGATGAAGAGAAACCCCATTTGTTTTTTCACCACTTATACCTTACACATAACAACCTTTAGTTGTTTATTATTCACCAACAGTTTGCTCCCTTCTGTGATATCCATGTCTGCCCTGGGGGCCGATGGTGTTGGCTGTGGTGGCTATGCCTCCCCCCCCCCCCTCAGCTCCCGGTCACGATGCCCTCGGGGGACTCGGCCGTCCCGGCATTCACCACCAGTGCACTGTATACTGTGAGTTGTGACTTTAATACCTTGCCTTTTTCGGCCTTTTATGTTGTATGTCATTTAATGAAAAATACTCATACTTAATCCTCTATTACAGTTGCATCACATTATTGCTCCTGACGAGTGGTATAAATGCCACGAAACGCGTAGAGCTTCAAACTACTGTGATTATAATTTTCATGAGCTTTTCCAGTTTACAGATTGTACCTGATTGTTAATTGTGGCCCTAGATCCCGCAGACTCTACTATATGCATATGTACCCACTTTTACCCATTATTACTGATGGATGGGGGCAATATAAGAATGCAATATTTATTGATATTTGCTATTACTACTATTATTATCTTATGTACTGTCTTTATGGTTGATGTTTAGACTGTATAGTGTATGCAACTAATCAGCATACTTGTCTATCAATTATGATCTACTTATTGACGGTTTAGTTTTATGCTTGTACCCCAATATTTACTTCCTAATAAACCCTGTAAACTATCCATCGGTCTACTTGTCATTCATCATGTGTTTCATGTAAAGTCACAATTTTTCTTGGTTGTATCCATGCCAATTTTTTAATGTATTATAGGGATGGAAGCGGCCTTACCAGGCCACTGCTTCATATAAAGTTCCAATATCCCCCCTCCTTCCCAGTTTCAATTATTCATTAGGGATGGAAACACATGATGATGATATTGGTTTTAATAATTTTTCTCCATCAGTCTGCTATCCCTCGGATCTATGTCCACTTATTTATTTCGTATGGTTCCTATTATCACCACTATGATCATTATCATTGCCATATAGTGTCTTCCCTTGTGTCAATTATCTCTAATATCCCACACTCTCCACCTACGGGCCCGGTGGGGCCTTGCCGCGGCTTGCCGGGCCGCCTGGCTGTCACATGGCCCGGGAGCTGCGACGCACACTGTGGTCCTCCCTCCCTCCGCCTCTCACATGATGCGGGGGTGGGGTCTCCCCACTGTGCATCAACGTCACGTCCCCCCATTGGACGCGTGGCGTCCTTCCGACGCTGTTGTACAGGCTGAGGTTTCCATGCTCACGGGCATTGTTGGAGGGTCAGATGCCGGTGATCGGATGACACTCGTCCGATGCCTGGCACCTCCCTCCTATTATACTCCTGCGTGCGTGACATTGGGGGGGTTTGCCTGGGGCGATGCCTATATCAGACGCGCCCTCGGTGGACATGGACGCGCAGATGGCGTTGCTTACTGCCTCCCACATATCCCACACTGGTAATCCCTTTCACCATATCAGTCACTTCTCAATACTTTTCACATGTTGTTTCACTTGCTCTATCCTCCTTGACCTTGTGGGCTTTTCTCTTCATCGGTTTCTTTCACCTCTGGGTCCTACACTCTCCCTTTCTTATCCATCCTTATCACCTTCTGGTTCCTTTTATCCACTACTCACCATTTCCACTCCCACTTTGCACCCCATTCGTGTTTTCACCACTTATACCTCACACATAACAACCTTAAGTTGTTTATTATTCACCAACAGTTTGCCCCCTTCTGTGATGTCCATGTCTGCCCTGGGGGCCGATGGTGTTGGCTGTGGTGGCTATGCCTCCCCCCCCCCTCAGCTCCCGGTCACGATGCCCTCGGGGGACTCGGCCGTCCCGGCATTCACCACCAGTGCACTGTATACTGTGAGTTGTGACTTTAATACCTTGCCTTTTTTTTTGGGGGGGGGGGTTATATATATACCCCCTCCCTTTATGTTGTATGTCATTTAATGAAAAATTCTCATACTTAATCCTCTATTACAGTTGCATCACATTATTGCTCCTGACGAGTGGCATAAATACCACGAAACGCGTAGAGCTTCAAACTACTGTGATTATAATTTTCATGAGCTTTTCCAGTTTACAGATTGTACCTGATTACCCCTATGGGGATAATTGTGGCCCTAGATCCCGCAGACTCTACTATATGCATATGTACCCACTTTTACCCATTGTTACTGATGGATGGGGGCAATATAAGAATGTAATATTTATTGATATTTACTATTACTACTATTATTATCTTATGTACTGTCTTTATGGTTGATGTTTACACTGTATAGTGTATGCAACTAATCAGCATACTTGTCTATCAATTATGATCTACTTATTGACGGTTCGGTTTTATGCTTGTACCCCAATATTTACTTCCTAATAAACCCTGTAAACTATCCATCGGTCTACTTGTCATTCATCATGTGTTTCATGTAAAGTCCCAATTTTTCTTGGTTGTATCCATGCCAATTTTTTAATCTACAGAAGTTGGACAAACAAAAGTTGGAAGTACAAACACGAATGTTCGGAACCCAGGAACGACCCGGCAGTGTTGGGTCGCGTAAACTTGTGTTCGTAATTCACATTCGCGAAGCGGCAATTGAAACAGCGAAATGCAGCGGAAGGGGCCCAAAGGGTGTCACAGGAAAAACTGAACTTCCTCTTTATTACGCTCGTAGCGCGTCACTGCGTTCGCCTTTGTCGAACGATAATTTTACTAACGTCAAAGTCACGGACAGCCGATTTTGGGAAAAATTGGGCGTGCGGTCGTACGACAATCGCAGCGCGTGTACGAGGCTTTAGTTCCACCTTGGCTAAATTAATCAAGAGCTCCCTAAGTATAATAAATGGAGGGTCTTTATTGTCCTTTTTTGTGAGGATCGACTGTATAATCAAATCAATACACATGGCCACCATTAAGGGGGCATTTTATGTTGTGAGCTCATCTGTTCTGGGCATTCCTATATAATAAATATAGAGATTCTGGAACAATGGAGTATAAATCCTCTGTATCTCTCCATCCATCTCACATCTATGGCCATGTTATTCCATACCTGCTGTTCCCGGTCCTCTATGAGCAGTAGATGAGCTCCCATCCTGCCACACTCTTCCCGGCTCTCCTTCCATGTTCTGTATTCTCTGCCAGATGAAAAGTAATAGCAGTTCTCTCCGTGCCGCCACCAACCATCAGGACAAACAATGCATCCTATAAGAAAATGTTTTCATTGCTTTTATAATCCACATATATTCATTATATTAGGATAGGGAGGAGGATCTGGACTTCTTCTAGAAGAGGAGAGGGTAGATGATGGAAGGGTCAATACACTGCTATGGGTCCCGAATAACTTTTATTCTTTCTTAATTAATCTCCCAAATCATCCAACTCATTTCAGGGGTTTGAGGTTCCCCCTTTTCAGGGTTGAAAAATGATAAAGCTGATATTTTAATGGTAATGAATATGGATAACTGATGAGGTAATGGATATACATTTTCCAGCCCTGATGAAGCAGAGCCTTGGAAACCTTGAAATGTGTTGACCAATGTTGTTGAGCGCACTGATAAATACAACTTATTCTGGACACATACAGACGGATCTGATGATTTCATCATTTAACCTCTCCTCATTCTCACTTCTAAGGCTGGATTAAGGGGTCGGTTCACACAGGGGAGCTCACACTTCAGGGGCGACTTTGAAAGGCGATTTGAATGCGACTTCAGGTGACTTACAACGCGACCTCCATGCCAGGCGACTTTGCCTGTGGCCAATCAGAGAAGGGAGGGAGGGGGTTGCGTGGGTAATTCGTGGGGAGTACCTGTGGAAATTCTTTTCTTTTACCTGTGAAGTCGCTTCAATATGGATGGGGGATCCGACTTGGAGGCGACTTTCATTGAATTCTATGGGCACAAGTCGGATAGAAGTCACCTTGAAGTCATACAGGAACCTTTTCTGAAGTCGGAGCGACCTCAGTAGTGTACATTAACCACTTCAGCCCCAGAAGGATTACCCCCTTTAGGACCAGAGCACTTTTTGCGATACGGCGCTGCGTCGCATTAACTGACAATTGCGCGGTCCTGCGACATTGCACCCAAACTAAATTGGCGCCCTTTATTCCCCATAAATACAGCTTTCTTTTGGTGGTATTTGATCCCTTCTGCGTCATTTCTGATCGCCGCTATAAACAAAAGAAGAGCAACAATTTTGAAAAATAAAATATTTCTTACTTTTTGCTAAAATACAAATACAAAAAAAATATAAAAAAAAAAATTTTTTTCCTCTGATATATATTTTTCTACATAATTGTGGTAAAAAAAATCGCAATTGGCGTTTATTGATTGGTTTGCGCAAAAGTTGCAGCCTTTACAAACGATGAGAATTAATTTATGGGGTTTTTACTATTTGTTTTTTTTTTTACAAGTAATAGCGGCGATCTGCGATTTTTATCGGGATTGCGACATTGCGGCGGACATGTTGGACATTTTTGACACTTTTTTGGGACCACTGGCATTTATACAGCGATCAGAAATTTAATTATCCACTGATTACTGTATAAATGTCATTGGCAGTGAAGGGGTTAACCTGCAGGGGGAGATCTAGGGGGGTAACTGTGTTCCCTAGGCGTGGTTCTAACTGTGAGGGGGCTGGGCTGCCAGGGGCACCAGAGATATAACTGATCCCAGTGACAGGAATCGGTAGATCTCTTACATGCCCCCTGTCAGAGCGGGGAACCGCCGTGTTTACATCGCCAGCTCCCCGCTTCTCTGCCAGTGCCGGCAGCACTCATGCAGCCCCAGACCATGACACTCCCACCACCATGCTTGACTGTAGGCAAGACACACTTGTCTTTGTACTCCTCACCTGGTTGCCCCCACACACGCTTGACACCATCTGACCCAAATAAGTTTATCTTGGTCTCATCAGACCACAGGACATGGTTCCAGTAATCCATGTCCTTAGTCTGCTTGTCTTCAGCAAACTGTTTGCAGGCTTTCTTGTGCATTATCTTTAGAAGAGGCTTCCTTCTGGGAGGACAGCCATGCAGACCAATTTGATGCAGTGTGCGGCGTATGGTCTGAGCACTGACAGGCTGACCCCCCACCCCTTCAACCTCTGCTGCTGGCAGCACTCATACGTAGAGTTGAGCGAACACCTGGAAGTTCGGGTTCTGCTGGTCCGTCCGAACTTCGGGACAAAGTCCGGGTCCGGGTCCGGACGGAACCCGAACGATCGCACGGACAACGAACCCCATTGAAATCAATGGGGACCCGAACTTTTAGGCACAAAAATGGCTGTAGCAAAGTCCTGGAAAGCCCCAGAGGGCTGCAAAAGGAAGTAAAATGGGGGTAAGGGTAGGGCAAGCGCCCTACAAAAAAATGGGGACAGGGAAATAACTTTAAATATTTTTAAAAAAATAAAAACATAAAAAATGCAAAAATGGAGATGAATGTGGTTCTTCTTCAAACTGTGTCTGAAAAGTATTAATTAACGGTAGAAGCCATATAACTGTTCTAAAATCATCTTCAAACTAGGGCA
>BLSH010197682.1:71636-84598 GCA_018402905.1 Glandirana rugosa
CCACCCACCGTCCCCACCCACCTCCGAGCACCTATCCTTGGTCCCCTCCCTACCCACTTCCGAGCACCGATCCTTGGTCCCCTCTCCCACCCACCTCCGAGCACTGATCCTTGGTCCCCTCTCCACCCACCTCCAGCCACCGATCCTTGGTCCCCACCCACCTGCTACCCACCGATCCTTGGTCCCCTCCCCACCCACTTGCTACCCAGTACTGCCCTTTTAGATAATACAGAATCAAGTATCATTTGGTGCTGATTTGTATGGAATTTAGTTATTATAACCAGAAAAGCATTAAAACAGATCCCCTGCAGCCAGCAGCAATAGACTCCCGGCAGCAGCAACAGATCTCCCCACAGCCAGGAACAATAGACACTCCGGAAGTCAACGTCAAGACTGGGCCAAGAAATATCTGAAGACAGATTTTGCTAAGGTTTTATGGACTGATGAGATGAGAGTGACTCATGACAGACCAGATGGATGGACCTGTGGCTGGATCAGTAATGGGCACAGAGCTCCACCTCCACTCAGACGCCAGCAAGGTAGAGGTGGGGTACTGGTATGGGCTGGTATTATTAAAGATGAGCTAGTTGGACCATTTCGGGTTGAAGATGGACTCAAAATCAACTCCAAAACCTACTGCCAGTTTTTAAAAGATACTTTCTTCAAGCAGTGGTACAGAAAAAAGTCTGCACCTTTCAAGAAGACCGTCATTATTATTATTATACAGGATTTATACAGCTCCAACAGTTTATGCAGTGCTTTACAATTTGAGGGTAGACGGTACAAATGCAATACACTTAACTACAGTAGGAATCAGAGGGGCCTGCTCCTTAGAGCTTACAATCTAAGAGGGAAGGTCAAGAGATACAAGAGGTAATAGCTGTGGGGTATGGGCTGATGGAGAAGATAAATGTACAGTTGTTAGGTGGGGGCCAGATAGGCTTCTCTGAAGAGATGAGTAATCAGGGATCCTCTGAAGGTGGACAAAGTAGGAGAAAGTCGGACAGATTGGGGTAGAGCATTCCAGAGGATGGGAGAGGCTCTGGAGAAGTCCTGGAGATTAGCATGGGATGAGGTGACAAGGGAATTAGAGAGCAGGAGGTCTTGGGAGGAGTGAAGAGATCGATTTGGTTGGTATTTTGAGACTAGGCTGGTGATGTAGCTGGGGGCCAGGTTGTGGGTGGCTTTATAGGTTATTGTTAGGATCTTGAATTTAATTTGTTGGTTGAGTGGCAGCCAATGGAGGGACTGACATAGGGGTGTAGCAGAAGCTGAACGGTTTTTAAGGTGGATGAGCCTTGGCTCAGTATTCATGATGGACTGAAGGGGGGATGGGCTATTTAGAGGTAAGCCAGTGAGGAGGGAGTTGCAGTAGTCGAAGGGAGAGATGACCAGGGAGTGAATCAGGAGCTTTGTGGTTTCATTGGTTAGGAAGGGACATATTTTGATGTTGTGGAGGTTGAGGCGGCAAATTTTGGATAGCAATCGGGCTGAAAGGTTAATTGGGAGTCCAGGATTACCCCTAGGACCTTGGCGTGGGGGGACGGGTTGATAGTTGAGCCGTTGATTTCGACATGACATTTATGCAGGACAAGGCTCCATCGCATGCATCAAATTACTCCACTGCGTGGCCAACCAGTAAAGGCCTTAATGATGAAGGAATGGCCCCCTTCCTCACATGACTTAAACCTTATTGAGAACCTGAGGGCATTTCTTAAATGGGAGATTTACAGTGAAGGAAAACTCCTCTCTGAACGGTGTCTGGGAGGCTGTGGTCGCTGCTGCACAAAAAGTCAACAAATCAAGAAACTGACAGAATCCATGAATTGCTGGCTTATGGCTGTTATTGAAAAGAATGTTTATTTGTAAATTTTGAGTTGTTTGTTTATTGTTCTAACAGATTAAATAAACGTGAGATGGGAAACTTCCTTTTCATTAAGTTGCATAATAATTCTGCACATTAAAGCGGTTGTCTACCCTTTTTTTCTACTTTTACCTACAGGTAAGCCTAGAATAAGGCCTAGAATAAGGCTTACCTGTAGGTAAAATGAATATCTTCTAAACCTGTACGGTTTAGAAGATATTCCCTTTCTAATTTAATGTAACGTTACGGCGCATGCGTTAAAATGCCGGAAAAACCGGGTCCCGCGCGCATGCGGGGGAGTGACGTCTCGCGGCTCCGGCCAGTCACAGCGCCGGAGCCGCGTACCCGGAAGCAAGATCCGGGTGAAGATGTCCGCTCCCACGGAGGGGACCGAGCAGCTCGTTCGGATCTTCGTTTCAAGGTGCATACTAGCTCATTATGCTATTGTCTTGCAGTTTTTTTTTTGTTTTTTTTTTTGGGTAGACAACCGCTTTAAGGCCTCATACACACGGGCGTCTGAAGAAAAATAAGCAAAACGTTGCGTCCCACGTTTTGAAAAAAATCTGCGTTTTTTGCAGCATTTTGCATCGGCGTTAGTGAGCGTTAGTGAACGTCGGCGTCAATAGGCGTTTTTTAAAAAAAATCAGTCCTCTGCTATCTTTCAACCTAAAAACGTCGGCGTCAAAAAACACAGGTTAACGCCAGTAAGGCGTTAGAGGGCGTTAGTGAGAATTAGTGAGCGTTTTGCCGATTGGCATCAAAAAATGCCAAAACGCTACAGCCTCAGAACGCACTGGTCCTGCGTTCTAGAAACAGCTCACTAGCACCGACGCCCTCTACTGCCCACAAACGCCGGCGTTTTTAGAGGGCCTTTGAATAACATGGAGAGCTGCAAAAAAACGCCTAAAACTGCCGGCATCAAAAAACGCCCATGTGTATGAGGCCTAATAGTTGCCCAATAATTGCGCGCACATCGATATTCTCCTAGGAAAGCCAAAACCTCACTTTTACTTTCTTAAATATTGAGGTTTATTAACATTTTGGACTGACTGAGAGCGCTGTTGTTGTTCAATAGTGAAATGAATCCTAAAAAATACAACTTGCCTAAAGCATCGTACACACGGGTCGACGATCGTACGACCGAATGGCTCAAATCGTATGTTGGCTGTTGTATCTAGCATACTCACATGCACTACACGATCGTACGACCAAGCTGAACGTAGTGACGGGTTATGAACGTATAAAGAGAATGTTCAGCTGCATGTAATTAGCATCCGGCCATTCCTGACTTCTGAGCCTGCGTGTTTTGCACAATACAACTTGTTCTACCAACTGCTCTGTACACACGATACTACGGTCGTATGAGCGCTTGTCGTACTACCAAGTTTTCTAGTTTGCTCATACAACTCCCCTTGTACGACCATCGTACGTCGGCTGTTCTAATCGCACCTACTAACGATCGTTTTTGCAAACAACGGTCGTTCGTACGACCTGTTGTATACGATCGTTGACTCATGTGTATGAGGCTTAATAGTTGTGCATGCGGTGTACATTCTGATTTCCTATACAAAGGACGCGCCATTCAATAATACCCAGCGCCCTCTCATGTAGAGTCAATGATCGTTTTAGCAGATAAAATATCACTGTCTATGGGAAGATCTTTGTAGGGTTTGGTGACCGCTGTCTGTGTGTAACCTGAACATAGCAGAGAATCCGGGCCGCTTTCATTTCTCCTGTTTTAATGAAAGTGCTGTCAATGATGTTTCTGGTTCAAAGAATGGCAAATGTCTGTACAAATGAAAATATCAAATAAAAAGAAAATAAATATTGAAAGTATAAAATACTGCATGTAAAAATAATAAAAAAGGAGGGGGAGGAAAGAGCTAATTAGGGTTGATAAAGGTAAATTAAGGGGTTAAATAGAAATACATTTAATAAAAGCATCTTTTCAAGGTTTATTTGGCTGATCTCACATGCAAATCAAAGGTCTCCCATGTGATAAACATGACTGAATTAGTAAATAGAAGCAAACCCCACACTGATACATTGGATTCACTCAATGACAGACTGTCTGCAAGCCTCATTTTATCCAGCGGTGTCTTTATTTTTACCCACCCTGCTGTGTTATATACAGGAGATCCCGGCTGTTATCAATATATTACAATTGTACAACGATCAATCCATCAGTCATAAATCTAAACAATCTATTGAAACCAATAATGTAATCAATTTATATTGAGATGATCAACATTATTCCATGATTGAGTCCAAATCAGTCAAGAGCTTGCAAAATCCAACAATTGGCCTTTAATGGATCCAATGAGTGTAATTGCATTGAATAAACAATTGTAAGATTAAATCAATATATACAGTATATACCCCCATAAAGGTGACATGTCATAGTGTGATGTCATAGTGTGATGTCATAGTGTGATGTCATAGTGTGATCTGCTCTGGTCATTCCTATATAATAAACATACAGATTCTGGAACATTGGAGTATAAATCCTCTGTATCTCTTCATCCATCTCCCATCTATGGCCATGTTATTCCATACCTGCTGTTCCCGGTCCTCTATGACCAGTAGATGAGCTCCCATCCTGCCACACTCTTCCCGGCTCTCCTTCCATGTTCTGTATTCTCCGCCAGATGAAAAGTAATAGCAGTTCTCTCTGTGCCGCCACCAACCATCAGGACAAACAATGCATCCTATAAGAAAATAATTTAATTGGTTTAACAATCTGTATAAATCCATGTCCATAATCCTTGTAATCCAAACCCGGCTGTTTTAGACAAACAACATCAACTTAAACAGGTCTCTCCTTTCCATTGCATTTTACCTGCTTCACTTCTCATGCACGTACGCCCCCTATGGATCAATGGAGTTTTTACATTTTTGCTCTGGGCCTATTGATTGGGAAAACCACAAATCCACAACTGGTTTATCACAGAAAGGAAATGACAATCCCAAACCAATAATTTATGAACACGTCTATCCAATGTTATAACTGAACCCCAGGTGACAGCAATTATCCCTTTCACTGGTGGATTGCACTTTTATTATTTACCCTCTCCTCATTCTTAAAGAGGAAATAAACCCAGATTGGGATTACTTCCTCCATACAACCCTGTAAAGTAGAAGCATAATGGGCCAGTGTGCATCGCATAGTAGCCCATTATGTGCCACTTACCTGCAAATGAAGCCTGCGACATCCAGCAATGTCCCCTGTGCAGGCAGCGTCCATCTTCTGCCCCTTTTCCTTCTGGGGCCGCGACTCTGGCTCTGTGACTGGCCGGAGTCGCGTGACATCACTCCCCCTCGTGCGGGAGCCGCCAGTCACGGCACAGGGTCAGTGCAGAAATGGCATGGAGGCACATGATGTTGGCACATGCAGAACACTGCATATCTCCTGAACCGTGCAGGTTTGGGAGATATTCAGGGCACCTACAGGTAAGCCTTATTCTAGGCTTACCTTATTCTAGGCTTACCTGTAGGTTAAAGTGGTTGTCACAGGTTGACAAACACTTTAAGGGCCGGTTCACACTGCAGCGATGCGGGAACCCTGCAAATCCACTGTTGGTCCCCACATCGCATGTCTCCCGGCGGCAGTTCACACTGCACTATGCAAACTGCGGGGAGTGTCAATAGAAAGCTAATGACACCTCCAAACCAGTTTGCATATCGCAGTGCAAACTCACACAGGATTTGGATTGCATGGTGTGAACCACCATGCGATCCGATTCTGACCCTGTGAAAAAATAGGATCCTGTGCGAGTTTCCTCCGATTGCGATGCAAATTCAGCCACACAATCTCTATGGCTGAATTTGCATCGCACAGAGATCGCATGTGACTCACACTGCAGTGCAGTGCGAATCACATCCCATTACATAGGTATGCGTGTGGCCCACACATGCAACAAAAATGTATTAGGATAATTGAAAAGGAGTTTTTGGAATGGGGGGGACGAGGGAGAGGGGGTGGAAGAGAAAAAAAAAGAGGGGGGGTAGTCTTCTTCTTCTTCTTCTTCTTATTCTTATTGGCTGCATAAAATATAAGAGTTTAGTTTAGAGCTTGTAGGTAATTAGATAGTGGCTTGAACTTTAATTGGGAGTTGGATAAGGGCGGCTGGTTGCCTGGATATATTCATTTGTGGAGCGGAAATGAAGCCAGCATGCCCATTTCTTTGTAAATTTGGAGAGTCATGTGCTATGGCGATCAATTCTTCAATTTCCGCTATTTTATCTATTCTTTTGTACCAATCGGTAAGGGAGGGGATTTCCGGAGAGCCCCACAACGTGGGGATGCACATTTTAGCAGCATTTATTAGCATTATAGCTAAAGATTTGGGGTAAGATGCGCCAATGTTTTCTTGGTTGTGAAGGAAGTATTGGGCATGTGTAAATTCAAGAGGGCAAGTGGTGATTGATACTATTTGTTTGTTTATTGTTTTCCAGAAGCCAGTGATGCAAGGGCAATCCCACCAGATGTGTACGAGGTCACACTTCGTTAGGTGGCATCTCCAGCATTGGTCTGGGATTGAGATGTCAAATTTGTGTAAGAGCGCTTGGGTGCGGTACCAGTTATTTTGTAGTTATTTTCCTAGATAGACACATTTATGGATCCTTTAAGAATGCACCTGTGAATTTTTTCATTGGGTCTCAGATAGATCTAGGTGTAGGTCTTGGGCCTATGTGCTACATGCTTTCCCTTCGTCGGCTCTTGTGCTATGCCATAGTAGGTTATGCATAACTGAAATCATGTGTCTTTGGGGGGCTGGGCTCATGCATAAAATTTCAAATGGGGTCAGTGGAGTGGATAAATTATGAGTGCTTTGGATCGAGGGGATGAAATGACGAATTTTACATGTAGTCCCAGAATGTGACCTGAGAGTTGTTGGCCCACTGTGACATGAAATTTTCATAGGCTAGAGGTTTACCATTGTGTAGAAGATGGGTAACTCTCAGGCCAATGTTGGGTTGGTCTTTGGAACATGGATGTTTGGTCATACCTGGTGGAAAGTCAAGGTTGTTAAGGATGGGAGTAAGAGGTCCATTGATAGAGGTAATACGGAATATACTGCAGGCCTCTTTGAAACATTGGAGGGTTGGCCATATGCAAGGGTGTTTCTGTAAGCCTATTGTGTTTTGGTTACGTCTGATCCAAGGAACACTACAAATTGGTGTTTGAGAGAAAAAAAATGTCCAATTTGACCCAGTCTTTTGTCCGGGAGTTGACGTGCCAATCTATAACACATTGTAGGTGGCATGCTTTATAGTAGTGTTGAATATCAGGGAGTCAAATCCCTCCTTTAGTTTTAGGTTTGGTGAGTTGGGCAAAGCTGATTCTTGGACGTTTGTGATTCCATAAGAAGGTTCTGCAAGCTGATCTGACTGAAATGAAAAAACTATTTGGCATAACAATGGGTAATGTTTGGAGAAGATATAAGATTCGTGGGAGAATGTTCATTTTGATAATTGCTGCTCGGCCAAACCATGAAAAGTGTGATTTGTTCCAATTCTTAAAATCATTTCCTATGTTTTTAGGACAGGTATGGCATTTTTTGAATATAGATCATGGAGATGTGTTGGAAGCTGGATACCAAGGTAGGTTATTGCCTGTTTTTGCCACTTGAATGGGAAGTTTATTTTACAGGTTTGGATTTGGGTGTCTGGGAGAGATATGTTCAATGCTTGTGAATTATTATGGTTGATTTTCATGTGTGCTATTAATTGAAATAGATGGAGGTCTTTTAGAAGGTTGGGTAGCGTGATGTGTGGTTCTGTAAGGAACAACAAGACATCATCAGCAAATGCTGCCAGTTTGTAATGCTTGTCCCCTGCAGACACTCCTTGGATATTTGGGTTTTCACCGATACGTCTCAGGGTAAGTATGAACAATAAGGCCTCATACACAGGGATGTGGGTGGGCCCAACGTCAGGCAAAAATTGGCTTTTTTTCCTGCGTTTTGCATCACCGTTAATGCGCGTTAGTGAGCGTCGGGGCGTCAATAGGCGTTTTATAAAAAAAAAAAATCCTCTGCTATTTTTAAACCTAAAAATGCCGTTGTCAAAAACGCTGGTTAACACCGGTACGGCATTAGTGAGCGTTAGCAAGCGCTCTGCCGCGCCGGCGTCTAAAGCGCCAAAACGTTACAGCCTCGGGAATGCTATGGCCATGGTTTCTACTTTCAGCTCACTAACGCCGGTGTCATCTACAGCTCAAAAACGGCTACGTTTTTATGGGGCCATTGAATAACATGGAGAGCTGTAAAAAACGCTAAAAAACATGGCTGTAAAAAACGCCCGTGTGTATGAGGCCTAAAGGGGATAGAGAGCACCCTTGGTGAGTGCCGTTTTTGATGGAGAAGGGGTGACAGGAGGCCGTTCGCTCGGACCCTGGCGGTTGGGTTGGCGTATAGGGCCATTATAAGACAGATCAAACGTTTGCCAATGCCCAGGGCCCAAAGAACGACAATTAGATAGTCCCATGCCAACCTGTCAAATGCCTTCTCTGCATCTAAGGATAGAAAGAATCCAGGTTGTTTGGTTTTGGTGAGGAGGTGGTGGATAATTAGTGCTTTGAGGGTATTATCCCTAGCTTCCCTATAACTTTTAAGAAAGTCTTCAATTATGGTTTTCCTTGATCTATTATCGTTCGGGGGTTTATTTTCGGGATTGAGGTTGTAGAGCTCAGAATAGTACTGTGCAAAGTGGTTCGCAATGTCCTCATTAGCTGTTAGTATTTGTCCTGTGGGTGTGCGCAGGCCATGTATTGTTGCGCATGCTTTTTTGTTTAGTAGTGCTCTGGCAAGATATTTTCCACATTTATTACTATGCTCATAAAAAGTTTTTGTAAGAGGATACATTTTTTTCTGACCTTCCGACCCAGCTCTTCTTTTAGTTGGGTACTTGTTCCAGTTCCTTTAGGGTATGTTGGGCTCTAGTGATTTTGTGTGTTCATTCAAGGGAGTGCATTTGTTTCAGGAGTTTATCAATGTTTTCTTGGCTGATTCTTTTACGAGTAGCTGCATTTTTAGTAGGAATCCTTTGATCACTCACTTGTGGGCTTCCCACTGGGTCGGAGGGCTTGTGTCAGGTGTGTCATTAAGTTCAAAGAAATCATATATGTGTTTGCTGATGGTGTTAGAACGGGTAGGGGGTCTGTCAGCAGGGATGTGTCAAGTCTCCAGGTCTTAGTAAATTGTAGCTTTTCAGGGAGTGTTAGGGTGACGGTAATCGGGTGGTGATCCAAAAGGAATAGGGGTTCAATGCTTGCCTTGGAAAGTAGTGGTAGGCCTTTTTGCGAAAGAAAAGGGTAATCTAATATAGAGTATCAAAACAAGGAGAGAGGCGCTTCTAAGAGCAGACTGTATAACAGTTTAATGAAGTTAAAAACAATGGTATGACAACTCACAATCGGGCATCATAGTTGCACATGTGGTAAAAGTATCCCATGATGGGGGACGTCAACAGCTCGCCATCCGAAGGTATGCAAAGTAAGTCCTGGTGGAGATGTGATGTGGCGTCTGAAGCCGGCAGAGATGCCAGACCGAGGCTTGGAATGCATGGCAAAGGGTCGCGGCGGCGTGACGTCAGCACTGTGCGACGCGTTTCTGAGCGCTCGGTCCACAAGGGAGGATGTGACCGCGCTCTTTCTTCAGTCTGCTCTTAGAAGCGCCTCTCTCCTTGTTTTGTTTCTCCAGTGGCCAGCGGCTTCTCCACCAGAGTGCAGCCTCTACTTGTGGACTGATTCATAGACTTTAAACTGATTTTATTCCCCTCTGTGTTCCCCTTATGAATTTGTGGTCTGTAAGTATTATAGAGTCTGTATTGCTATGCGCCTTTTTCCTTGTATTCTAGAGTATCGGTTGTGGGGGAAGGAATAAAAGGTATAGTCCTTTACTCCGGGGTTTAGGGTACGCCAAGAGTCATGTAAGCGAAGTTCTTGTAGTTGAATTTTAATTTGGCGAAGGGCTCTGTATGGTAGAGATGAAGTACCTGTGGATGTGTCGCCATTTTCTTTTTTCAGAAGGTTTTCAGTATGTGAGAGACAGAAAATAGTCTGCTGTGCTGTGGGTGTTCCAGCTTCTCAAGCCAGAGTATGCCAGAATCACCATAGTGGTGGGGATTGGTTATGTACAACAATATCTGGACAAAAATGAAAGTATGGGGCTTGTTGGCTCTGCTCCCTGTATGAATCTCATGAATTTACCGTCAGTGTCAGGTGAATGTACGTTTTAGTAATAAGACTCAATAAGCATCATCAATAACACTGTCCATATCCCCGTGCACCCAGGAGGATGTGATTGCAAACCCTCCACTATTCGCCAGCTTGGATTAACAGCCTTCAGTCTCCAATCAGAATCCATATTAGAAGACTATCTGCAGTCCTATAAACCCTGTGATCTGTGCACACTTGTAAAGGAGAATGTTTGCCTACAACATATTGAGAAAAACGTTGTTTCTATTAAAAGACCAAAAGGAGTCCACACTGGGAGCCACCTACCAAGTCTGTATTCAGATCTGCAGATATATGAGAGATTGGAATGCACACATTTGTCAGCCAGACCTAAAATTTTGAATTATTTCTTTAAATGTACCAATTTTTCAGATGCAGGGGGAACACAAGGCTTCTAAAATACATTCCAGGTCATGGCTGCTATAACCCTTCACTTTGCCTGAAGGCCAATTTCGTCTTTGTGTCGGTGTCACGAGCCTGGTGGTGGAGTCTGTCTTGTGCAGGGAACAACCGCTCTTGCGCACCCAATTCAAGGACCCCTGGTAGAGTAGACAGAAGTCCAAGAGTGCGGGATGGCACGAGGGCTGGGTGGGCACTGGTGATGATGTGATGATCCAGGTGGTCGTGCTGGTCAGAGGGATGGTCGTGCAGGCTGGGTCAGCAACAGGCAGGCAGTGCGGTACAGATGGGTCAGGCAGAAGGATGGTAAAGTCCAAGCAAGGTTCGTTATCAGGCGGGCAGCAGAAGTACAAAGGGAGCAGACAATCGGAGGGTTGTAGATAGCCGGGGTCGGTGCAGGCAGCAGATCAGCAGGTCAGGTCAAGCCGAGTCAAACAGGAAACAGAGCAGTACAGAACAGAGGTTCAGAGCTGGGGCTCACAGGTCACAGACGCTGTAGAATGGACAGCACTTGCTGCTGGGAGCACAGGGTTTAAATAGCTCCATTTGGCGCTGTTTCCAGCGCGTGTGCGCGTACAGGAGCACGCGTGCACGGACGCGTACAAATGTGCACGGACGCGCACGCGCCACCGCGGAAACAGCCAGAAAGCATCTGAACTGATGCTTTTTCCTAACAGTAGGTCCAAGGTTTCCATTTGTGCTCCATCCCAGTTGCTCTCTACTTAATAAGATCACATGGACAGGAGCTACCGCAACTCACCAAGTTCCTCGCTGGGGTTCACACAGAGCTGCTTCTTTATTTCCACACAGAGCTGATCTATAAACAAGGAAAGCAATGGAAAAATATCACAAGTATTTTGTAGAAATCATTGTGTGACATAAATGTATCTTATAGACTACAGGCGGTCCCCTACTTACAAACATCCGACTTACAAACGACTCCTACTTACAAACGGAGGGAGACAACAGGAAGTGAGAGGAAATCTCCCCCTAGGAAGGGAAATTCACTCCTGTAAGAGTTATTATGGGAAAAAGGGGTCTCCATTGATGCTTTCTCACCAATCCTTGTTTCCACAACAACCTGAAATTTTCAAAATCCAATTATCATTGGGACACAAGGTGATATCTTCTGAACAAAAACATAGACAGCAAAACTAACATTACAGGGATGTTATCCCTTCCCTATGCTACCCAAAAAGCTTAAAAATATTTGTTTTGGCTGAAGCTACACTTAAAAAATGTCCCTGTTCCCACTTACAAACAAATTCAACTTAAGAACAAACCTACAGACCCCATCTTGTTTGTAACCCGGGGACCGCCTGTAATTGTAAAAACGATCACGTTGCCTGCCAATGAAGCTAATTGTCAAGATAAACATGAATATTATAATGGTTTCTGGTCAGTTTTTTTTATTGTTTTATAAAATATAATACTAAATACTACATTATAATATTTATAAAAAATACATACACAATATGTACATTTTTTGTTTTTCTAACTCCTAATATATGAGAAGGGATTCTCAGACCATTATGAGATACCATATTTTTCGTACCATAAGACACACCTCGGTTTTAGAGGAAGAAAACAAGAAAAAAAATATTCTGAACCAAATGATGTACTAAAATATTTACCAGTGCAGCCACATACCAGATGCATGAAATACAGCCACATACCAGATCCATGAAATACAGCCATATACCAGATCCATGAAATACAGCCATATACCAGAGTCCATGAAATACAGCATATACCAGATCCATGAAATACAGCCATACACCAGATCCATGAAATACAGCCATATACCAGATCCATGAAATACAGCCATATACCAGATCCATGAAATACAGCATATACCAGAGTCCATGAAATACAGCCATATACCAGAGTCCATGAAATGCAGCCACATACCAGATCCATGAAATACAGCCATATACCAGATCCATGATATACAGCCACATACCAGATCCATGAAATACAGCATATACCAGAGTCCATGATATACAGCCATATACCAGAGTCCATGAAATACAGCCATATACCAGAGTCCATGAAATGCAGCCATATACCAGAGTCCATGAAATACAGCCACATACCAGATCCATGAAATACAGCCACATACCAGATCCATGAAATACAGTCATATACCAGATCCATGAAATACAGCCACATACCAGATCCATGAAATACAGCCACATACCAGATCCATGAAATACAGCATATACCAGAGTCCATGAAATACAGCTATATACCAGAGTCCATGAAATGCAGCCACATACCAGATCCATGAAATACAGCCATATACCAGAGTCCATGAAATACATCCATATACCAGATCCATGAAATACAGCCATATACCAGAGTCCATGAAATACATCCATATACCAGATCCATGAAATACAGCCATATACCAGATCCATGAAATACAGCAATATACCAGAGTCCATGAAATACAGCCAT
>BLSH010197703.1:0-19642 GCA_018402905.1 Glandirana rugosa
ATGCTTGAATTTGAATGGTAATGCACCATAACCACACCTTAGCACTCATGGCGTATTAGTGAAGCATTCATAAAGTGTTAGCTGGGTGCTATGGTAGAGACAGAGGAGGTTCCTGTATCCCAGAATCAGGGCAGCCAATAAGGTAGGGGGCCAGGGCCCTTCACTTTGACAGGGGGGCGAGGCCAGCCACCTACAAGTTTCAACATAATGCAGTAGTTACAGCCAGGACTTGACCTCTGGTGTAGGCCCCTTGCATTGCCGCTCACTACTGTCAGTTATCACTTATAAACACGGAAGCCCGGCTTCTGTGTTTTGTAAGTGACGCCGATCCTCTCCCAGTGGCACATTCAACCCTCCCTGCTCTCTCTGTATAAACAACAGAGGAGGAGGAAGGGGTGGAGCAGTACAGGGTATACACATATCTCCAGCCTAGTGCCCGCAGCATCTCCAGAAGCTTGTCCCGGCAGCCTGACCTGCTACTGTAAGTTACTGTACATTTCCTTCTATGGGGAAGAGGAGCACTCTGCACTGGGCAGGGAGGAGAGAAGCGCTCGGTACTGGGGGGAGGGAGCAAACATTTGGGGGGAGAGCTCTGTACTGGAGGGGAGTTGTAAACTGACCTGTGAGATATGCACACCTGCACTTTGTAGTGCAATCCTTAACCCTGCACTCTGAATGTAACACACTCCTGATCCCTTCACTCTGAATGTAATGCACTGCTGAACACTGTACTTTGAATGTAATGCACTCCTGAACCCTGCACTCTGAAAGTAATGCACTCTGAACCCTGCACTCTGAAAGTAATGCACTCTGAACCCTGCACTCTAAATGTAATGCACACCTGAACTTTGCACTCTGAATGTAACGCACCCTGAACTCTGCACTTTGTACCTAGTGCAATCCTCAACCCTGTACTCTGAATGTAACATACTCCTGAACCCTGTACTTTGTACATAAAAAAGGGAGGTCTGAATGTGTAGGTGTGTGTCAGAAAACTGATACCGTCCTAATCCATAAATACAAAAATATAGTTTTGTGATGCCAGAGCATAACACAAATACCCCTCGCGGATTTTTGCAGGACAGACCAAGTGTTTTAAAAAGTACAAAAAAAATGTATTATACAAAAAAGTTACATATAAGTACACAGTATTCACATTCAAAAAATCTGGTTATAAATGTATAAAAAATAGCATGTGCCCAACATTAACATACTGGATACCCTGCAGTGTATACCCCTGGGTGTGGAAGCGGGGTTCACCGCTAGCTGTTCCAGACATTGACATCTGACATGTTTCGGACCTCCCAGGGTCCTTCTTCTGAAGTCTAAGTCAGTTGGGTGTTAGTTTCTATAATAATACAGAATATACAATTTATGACAATTCTATAGTATATCGCATTAACGCAGTGGTTCTCAACTCCGGTCCTCGGGACCCCCCAACAGGCCAGGTTTGCAGGATAACTGAAATCCATCCCAGGTGATATCATTGGCTGCTCAGTGATTGCAGCATTCTAGTCTGCCCCTCCCCAAGGTAATCAGGAAAACCTGGCCTGTTGGGGGGTCCTGAGGACCGGAGTTGAGAACCACTGCATTAACGGAATAGCTGTGTGCTCCAATGTTTACAGCAAGAGTTTGTACAAAAGAACATGTAGTTGTGCACATACGTTTACATACCCTGGCAGAATTTATGATTTCTTGGTCATTTTTCAGAAAATATGAAAGATAACACAAAAACATTTCTTTCACTCATGGTTAGTGCTTGGCTGAAGCCATTTATTATCAATCAATTGTGTTTACTCTTTTTAAATCATAATGACAACAGAAATATCCCAAATGACCCTGATCAATAGTTTACATACCCCAGTTCTTAATACCGTGTATTGCCCCCTTTAACATCAATGATAGCTTGAAGTCTTTTGTGGTATTTGTGGATGAGGTTCTTTATCTTCTCAGATGGTAAAGCTGCCCATTCCTCTTTGCAAAAAGCCTCCAGTTCCTGGAAATTCTTGGGCTGTCTTGCATGAACTGCATGTTTGAGATCTCCCCAGAGTGGCTCAACGATATTGAGGTCAGGAGACTGAGATGGCCACTCCAGAACCTTCACTTTATTCTGCTGTAGCCAATGACAGGTCGACTTGGCCTTGTGTTTTGGATCATTGTGATGTTGGAATGTCCAAGTACGTCCCATGCGCAGCTTCCTGGCTGATGAATGCAAATGTTCCTCATCACTCTAAATGACTTTCTGCCAGAAGGTTTGAGGCTTGTCTCTGTGCTGTTTGACGTATTGTAAGCAGGATACTTTGTGGCATTTGCGTAGTAATGGCTTTCTTCTGACGGCTCAACCATGCAGCCCATCTTTCTTCAAGTGCCTCCTTATTGTGCATCTTGAAACAGCCCCACTACATGTTTTCAGAGAGTTCTGTATTTTACCTGAAGTTATTTGTGGGTTTTTCTTTGCATCCTGAACAATTTTCCTGGCAGTTGTGGCTGAGATTTTAGTTGGTCTACCTGGCCGTGGTTTGGTTTCAACAGAACCCCTCATTTTCCACTTCTTGGTTAGAGTTTAAACACTGATGATTGGCATTCTAAGTTCCTTGGATATCTTTTTATATCCCTTTCCTGTTTTATACAGTTCAGCTACCTTTTCCCGCAGATCCTTTGACAATTCTTTTGCTTTCCCCATGACTCAGAATCCAGAAACGTCAGTGCAGCACTGAATGAAAGATGCAAGGGTCTGTCAGGAGTCCAGAAACTCATTGGCCTTTTATACACACACACACACTAATTACAAGCACACAGATCACAGGTGAGGATGGTTACCTTTAATAACCATTCAAACCCCTTTGTGTCAGCTTGTGTGCATGTTATCAGGCCAAAATCACCAGGGTATGACGCGGCGGATTGGAGCGGGACCTGGTCTTCTGTAGCTAAATGCTCTTTCAATACTGTCATTCTAGAGGCAGCATACAAAGTACTGTTGAGGTGGTATTGGGTCCCAGCACGTATTGCCCATGTCAATCTGACCTCTAGTGATTGCTGTTTCCGGGGATGTGGCCATCGTGGGGACGTTATCCATACTTGGTGGACTTGCCCACATTTATTCTCTGTTCCACCTGAATGTACGTAAAGAGGCAAAATTTGCATTACTACATTGCCCTATTCCAAGCCTGTTTGCTCGTGAGCAGAAATTGGCGACCTACCTGTTTATAGTGGCTAAAAGATCGATCGCCCAGGCATGGAAGAAATCCACAGTCCCCTTCCAGGAAGTGAAAAACCGCTTGACGGTCACGATGGTCAATGAACAAATGTCTAGTATACTCCAAAACATGCATGCCAAGTTCCTTAAGGTTTGGGAACCATGGCTGACATACGCCTTCCCTGAACTTCCCCTGACAAGTGTAGGTGAGCTCTGACTGGTTTCCCAGGTGAACCCGGGTCCCATACTCCTTCTCTTCCACCCCCCCACCCCATTTTTTCCTCCTCCCACCCCCTCTTTTTCTTTTTTCTCTTGCTTCTTCGCTTACTTTCCTTTCCTGTTCTTTCTTTTAATGGGGCTCTTAGCCTCCTGCAATTGTCTGCTGATGTCCTGGATGACCACAATGCTGAGTTACTGTAGGTTCGTCCTGGTTAACCACTTGCTTACTGGGCACTTAAACCCCCCTCCTGCCCAGACCAATTTTAGGCTTTCAGCGCTGTTGCATTATGAATGACATTGCGTGGTTGTGCAACGTTGTACCCAAACAAAATTTTTACCATTTCTCCCCATAAATAGAGCTTTCTTTTGGTGGTATTTGATCACCTCTGCGGTTTTTATTTTTTGTGCTATAAACAAACAAAAAGTACGATTTTGAAAAAAGAGCAATATTTTTTACTTTTTGCTATGATACCAATCCAAAAAAAAAACATAAAAAAAAAATGATTCATCGGGTTTGGCCTATATATATTCTTCTACATATTTTTGGTATAAAAAAAATCGCAAACGCCCTATATTGATTGGTTTGCGCAAAAGTTATCGCGTCTACAAACTATGGGAATTTATGTATGGCCTTTTTAATTATTTTATTTTTTTTACTAGTAATGGCGGTGATCTGCGATTTTTATCATGACTTTGATATTGGGGCGGACATGTCGGACATTTTTGACACATTTTTGGGACCACTGATTACTGTATAAATGTCATTGGCAGGGAAGGGGTTAACACCAAGGGGTCAGTGACGTGGTTAATTGTGTTCCCTGTATGTGTTCTAACTGCGTGGGGGCGGGGCTGGCAGGGACATAACAGATCTAACTGATCCCAGTGACAGGGATCAGTAGATCTGTCATGTCCCCCTTCACAGAACGGAGAACCGCCGTGTTTACAATGGCGGTTCCCCGTTCTGCAGCTCCGACAGGCGATCGCGGGTCACAAGCCGACATCAAGTCCGCCCAACACGCAGGCACGCCCACGCAGCGTGTGGCGGCCGTGCGCGAACGCCGCTGCCTGTGAGTGCGCGCCAGGGACGTGCACAAGGGCGGACGTCCATGGACGTCCGCCGGGAAATTCAGATTCGCGCTGTAGCCATTTTTCGGCTATAGCGCGGATCTGAACTGGTTAATTTTCTTTTGGTGGGGTTATCCCTATAATGTTTATTACATTCAAGATCGTTTAGACAGGAGGTCTATCCCCTCTGCATAAGTTGTGTTTTTTTCTTTGTCTCCTATGCGCTAGTCCCAGCCCCTGGGTGGGCAGTCTAGACGCTTTTGATATTCTTGTATGTTTCTACATTCTTTATATCATAAAAAAAAACATTGAACAAGAATTATTGTTCACTGTAATGCTATGCATACACCCACCATCTTTGACTATTGCTATTTGAATATAAATGTGATATTCATTAATATGCTGTATGATCAATATATGTCCCCTGTGTGAGTGTCTCTTATGTTGTATTTACTTGAAATTTTGAATAAAAAATTGTTGTACCAAAAAAAAAAATCACCAGGGTATGTAAACTTTTGATCAGGGTCATTTGGGTAGTTTCTGTTGTCATTATGATTTAAAAAGAGTAAACACAGTTGATTGATAATAAATGGCTTCAGTCAAACACTAACCATGAACACCACACCAGAAAAGGAGGGAGCACAGTGCACAGGTGGGGATCCCCAGCATGAGGGAAAAATTCTCCCGCTGTAAACTTCCAGCAGCACTACCAGTTCCCACAATATGATCCTATAAGGTCTGTTCCTAGAGGGGATAAACGACCAAGGAAATGTTAGGATTATGTATATACACAACTATGTATGCACAAGTACATTTAACTGCCCTACTAGTTAGATATATAGTTTAAATTATAGTGGCCGATTCTGTAAGCCTATGCAGCTGCTATATAGCAACAAGACGGACAGGGTCGGCCCTACCATGGGTCCCAGTGGGTCCATTGGACCCAGGCAGCACTTTGAGAGGGGCAGCAAATTGAACAATGGCCACCTCTCCTTCTCTTCTATTTACCCAGCAAATTGACAGCCAACATTTTTTTTCCCAGCAGTTTTGTGTGTCATGATGACAACTGCCCCCAGGCCACTCTGCCTGCCCCTATACTAACCTAGCCTGTCTATATATTACCCCAGTCTGTCTATATACTACCCCAACCTGCCCCCATACTACCCTAGCCTGTCTATATACTACCCAGAGGCGTAACTAGAGCCTTCAGGGCCCCGATGCAAGAAATTATGAAGGGCCCCCTGACGCCTGGCCAGGGCCCTTCCCTCTTCCCACTGATCCTGGGGCCCTTTACTCCTATCACGGGTCCCTTTATTACAGTACCGCAGGGACCCTGGGAACAGCGCAGAAGACAAGTAAACTGGATAGAAAAAAATGGGGGAGATTGGTTCCTCAAAATGCCACCCCCACCATCTCTCCTATCCAAGTGTACAAGGGAGGCACATGGGCCCCCTGGACCATGGGGCCCGGTTGCAATTGCAACCCCTGCAACCCCTATCGTTACGCCCCTGATACTACCCCAACCTGCCCCTATACTGCCCTAGCCTGTCCATATACTACCCCAGCCTGTCTATATACTACTCTAGTGTGCCCATTTACTACCCTAGTCTGTCCATTTACTACCCTAGCATGCCCATTTACTACCCTAGCCTGCTCCTATACTACCCTAGCCTGCTCCTATACTACCCTAGCCTGTCCATATACTACCCTAGCCCGCCCCTTGCAATTGAACATAATGGTATGTCATACAATTCTGCATATAGACAAGGTGCTGTTGTATGTAAATCTGACTTCCTGATAAATTTAATTTTAGCTTTAATTATCATGATATTAATTAATGGATGTGGGGGCCTTTTGGTGGGTGTGATTTTTTTGGGGGGGGCAGCATTTCATTCTTGGACCCGGGCAGCATAATGTCTTGGGCCAGCCCTGAAGACGGATAAAAGGAGTATAACATGGTGATAGACAGTAACATACCTTCCTATGTGTGATGGAATATCAGACAGATCTGGCCTCCAGGTGGGATGCTGGTGCTTGATGTGTCAGTTGGCAGATAAATACTCACTTGGCTGGTCATGTGTCCAATCTTCTCTGAGGGAGAATGAACACAGCTGGTTGCTGGAGGATGAATAAGCTGAGTGTGTGTAAAAACACCATCCAGCATCCATCATGGAAACCCCCGGCATCATGGTGTGCGGCGCGAGCCCACCCAGGGGTGGAGCTGCGCCCCGCATCATGGCACCACCGATGCGCGCATGGTCACTTCCCTGCACTTCATACTGGAGAGCAAACAGGAAGGGGACCGCGGGATACAAAATCCCATGACTGGGGTGCCCAGTCCAGGACCCACAAGGAAGGCGTGGGCCTGTCAAGGGCCCACGAGCGCCGGGCTGTGCATTCGGTGCTACCCCAGAAACAAACTGAAAGGAGCGACAAATGGAAACCAGACGTGCTACGCATGCACAAAGATTGCAGAATCCCAGCGCAGCCGCACATCCATCCACTCGAAACATATCAGTAGGCTCCAAATCCCAGCGCAGCCGCACATCCATCCACTCGAAACATATCAGTAGGCTCCAAATCAGCAACCCCCAGTGGTGATAAAAGAAAGTACAAGATAAAACACAATCCTGGCTGAAAAAGACATTGGTAATACAATAGTGGTTCTCTCTCATGTTGATGTTGCATTTACTCGCATGAGCCCCGCTGTGGTCCCTTGGCATCCATTCATCCTTTAAAATATTGGAGATTTTGGGCTAATATATTGGATGTAAATCTGTGTTTTCCATTTTTGTAAGTATCTTCTTATGTACAAACTCTTGCTGTAAACATTGGAGCACACAGCTATTCTGTTAATGTGACATACTATAGAATTGTCATTAATTGCATATTCTGTATTATTGTAGAAACTAACACTCAACTGGCTTAGACCTCAGAAGAAGGACCCTGGGAGGTCTTAAACATGTCAGGTGTCAATGTCTGGAACAGCTAGCGGTGAACCCCGCTTCCACGCCCAGGGGTATACACTGCAGGGTATCTAGCATGTTAATATTGGGCACATGCTATTTTTTATACATTTACCACCAGATTTTTGTATGTGTATGCTGTGTTCTTATATGTAACTTTTTTGCATAATAAAAACTTTTTGTACTTTTTAAGACACTTGGTCTGTCCTGCAAAAATCTGTGAGGGGTATTTGTGTTATGTTCTGGTATAGCGCAATCCTCAACCCTGCACCCTGAATGTAACACACTCCTTAACCCTGTACTCTGTACATAGTGCAATCCTCAACCCTGCACTCTGAAAGTAATGCACTCCTGAACCATACTCTTTGTACATAGCTCAATCCTCAAACCTGCACACTGAATGTAACACACTCCTGAACCCTTCACTCTGTACATAGTGCAATCATCAGCCTTGCACTCTGAATGTTATGCACTCCTGAATTCTGCACTCTGTATGTAGCACACGCTTGAACCCTGCACAATGTACATAGCGCAATCCTCAACCCTTCACTCTGTATGTAGCGCACCTGCACTCTGTACACTGCACATTCCTCAATCCTGCGTTCTGTGCATAGTGCATTCCTCAACCTTGTACATAGCACACGCTTCAACCCTGTACTCTGTAAGGGGCACACTCATGAATGGTGCATGCTGGGTCAGTGACATCACAAGGGGGTAGTGCCACCAGGTGATGTTGCCAGGTGGCTCCGCCCTTACCTATGTAAGTACTGTCAAACAGCAAGCCAGGCATTCAGTGGTTTGCCTTAGTTGGCAGCGAAACAATTTTTTTTTCCTCTTTTTCAGGTCCGGCGGTACAGCGAGCGTCATGATTGACGATGGATTTGCATCGGGGGACACTGTTATTTTATTTTTTAATAAAGGAATTGTCAAAAATGGTCTCTGTGTTTTTATTACGTTTTGACACTTTTTTTTGGTGGATTGGTAGGTGTACTATGTACCCCATAATCATTCACATGGGGGGGGGCGGGATTGTTATAGCGGGCTTCCAAATTCCTATAAGCCCCCTGCCCACAGACTCCTACAACCACAGCCCAGAGTTGTGGGGATGAGGCCCTTGTCCCCATCAACATGGGGACAAGCACCCGTGCCCCCATGTTGATGACGTGTGGCCTGGTATGGTTCAGGGAAGGCGCTCACTTGTCCCCACCTTTTCTGGCCTGCCAGGCTGCATGCTCGGATAAGGATCTGGTATGGATTTTTTTTTTTCATTTTCTATTGCTGGCAATGGTGTTGTATTGCCAGCAATTTGGATGTCATTTCATTCATTTTTGTTCTTTAGAAATGGCTTTTTTGCTGCAGCATGTTCTAAACATGCTACAGATGTGCCACTTTATAGGCAGACCCCATATGCACTATATGTAAAGGAATTTTTGATTTTTACTGTTGCACTTTAAGCATCATTAAAATCACTGCTCCTGTAAAAACAATCTTTTTAAAAAAACATTTTTGCATTGATACATGTCGCTCAGGGCAGGACCTGGACCTCCATACCCTTTTTATGGCCAATTGTTTGCAAATAAGCCTGCAAAATGGGGACTTTTGATTTTTAAAGTCCCATAGACTTTAACCGATTCCACACCACGCACAGTATATTTACTGCGGCAGTGTGGATGCGTCCCGCTAATCACCATAAATAAGCAGTGATTTGCAGAGTGGCCGCTTTGAGTCGCGCGCACAGCCGGCGGCGTGGAGTAGTCCGCTGGCGAGCCGCGATGAGCGGCCACAGCAAAAGAATGGGGAACCGCCGATGTAAACACGGCGGTTCCCTGCTCTGTCAGTGAGGACATAAGTGATCTACTCATCCCTGTCACTGGGATCAGTTAGATCTCTTATGCCCATAACAGTCCAGCCCCCCCCACCCACAGTTAGAACACGCCTAGGGAACACAGTTAACCCCTTCACTACACCCTGCAGGTTAACCCCTTCCCTGCCAATGACATTTATACAGTAATCAGTGGACATTTAAATTTCTGATCGCTGTATAAATGTCATTGGTCCCAAAAAAGTGTAAAATGGCCCGACATGTCCACTGCAAAATCGCAGTACCGCTAAAAATCGCAGATCACCAACATTACTAGTAAAAAATAAAAAAAAAAATAAAAACCCCAGAAATGAATTGTCATCATCCGTAAATGCGGCAACTTTTGCGCAAACCAATCAATAAATGCAAATTGCGATTTTTTTTTACCAAAAATATGAGGAAAAATATAAATTGGCCAAAACCGATGAAAAAAAATTTTTTTATATTTTTTTTTTTTGGATTTGTATTTTAGCAAAAAGCAAGAAATTTTGGGGTTTTTTTTGCAAAATTGTCACTCTTTTTTTTTGTTTATCGCGGTGATCAGAAATGACGCAGAGGGGATCAAATACCACCAAAAGAAAGCTCTATTTTTGGGAAAAAAAGGACGCAAATTTTGTTTGTGTACAACGTCGCACGACCGCGCAATTGTCAGTTAAAGTGACGCAGTGCTGAACTTTGGTATGAATTTTGGGGGGGACCCCATGCCATTTTTAAAAAATTTTGGCATGGGGTTCCTCTTAAAATCAATACCAGACCTGGATTGTGGGGGACCCCCAGGCTGTTTTTTTTTAAATAAATACATATAATGCCGTTCCAAACATACAAAACAAATGCAGAAGATTCCAAATCAATTCTGAAATTCACTGTATATCTTCGGCATTTGTTTTGTATACTAGGATTGGAATAGCATTAAAAAATTAAGAAAAAAAAGAATGCTGAAGATACAAAACATGCAGTATCTCACAAAAGTGAGTACACCCCTCACATTTTTGTAAATATTTTATTTTATGTTTTCATGTGAACACTGAAGAAATTACACTTTGCTACAATGTAAAGTAGTGGGTGTACAGTTTGTTTAACAGTGTAAATTTGCTGTCCCCTCAAAATAACTCAACACACAGCCATTAATGTCTATACCGTGGGCAACAAAAGTGAGTACACCCTTAAGTGAAAATGTCCAAATTGGGCTCAAAGTGTCAATATTTTGTGTGGCCACCATTATTTTCCAGCACTGCCTTAACCCTCTTGGGCATGGAGTTCACCAGAGCTTCACAGGTTGCCAATGGAGTCCCCTTCCACTACTCCATGACAACATCACAGAGCTGGTGGATGTTAGAAACCTTGCGCTCCTCCACCTTCCGTTTGAGGATGCCTCACAGATGCTCAATAGGGTTTGGGTCTGGAGAGATGCTTGGCCAGTCCATCACCTTTACCCTCAGCTTCTTTAGCAAGGCAGTGGTCGTCTTGGAGGTGTGTTTGGGGTTGTTAAAATTTTGGAATACTGCCCTGCGGCCCAGTCTCCAAAGGGAGGGGATCATGTTCTGCTTCAGTATGTCACAGTGCATGTTGACATTCATAGTTCCCTCAATGAACTGTAGGTCCCCAGTACCGGCAGTATTAATGCAACTCCAGACCATGACACGCCCACCACCATGCTTGTCTGTAGGCAAGACACACTTGTCTTTATACTCCTCACCTGGTTGCCGCCACACACGCTTGACACCATCTGAACCAAATAAGTTTATCTTGGTCTCATCAGACCACAAGATATGGTTCCAGTAATCCATGACCTTAGTCTGCTTATCTTCAGCAAACTGTTTGCGGGCTTTCTTGTGCATCATCTTTAGAAGAGGCTTACTTCTGGGAAGACAGCCATGCAGACCAATTTGATGCAGTGTGCAACGTATGGTCTGAGCACTGACAGGCTGACCCCTCACCCCTTCAACCTTTGCAGCAATGCTGGCAGCACTCATACGTCTATTTCCCAAAGACAACCTCTGGATATGATGCTGAGCATGTGCACTCAACATCTTTGGTCGACCATGGTGAGGTCTGTTCTGAGTGGAACCTGTCCTGTTAAACCATTGTATGGGCTTGGCCACCCTGCTGCAGCTCAGTTTCAGGGTCTTGGTAATCTTTATGTAGAGCAACAATTCTTTTTTTCAGATCCTCAGAGAGTTCTTTGCCATGA
This sequence comes from Glandirana rugosa, assembly GCA_018402905.1. Lineage (NCBI taxonomy): Eukaryota > Metazoa > Chordata > Amphibia > Anura > Ranidae > Glandirana > Glandirana rugosa. The sequence goes on from BLSH010197703.1 coordinate 11,499, forward strand.
GGTGCCATGTTGAACTTCCAGTAACCAGTATGAGAGAGTGTGAGCAATAACACCAAATTTAACACACCTGATCCCCACTTACACCTGAGACCTTGTAACACTAATGAGTCACATGACACCGGGGAGGGAAAATGGCTAATTGGGCCCAATTTGGACATTTTCACTTTGGGGTGTGCTCACTTTTGTTGCCAGCAGTTTAGACATTAATGGCTGTGCGTTGAGTTATTTTGAGGGGACAGCAAATTTACACTGTTATACAAGCTGTACAAAGTGTCATTTCTTCTGTGTTGTCACATGAAAAGATATAATAAAATATTTACCAAAATGTGAGAGGTGTACTCACTTTTGTGAGATACTGTAGGTCTGGCATGGATTTTAAGGGGAACCCCGCACCAACATTAAAAAAAAAAAATAGCTTGGGGTTCCCCCAAAATTCGATTTCAGATCATTATCCGACCATGCAGTCTGATAAGTTGCAGTTAAAGATAAGAAACGAATTTCAGGATTTGTTTTGTATCTTCGGTATTAATTTTGTATGTTTGGAATGGCATTACATTTTTTTTTAAACAGCATGGTGGTCCCCCCATTCATACCAGGCTCTTAGGTCTGATAAGGATTTTAAGAAGAACCCCGCACCAAAATTGAAAAAAAAATTTAGTAGGGTCCCCTCCAAAATCTATGCTAGATCCTTATCCAAGCATGCAGCCCAGCAGGCCAGGAAAAGGAGGGGACGAGCTAGCCCCCCCCCCCCCCCGAACCATGCCAGGCCACAAGCTATCAACATGAGGGGTGCTTTGGGGCAGGGGGCTCCCCCCAAAGCACCTTGTCTTCATGTTGATGGGGACAAGGGCCTCTTCCCCACAACCCTGTGCGGTGTTTGTGGAGGTCTGCGGGCAGAGGGCTTATCAAAATCTGGAGGTCCCTTTAACAAGGGGGACCGCAGATCCCGGCCCACCCAATATAAATGAGTATGGGGTATATTGTACCCCTACTCATTCACCAAAAAAAGTGTCAAAAATAAATAAAAACATAGAGACAGTTTTTGTCAAGTCCTTTAATAAAGAAAAAAAAAAGTCCCCAAAATAAATCCAGAGTCAATCTACATGAATCCTGCCGTCGACCCGAAAAAAATAAAAATAGAAAAAATTAAAATGAGCGGGAATCTCACTTACAGTGGATGAGCCAGAGGTTGTTAAGTACGGGGTGGCTGGCAGGCTGCCCTTCTCTACAACAACCAGCTGTTCTTCACAATGAATTGGAATTAATTTAATATTTTCAATTCTAATACTTCAAATCGATTTGAAAAATTTGAATGCATTGAAAAACGAAAAAACAAAACAAATTTTTTTACGAATGCAACAAAACAAAATTTTTAACCTAACAAATCTATCTGAAACTAAACAATTTTTTCATTCTGAACATGTCTACTGCAGAGTGCAAACCAAAGGGGTGATCTTTGATCTGCATACGATGTCAAATAATGCAACCCTATCAGTACATTTTTTAACAAAATGTATTCTTATTAAGCATATGTTAACTTATCAGTTCTAGTTAACTTCATTTTACCCCTTTCTCCTTAGATGATATTTATAAAAAAAAAAATTTTTATTTGTGTTGCATTAATAAAATTACTTTAAAAAAGCCTTAATTTTGTTTGTAAAAAAAACTAAAGAATAGAATGTAGAAATTTTATCTACAGTGACATTAACCAGTAGAAATAAAGGAAATTTAAAAAAATGTTTTTAAGCATTTTTCTCTATAAATTGGGTATAAAATAAAAGTTTTTGAGGGGGCGTGGCTAGCGGAGCTTCATGGCGGACGTGTCCTGGACAAGCTCCAACAAAGACAACATCCATCCAGAGGAATCCGCGGCTTCCAAGGCTTGGTGAGACTCTATTTTATTAACAACAGTCCACCACAACATTTAGCTGTACACCAAGACCACTCTTAAGAAATTCGGCCAAAGGATTCCAAAGAACTGAGTCATTTAATTAGTGATCAGTCAGACGCCGCCATACTAGTAGGCCTCAATAAAGCCTCCGGCGGACACCGGGCTAAATTTAGCCGCTGCCCGCGGATGGGACACGCCGATCTCGGTAAAAAGATCGCGGCAAAAAAAGAAAGGCTTTCACAGCAATAGAGCCAACACCTACTCACACATAATAACTGACCTGCAAGAAGATTTTTGTGGCCTTAAAACATCCTTTTATTGTGTAACAAACTCCCTCACTCTGTGGATACCAGACCAGTCACAGTGTCACTGGGAACAACCAACAGGCAAACCCCAATCATCTAACCTCCACAGCATCTCCATACATATCATGGAATATTAGTAGACAAGTTACTGAACATCAGTAAGAACATCAATAAGCACCTATCAGCCCCAGCATTAGTGACACATCTGACAACAAAGGCAAGACTGGAATTTATTGAATACTCACCACTGAATCCAGTGAAACACACAGACCTGATACGGGATTTGCTGGGACCACAGACTTAGACTTTACACAGAAGAAATCTCATACTCAGAAAGAAAAATCAACCAAACAAAACCAACTAAACCAGCGGACATAATACGCTACTCCACTATAATAAGTCATCTACTGAAAATACCTATTACAATAAGAATTTGACAAACCACAAAAACAAGATATACACTGATATATCAAATAACCGATGGCCTTTCAGACAAACATACCTTCTCTAACTTTGACGCCAAGGGAAATGACATCCCTCTGAACAAACAATAAGGACACCGCGTAGTTCTCTAACATAACAAGATGGGCAAATATCAAAAAACCAGCACTCAATCGAACTCACAAACAAGACAACACCGCTCACTAACAAGCTCATTAGGCCCTGACATTGCTGACATCTTTAAAAACACCCCAAAAAGCAGGAAACTGGAAGGCCCTAAGAACACGCAATCGCAAGAGTACACAGATGAGGAAGACTGTGATGATGAATCTATAGCAGCCTCTGATGGACCGGTAAGAAGTACAACAAATATGGACCACCCTTTAACATATGGTGATATGACAGAAATAACTGCTGATATTAAAAAGTAATTTTCATCAGCAATATCTGAACTCAAATCCGAAATATCAGCAATGTCTGAACAAATGTCATCAATTGAAAAAACAGGAAAACAAAGAGACAGAGCCATAAAGAGGCTTGACAGAGTTACCACCCTACACTCCCAACATCTGATCACCCTCAATAGACAAATGGAGGACCTCGACAACAAAGGAAGAAGAAAGAACATCAGAATAAGAGGAATACCAGAAGCTATAAACGCAGAAGAAATAAAACCAGTCCTTATCTCCATCTTTAATAACCTTTTGGAAAGACCTATGGACTCGACAATCGAATTTGAAAGAGCTCATAGAGCACTAAGACCTAAAGGCCCTGACACAGCCCCACCAAGAGACATCATCTGCTGCCTCAACAATTTCCCCCTAAAAGAGGATATCCTAAGAAAAGCAAGACCAAATGACCAAATCCTTTTTAACGGAGAAAACATTCAACTGTTCCAGTACCTTTCACCCATAACACTAAAAAAAAGGAGAGCGGTTAGACCAATTCTGGAAATCCTAAAAGAAAAAAAAAAAAGATGGAAATTCCCCTTCGCTGTACAGATCACGGTCGAAGGCAAACAAATCCTTTTACGCACACCAGAAGACATCCCACTCTTTTGTGATGCCATTCAAAGCGATCTAATAGACTTACCTGAGTGGTATCAGGAATTTCGTCTACCTCCACAAATACCAACAACGACACCCTCTCCTGGTTCTACACCTCAAAAACCCACATATTCAAAAGGGAAGAAACAAAAACAACAAGAAGGACAAGCATCAGGAACGCCTGCATCAAAAACGCCCAGAGTGAGAGATAACCGCTATTGAAGCAGGACAACTGTCCATAATCCCGGGAAATCTCTGAAATATACAATAAATAACACTAACATGAATCACAACCTGAAAACTGTTCTTAATCCCTGAAATAAAATAAATCACAACTCAGAATTTATCAAGAAGATATGTTAAAGACCTTCAGATACGAGTATTCAACGAAAAGGATCAACACAGAAAACTCAAAGATATACAGAAGAAGAAACAAACCAGACTCTCGAATTCAAACTCAATGTAATGTAACAACTTTTGCATTTGCAATAATACAAACACCCACAAGAGGGAAGTACCCTACAATCATAGAGTTCCTGAACACTAGGATATACCAGGATATAAACACACTTTACCAACTCCTTCTCACACCCACCTCATACAAAAAGGAGACATTAAGATGCATCTTCCATACATTTACAGAATTCAGATAACCTGTTATTAACAATATGTACTTTGGTTAATTAGATATCTGAATAATCTCTACAGACTTCTATTAATCACAACGAAGATACAAAGTGCGAAGAGAGACGATCATTAGATCATCAGAAATGGACCCATTGTAAGGTATTTCCCACACAAGAACATTTTACCCACAAACAAACCTAAGTTACTACATTTCAATTATGATCACTACCTACAAGAAAGACTCAATAGGTACTAAGTTTAAAATATAATAGTCAAGACTATTATACTCGTAGACTTGAAACTTTAAGTCCTGATGAAACATATACTTCAAGTTTAACGCATTTAATTCTTTCTTTAAATGTTTTTTGTTTGCTCGAGTCACACCTCACCTCATCCAGCGTAAGTTCACCACTGCCTGTTGCAATGATCTTGACACTTGATAAAAAAATTATTAAAATTTTAATTCCATCAACATTTGACAGCTGGAATATGTGGGACGTGGCTCTTATAGTTACATGACGCAACGCGCCATGTGAATTATATCAGATTTTGTATTGTTTAGCTGTTTAAAACAGAAAGGCTTAATAATTTACACTATTACCACAGGTAGAGAATTCCTTACACCACTATATATCCCACACTATATTCACTTTCTTCTTAAATTACTAACTCATCAACTGAATAACAACTCCAAACCTCAAACATGGAGATTAACCACTTACATAGAACCCCAATTCACCTTCAGAATAACAAAATCCCAATCTTGTTAACTGACACAAAAAGAAGCTCAAACATACATACACGAACTACTAGGTGACCTTTACATGACTCACTAATATTCAACATAATCGCAACGAGAGCCGATCCACGAAAGAAACCGCTACCTCAAACACCTAATAGAAACAAGTACAGATAACATTAATACCTAAATAACAACCACACTTCTAACCAAAACAAGTATCTTCTGACACTAGCGTTTAGTGTCAGTGATCGTACACACCGTGAAAACACCTCGGTAACAAACTCAACTCACTTCTTCATTATCTACCACCCTACACGTGATACTTTATAGATCTAACTATTGACAAATCCTATACAGAGTAAACACTTATCATGTCCTACTCACACTTAGGGAAATACCCTACTATCATTTCACACAATGTAAACGGCCTGAGCACACCAGAAAAAAGACAAAAAATCCTAAGAGAGCTAAAAAAAAACAGCCCTCAAATAGTTTTTTAACAAGAAACCCATTTTAGAGGATCACAAATACCTAATATGACAAACAACTTTTTCACCCATGCATACCACTCAACTAACCCACACGCTAAGACAAAAGGAGTATCAATCCTATTGAGCAAAAATTAAACATTTCAAACAGAAAATGTTCATATAGACCCAGATGGCAGATATGTGTTCCTAAAAGGCAACATGTCAGGTACTCCCACCACACTAGCAAATGTGTACTTCCCCAATAAATCACACATCACATTCAGGACATATCCCCCTAAATCCACATCGAGATACATCCTCAGGCAAAACTAGCATAACTTATAAAATACTAAAAAAAATCAAACTACTTTTACAATCATTAACCTTACTAGACACATGGAGACTACTAAACCACAATGAAAAAGACTACACATTCTACTTAAACCCCCACAAAAGATACGCGAGAATTGATTACTTGTTTATCTCACAAAGAGATTTACCAACACCAAAATATGCCAACATAGGCAATATCCTTTTATCAGACCACGCCCCCATTTCAATTCATCTAAGCACCAAATCACAAGACCCGAAAATCTTTAATTGGAGATTGAACCCCACATTACTAGTAGACACCGAAGTACTAGCCGACACTAATCGAGAGATAACTAACTATTTCTTAAATAATCAACCTCAGGATACCTCACCCCTAACAACATGGGAAGCACACAAATGTGTAATAAGAGGAAACTTCATTAAATGGGGTTCAAAAAAGAAAAAAGAAACCCACATCGCCAACCTATTGACAAAAATACATAACTTAGAAAACACACACAAACAAACATTGGCACTCAAAACAGAACAAAAATTGCTTGAGACAAGGAAAGAATTACAGACCCTCCTAGATAACAAGATAAAAAGATCACTATATCTCAAAAAAGCAATTTATTATGAATACGGAGATAAGAGCAGCAAATATCTAGCCAGAACGCTGAAAGATACAAAAGTCGCAACTAACATAAATAGCATACACGACCCAAAAGGAAGCGAAACATTTGATACAACCAAAATCGCAAAAATTTTCCAAAATTATTATTCAGAACTATACAACTTACCTCCACAAAACAAAACAAAAAAAATCCCAGACCAAAGAGAAAAAAATATTAATGACTTCCTTTCCAAAAGTAAACTTCCTAAAATATCACAGGTAGACTCTGAACAGTTAGAAAATGATATTACCCCAGAAGAAATTACCTTTGCAATCAAGAATCTTAAATCAGGGAAAAGTCCAGGACCAGACGGCCTGACCTCACAATACTATAAAACCTTTGAACCGCTGCTCTCCAAAACACTGAAAGACGCCCTTAATTCCCTACATAAAAATGCAAAACCTTCATCGGATTTTTTAACAGCCCAAATCACAGTTATACCCAAACCAAATAAAGACCATAAAAAATGTGCAAACTACAGGCCGATCTCACTCCTGCACCTAGATCTCAAGCTGTTGGCGGGAATTCTAGCCAACAGACTGAGACCCTTACTTCTGAAGATCATTGGTCCGGAACAAGTAGGCTTCATGCCAGGACGCGAAGCGAAAGACAATATAATTAAGTCATTAAACTTGATACATAAGATACACCAAGACAAGATAGAAGGCCTTCTCCTGTCAACTGATGCGGAGAAGGCCTTTGACAGAGTAGCATGGGACTACATGTTTGCCACCTGCAAGCACATTGGGCTTGGGAATAAAATGATGCTATGGATCCAATCATTATATGACAAACCAACAGCAAAAATAAAAATCAACAATTACCTTTCAGATACCATACATATCAAAAATGGTACAAGACAAGGATGTCCCCTTTCCCCTTATTGTTCATCATAACCCTTGAACCCTTAATAAGGACCATAAATGCCAACCCAGATATTCACGGCTTCAATACAGATAATAAAGAGTATAAACTGGCGGCATACGCAGATGACCTGCTGTTCTTTATTTCGCAACCCCATATCTCTATACCGAACCTAAATGAAATATTCCATTTATTCAAATATGTATCCAACTTTAAGATAAACAATAGCAAATCTGAAGCAATGAACTTAACACTTTCAGCAGAAGTAGAACAACTCACTATCCAAAATTGTCCATATAAATGGGAAACAAAGGCCCTCAATTACCTAGGAATCAAATTGACACCCGACATTAAAGATTTATACCAATACAACTTTCACCCAATACTAAAAAAGATAGAAAACGATCTCAAATTATGGAACACGAAACAATTTTCCTGGTTTGGTAGAGCAGCTATCTTAAAGAAGACGATTTTACCTAGGCTTCTATACCTATTCCACGCCTTACCAATTGAAATACCAAATTAATTTTTCAAAAAACTTACTAAAGCTAAAAGAAATTTCATATGGGCGTATAAAAAACCTTGTGTTCAACTAAAAATACTTACACTACCCAAAAACAAAGGAGGCTTGGGAATCCCAGACTTCAAAAAATATTACTACGCAACACACATCACTAGACTCCTTGACTGGCACTGCCATGCCTCCAACAAAGATTGGGTCCAACTTGAACTCTCAGGAAGGAAAATCCTCACTCAATACCTACCATGGTCC
>BLSH010197762.1:0-13031 GCA_018402905.1 Glandirana rugosa
GTTCCAGCTGTTGCTGTAAGGGACAGATTATTGTTCAAAAATCATCTCCTACTCCTTTAGGGCCAGGTTGCAGCTGTTGCTGTAAGGGACAGATTATTGTTCAAAAATCATCTCCTAGTTCTAAAGGGAGAGGTTCCAGCTGTTGTTGTAAGGGACAGATTATTGTTCTATAATCATCTCCTAGTTCTAAAGGGAGAGGTACCAGCTGTTGCTGTAAGGGACAGATTATTGTTCAAACATCATTGCCTACTCCTATAGGGCCAGGTTCCAGCTGTTGCTGTAGGGAACAGATTATTGTTCAAATTTCATTGCCTAATCCTATAGGGCCAGGTTCCAGCTGTTGCTGTAAGGGACAGATTATTATTCAAAAATCATCTCCTAGTTCTAAAGGGAGAGGTTCTAGCTGTTGCTATAAGGAACAGATTATTGTTCTATGATCATCTCCTAGTTCTAAAGGGAGAGGTTCCTGCTGCTCCTTTAAGGGACAGATTATTGTTCTATAATTATCTCCTAGTTCTAAAGGGAGAGGTTCCAACTGTTGCTATAAGGGACAGATTATTGTTCAAAAATCATTGCCTACTCCTATAGGGCCAGGTTCCTGCTGTTGCTGTAAGGGACAAATTATTGTTTAAAAATCATCGCCTACTCCTATAGGGCCAGGTTCCAGATGTTGCTGTAAGGGAAAGATTATTGTTCAAAAATCATTGTCTACTCCTATAGTGCCAGGTTCCAGCTGTTGCTGTAAAGGACAGATTATTGATCAAAAATCATCGCCTACTCCTATAGAGCCAGGTTCCAGCTGTTGCTGTAAGGGACAGATTATTGTTCTAAAATCATCTCCTAGTTCTAAAGGGAGAGGTTCCAGCTGTTGCTGTACGTGACAGATTATTGTTCAAATATCATCACCTACTCCTATAGGGCCAGGTTCCAGCTGTTGCTGTAAGGGACAGATTATTGTTCAAAAATCATTGCCTACTCCTACAGGGCCAGGTTCCAGCTGTTGCTGTAAGGGACAAATTATTGTTCAAAAATCATCTCCTAGTTCTAAAGGTAGAGATTCCAGCTGTTCCTGTAAGGGACAGATTATTGTTCTATCATCATCTCCTAGTTCTAAAGGGAGAGGTTCCTGCTGCTCCTGTAAGGGACAGATTATTGTTCTATAATCATCTCCTAGTTCTAAAGGGAGAGGTTCCAGTTGTTCCTGTAAGGGACAGATTATTGTTCAAAAATCATCACCTACTCCTATAGGGCCAGGTTCCTGCTGTTGCTGTAAGAGACAGATTATTGTTCAAAAATCATTGCCTACTCTTATAGGGCCAGGTTCCAGCTGTTGCTGTAAGGGACAGATTATTGTTCAAAAATCATCCCCTAGTTCTAAAGGTAGAGGTTCCAGCTGTTGCTGTAAGGGACAGATTATTGTTCAAAAATCATCGCCTACTCCAATAGGGCCAGGTTCCAGCTGTTGCTGTAAGGGACAGATTATTGTTCAAAAATCATTGCCTACTCCTATAGGGCCATGTTTCAGCTGTTGCTGTAAGGGACAGATTATTGTTCAAAAACCATCTCCTAGTTCTAAAGGTAGAGGTTCTAGCTGTTGTTGTAAGGGACAGGTTATTGTTCTATAATCATCTCCTAGTTCTAAAGGGAGAGGTTCCTGCTGCTCCTGTAAGGGACAGATTATTGTTCTATAATCATCTGCTAGTTCTAAAGGGAGAGGTTCCAGCTGTTGCTGTAAGGGACAGATTATTGTTCTATAGTCATCTCCTAGTTCTAAAGGGCCAGGTACCAGCTGTTGCTGTAAGGGACAGATTATTGTTCAAAAATCATCGCCTACTCCTATAGGGCCAGGTTCCAGCTGTTGCTGTAAGGGACAAATTATTGTTCAAAAATCATCTCCTAGTTCGAAAGGGAGAGGTTCCAGCTGTTGCTGCACGGCACAGATTATTGTTCAAAAATCAACCCCTAGTTCTAAAGGGAGAGTTTCCAGCTGCTCCTGTAAGGGACAGATTATTGTTCAAAAATCATCTCCTAGTTCTAAAGGTAGAGGTTCCAGCTGTTGCTGTAAGGGACAGGTTATTGTTCAAAAATCATCGCCTACTCCTATAGGGCCAGGTTCCAGCTGTTGCTGTAAGGGACAGATTATTGTTCAAAAATCATCGCCTACTCCTATAGGGCCATGTTCCAGCTGTTACTGAGGGACAGATTATTGTTCAAATATTATTTTCCTAGTTCTAAAGGTAGAGGTTCAAGCTGTTGCTGTAAGGGACAGGTTAATGTTCTATAATCATCTCCTAGTTCTAAAGGGAGAGGTTCCTGCTGCTCCTGTAAGGGACAGATTATTGTTCTATAATCATCTCCTAGTTCTAAAGGGAGAGGTTCCAGCTGTTGCTGTAAGGGACAGATTATTGTTCAAAAATCATCGCCTACTCCTATAGGGCCAGGTTCCAGCTGTTGCTGTAAGGGACAGATTATTGTTCAAAAATCATTGCCTACTCCTATAGGGCTAGTTTCCAGCTGTTGCTGTAAGGGACAGATTATTGTTCAAAAATCATCTCCTAGTTCTAAAGGGAGAGGTTCCAGCTGTTTCTGTAAGGGACATATTATTGTTCTATTATCATCTCCTAGTTTTAAAGGGAGAGGTTCCTGCTGCTCCTGTAAGGGACAGATTATTGTTCTATAATCATCTCCTAGTTCTAAAGGGAGAAGTTCCAGCTGTTGCTGTAAGGGACAGATTATTGTTCAAAAATCATCTCCTAGTTCTAAAGGGAGAGGTTCCTGCTGTTCGTGTGAGCCGTGCATTTCTTGCACCAAAATAAAAAGTGCATCTATTTTGGTTTTTTCAAAAAAAAAAAGAAGGTATTAATTGGTATTAATAAATACTTAAATAGGGCTACATAGTACATTTGCGGGCACAATGAGGAGAGCATCAAATAAGGGACGTGGTCATGGTGCTGATGGTGATGCTGGTGCTGCTGGTCGTGTTGGTGAAGCTCCTGTTGGAAGGAGAGGACGTGGTCGATGTGTGCCAGCTACACGCACAAGTGAAACACCTTCCTCAGGTAGCCAACAGAACCTTCACTGTTATATGGTAGGCCCGAATGCCACTCAACGATTGGTGAGGCCAGAACAAGTACAGGCAATAGTAGATTGGGTGGCTGACAATGACTCCAGTTCCTTCACATTGTCTCCCTCCCGGTCCCTTGATGAAAGCTCAGATTTGGCACCTGAACCCCATGGCCATCTATCTTTCCCCTCAGCCCTTTGTAAATTAGCCAAGCAGTCCGAGCCCCAAGTCATGCAAGAGACTCTTATGCTTTTTGATGACTCTCCTGGTGTGCTTTCTGTGGGCCATCCACATAGCGCTGCCCCAGAAGTGGAAGACATTGAGTGCACCGATGCCCAACCACTTCTGTTGCAGGATGAAGACATGGAAACACCAGAGCAGCACATCTTAGATGATGACGAAACACAGGTGCCAACTGCTGCAGCTTTCCTCAGTGTGCAGACTGACAAGGAGGGCAGTGGTGAAAGGTGGGTGAAAGATGATGGGGAGGAGGGTGATGTGGTCCTAGACCCCACATGGAATGAGGGTCATGCGAGTGACGTGTGCAGTTTGGAGGAAGAGGTAGTGGTTGCACAGAGGCACCAGCACAGTAAAAGAGGAAGCAGGTTGCAAAAGTGGAGCAAGCGTCCCCTAGACAGTAGGCCTGCTACTACCCACCGCACCCAGGGACCTAGCACACCAAAGGCAGCTCAAAGGCGTTCCCCCTTGTGGCAGTTCTTCAGACAATGTGCTGACGACAAGACACGAGTGGTTTGCAAGCTGTGCAATGATAGCCTGAGCCGGGGCATAAATGTTCTAAACCTGACCACAACCTGCATGATCAGGCATCTAAATTCAAGGCACAAGCTGCATTAGAATAATTACCTCAAAATCCAAGAAAGGTCTCGGCCTCCCCCTGCTTCCTCTTCTGCTGCTGCCTCGCCTCTTCCTCCACCTCTACCATGACAGTGTCACCTGCCACCCAGCAAACAAATGATATGACAGCAACGCCACCATGTCCGCCACCGTCCCCAAGCATTTCCACACCGTGGTCCATGGAAGCTTACAGCTCTCCATCTCCCAAACATTGGAGAGAAAGAGGAATTACCCCCCTACCCATCCACGATCCCTGGCCCTGAATGCCAGCATTTCAAAATTCCTGGCCTTTGAAATGCTGTCATTCCGTTTGGTGGACACGGACAGTTTCAAAAACCTGATGGCTGTGGCTGTCCCACAGTACGTGGTTGCCAGCCGCCACTACTTTTCCAGGCGAGCCATCCCTTCCCTGCACAAACAAGTCGGGGATAAGATCAAGTGTGCACTGCGCAACGCCATCTGTGGCAAGGTCCACATAACCACTGATACCTGGACCAGTAAGCACGGGCAGGGACGCTATATCTCGCTAACTGCACACTGGGCAAATGTAATGGTGGGAGGGCCTGAGCCGGGTAGCCATTTGGCGCATGTCCTTCCACCAATGAGGATTGCAGGGCATGTCTCTTTGCCTCCTGCCTCCTCCTACTGCGCTTCCTCCTCCTCGACCACCTACTCATCCGCTCAGCGTAACACCTTCACCACCAACATCAGCACATCCAGGGGGAAACGACAGCAGGCTGTTTTAAAACTGATATGTTTGGGGGATAAACCCCACACTGCGCAGGAGCTGTGGATGGGCATTGAACAACAGACCAATGAGTGGTTGTTGCCACTGAGCCTCAAGCCCAGCCTGGTGGTGTGCGACAATGGGCGAAATCTCGTAGCGGCTCTGGGCCTAGCCCGTTTGACGCACATCCCTTGCCTGGCACATGTGCTGAATTTGGTGGTACAGAATCTTCCAAAAAACTACCCGGATATGTCAGCTGCTGCAGAAAGTGCGGGCCGTCTGTGCGCACTTTCGGCGTTCTCACCCTGCTGCTGCTCGCCTGTCTGCGCTGCAGCAGAACTTCGGCCTTCCCGCTCACCGCCTCATATGCGACGTGCCCACAAGGTGGAACTCCACCTTGCACATGCTGGAGAGACTGTGCGAGCAGCAGCAGGCAATAGTGGAGTTTCAGCTGCATCATGCACAGGTCAGTCACTCTGCGGAACAGCACCACTTCATCACCAACGAGTGGGCCTCCATACGAGACCTGTGTAGCATATTGCGGTGTTTTGAGTACTCCACCAACATGGCCAGTGCCGATGACGCTGTTCTCAGCGTTACTATCCCACTTCTATGTCTCCTTGAAAAAACACTTTGAGCGATGGTGGAAGAGGATGTGGAGGAGGAAGAGGGGTAATTTCCACGGTAATCAGGCCAGTTATTCGCAAGTGGCTCGGAGGGTGGGTTCCTGCACCAGCATAGGCCAGGTCAAAAATATTCAAGCCAGGGGACAGTTCTGGAGGACGAGGAGGACGAGGAAGATCATGAGGAGGAAGAACCGCAGCAGGGGGGCACCCAACGCAGCTCGTGGGCATCACTGGAGCGTGGCTGGGGGGATACGGAGGACACAGATGATATACCTCCCACAGAGGACAGCTTGTCTTTGCCTCTGGGCAGCCTGGCACACATGGCCGACTACATGCTGCAGTGCCTGCGCAACGACAGCCGAGTTGCCCACATTGTAACGTGTGCCGATTACTGGGTGGCCACCCTGCTGGATCCCCGGTACAAGGACAACGTGCCATGCTTAATTCCCTCAATGGAGCGTGATCGGAAGATGCACGACTAAAAGCGCACGCTGGTAGACGCGCTGCTGAGGGCATAACCAAATTACACCGAGGGGCTCAGTGGAAGGACAAGGCGAAGGCAGAGGAGGAGGAAGAGGCCGCCAATGCAGCTGTGGCACCGCCAGCACCTCAGAAGGCAGGGTTAGCTTGGCCGAAATGTGGCATAGCTTTGTCAGCAGTCCGCCACAACAAACAGCACCACCAGCCAGGAGGCAGCATTTCAGCAACATGGTGCAAGAGTATGTGTGCACACGCCTACACGTTCTGACTGATGGGTCTGCCCCATTCAACTTCTGGGTCTCCAAATTGGCCACATGGCCTGAGCTTGCCGTTTATGCCTTGGAGGTGCTGGCCTGCCCTGCAGCCAATGTATAGTCTGAACGTGTGTTTAGCACGGCAGGGGGCGTTATCACAGACAAGCGCAGCCGCCTGTGCACAGCCAACGTGGACAAGCTAACGTTTATTAAAATGAACCAGGCATGGATCCCACAAGACTTGTCTGTACCTTGTGCAGAATAGACATTTAGACCGGACTCACACAGCCGTTCGTATACTTGTTTTTTTCAATGTGCCTCAATATTTTGGGGGCTACCCCAATTATAAACAAAAAAAACAGTGTTGGCTACCTCCTTCTACTCCACCACCACCACTTCCACCTACACTGCCACGGTCACGGCCTAGTCAACCTCTAGGCTCCTACTCCACATCCACCCCCCCTTCCCTTTTTTTTTATTTGATTTTAATTTATTTTCCCTATCCCCATTTTTCTGTAGGGCACTTGCCCTACTCTTACCCCTATTTTACTTCCTTTTGCAGCCCTCTAGCACTTGCCAGGACTTTGTTACAGCCATGTTTGTGCCGAAAAGTTCGGGTCCCCATTGACTTCAATGGGGTTCGGGATAAAGTTCAGGTCGAGTTCGGTACCGAATCCGGATATTTTCCCGAAGTTCGGCCGAACCCACGAACCCGAACATCGATCAACTCTACTGACAACACTTTCGGTTTACCCGGATGTCAACAGCACTATTTTTAAAAAATTAAAAGCATTCAAAAATATCAATTTTGGTGTTTTGAATACTTTTAAGGGCAGAGGAGGGATATGGAGTCTTATAGACCCCAGAGCTCTACATAAAGAGTACCTGTCACATGCTTATTGCTGTCACAAGGATGTTTACATTCCTTGTTAAAGCAATAAAAGTGATAAAAAAATTAAAGTAACAGCGTAACAACATAATTAATTAATTAATAAAGTAAAAAAACATCTAAAGTGTCCCCACCCCCCATGCTCACGTGTAAAGGTGAATGCATGCATTGGTCTCACACACACGCAAACAACGATTGTCCCTCACATGCCCCCCACAGATCATGGGCAGTAATTCTAGCACTATACCTCCTCTGTAAATCGAAAGTGGTAACCTGTAAAGGCTTTTTAAACATCACAAATGCATAGTAAAAGGTACATCATTTGTCGGCGTTGCATAGGCGTGCACAATTTTAAAGCGGGACACGATTGGTATCTTTTTAATCGGCGTAACCCCATCTCGGTAACCAAATTGGGTTTTGGGCAGGGGGGCTCTGCGCCCCCAACCCCAGAGCACCTTGTCCCCAGAATGTATTCTGCTACATGTCTTTGGTAAAAAAAATCCTGATAAGTGTATGATAATAGGTTTGTGTGAAAGTTATAGAGTCTACAAGCTATGCTACGTATCACTGAAAATTTATGAATCCTGATGTACTGCCAGCCTATCTCATTTCTTGAGGCCCTAAAATGTCAGAACAGTACAGATACCCCCAAATGACCCCTTTTTGTAAAGATGACAGTCCAAGGTATTTAGTAAGAGGCATAGTGAGTTTTTTGAGTATATTCTGCTACTCCTCCTGAGTATGGCGATACCACATGTGTGAGACTTTTCCACAGCTTGTTCTAGGGGCATAAATTGCACATTTAGTTTCCTGAGTACGTATCACATTTTTGAAGGCCCTGGAGCACCAGGACAATAGAAACGCCCTCAAAATGACCCCATTTTGGAAAGAAAACACCCAAATGTATATTCTACGAGGCATAATGAGTCTTTTGAACATGTCTTTTTTTTCCACAAGTTTTTGGAAAATGTGGAAAGAAAATGAAAACATTTTTTTTTTACACAAAGTTGTCAACGTAAGATATTTTTAACACACAGCATGTACATAGCAATAATTACACCCCAAAATACATTCTGCTACTCCTCCTGAGTATGGCAATGCCACATGTGTGATACTTTTACACAGCCTGGCCACATACAGAGGCCCAACATCCAAGTAGCATTGTCAAGCATTCTAAAGGCATAAATTACACATTTAATTTGCTGAGTGCCTATCACATTTTTGAATGATGTGCGCAGATGATCATGGACAGGTGTGCCAGATGATCATGGAAGGATGTGCCAAATGATCACAGGCATATGTGCGCAGATGATCATGGACAGACATGCACCAGATGATCACAAACAGATGTGCACCAGATGATCATGGACAGATTTGCATCAGATGATCACGAACAAATGTGCCAGATGATCATGGACAGATGTGCCAGATGATCATGGACAGATGTCCGCCAGATGATCACAGACAGTTGTGACAGTTGTGGCAGAGGATCATGGGCAGATGTGCACCAGATGATCATGGACAGATGTGACATGTGCCAGATGATCACGGACAGATGTGCCAGATGATCATGTCCAGATGTTCAGTGGGACACATGTTTACTGGAACAGATGTGGGACAGGTGTTTTTCACTGTGTTGGAGACACTGTTTGGGGACACTAGCTGGGTGATCAGTGTGTAAAAAGCTGGAAAAAAACGCTCATGCACACTTATCAACAGCTCGCAGCACAGATCCACTCTCCTTCTCCTCACTGACTCTGTGTGAAGAGAAGCAGAGCCGATCGCCTGGCAATGGCTCTCTGTTTATATTACATGATGGCTGTGATTGGATACAGCCATCATGTGATCAGAAGTACCAATCACAGAGCCCTCCTGCTGAGCAATGTTGCCCTGTCTCAGGGGGGCACAGGCACATCGGGATTGCGCCGCTGGGCGGGCACACAGCTGCGTGATCCCACTTCTAGTGATGTCCTCTCAGGCTGTGTTTACATCACATGATGGCTGTGATTTTACACAACCATCATGTGATCAGAAGGGCAAATCACAGAGCCCTCCTGCCGATCCAAGATGCTGCGTGTCCGAGGACATGAGCGCATCGGGATTGCACAGCTGCGCAGGCATGCAGCTGCACGATCTCGCTCCTTCTGAAGGACGTTGAGGAACATCCACTCAGGAGGACGAAAGACCCACCCGGCCGTTTATATGCAGTGGCCGGGTGGGAAACAGTTAAAGGGAACTTCCAGATTCCGATAAGCCCCCCACCCGCAGACCCCCTCAACCACCACCCAGGGTTGTTGGGAAGAGGCTCCCCAGGTTAAGGGCATGTGGCCTGGTATGGTACATGAGGAGGGGCGCTCAATTGACCCCCCCTTCCCTGGCCTGATGGGCTGCATGCTCAGATAAGGGTCCGATATGGATTTTGGAGGGTACCCCACACTGAAGGGCCTGTTATGGATTGGGGGGACCCCCACACCATTTTTTTTTTCTTTTCACTTTTTTATTTCCGGTAACTTTTTAAATTTTTTTTCATTCAGTTGTCAATTGTTGTGTCCACGGTGGAGAGCATTTGGCACAAAGCCATAGCTTGCACCTCATAAAATGCAGGGGAATAGAATTCCTCTGAGGTCTCCACTACACAAATCAGGGTCCTCAATACTTCTCTTAATAATATCCTTAAAGGAGGTTATGTCTCCTCTTCCTGACAGGGTGAGGGGGTATAAAGAACATATAGCAATACTAGCCTCTAGAAACAAAAAGTTCTGGAAGCGTCAAAATCTTTCCAAAGAATTCAAAGTGGCAGAGAAAGCTGCTTTTTTCAGACAGGCCGCATAGGGGTTGATTTACTAAAGCTGGAGAGTGCAAAAACCGGTGCAGCTGTGCATGCTAGCCAATCAGCTTCTAACCTCAGCTTGTTCAATCAAGCTTTGACAATAAAACCTTGAAGCTGATTGGTTTCTGTGTGGAGCTGAAACAAATTTTGCACTTTCAAGCTTTAGTAAATCAACTCCATAGTGTATACACATCCCATAATGATATATTATACACGCTGTATACGCATCCCATAATGATATATTATACACGCTGCACACACATCCCATAATGATATATTATACACGCTGCACACACATCCCATAATGATATATTATACACGCTGTACACACATCCCATAATGATATATTATACACGCTGCACACACATCACATATTGATATATTATGCACGCTGTATACACATCCCATAATGATATATTATACACGCTGTACACGCATCACATAATGATATATTATACACGCTGTACACACATCCCATAATGATATATTATGCACGCTGTATACACATCCCATAATGATATATTATACACGCTGTACACGCATCACATAATGATATATTATACACGCTGTACACACATCCCATAATGATATATTATACACGCTGTACACACATCACATAATGATATATTATACACGCTGTACACACATCCCATAATGATATATTATGCACGCTGTATACACATCCCATAATGATATATTATACACGCTGTACACACATCACATAATGATATATTTTACACGCTGTACACACATCCCATAATGATATATTATACATACTGTACACACATCCCATAATGATATATTATACACGCTGCACACACATCACATAATGATATATTATACACACTGTACACACATTCCATAATGATATATTATACACGCTGCACACACATCACATAATGATATATTGTACACACATCCCATAATGATATATTATACACGCTGCACACACATCCCATAATGATATATTATACACGCTGTACACACATCCCATAATGATATATTATACACGCTGTACACACATCCCATAATGGTATATTATACACGCTGCACACACATCCCATAATGATATATTATACACGCTGTACACACATCCCATAATGATGTATTATACACACTATACACACATCCCATAATGATATATTATACACACTGTACACACATGCCATAATGATATATTATACAAGCTGCACACACATCCCATAATGATATATTATACACGCTGTACACACATCCCATAATGATGTATTATACACATTATACACACATCCCATAATGATATATTATACACACTGTACACACATGCCATAATGATATATTATACACGCTGCACACACATCCCATAATGATATATTATACACGCTGTACACACATCTCATGATGATATACACTGTACTCTGCCGTAATTCACTATTAGAAATATTCCACCTGCTGTAGATTTAAAATCTTTCTAAACAGCAATCAGTGACCACCTGTGTACCATGTGAGCCGTGACCACCTGTGTACCATGTCAGCTGTGACCTCCCGTGTACCATGTCAGCCGTTACCACCTGTGTACCATGTCAGCCATGACCACCTGTGTACCATGTCAGCCGTGACCACCTGTGTACCATGTCAGCCGTGACCACTTGTGTACCATGTCAGCCGTGACCACCTGTGTACCATGTCTGCCATGACCACCTGCGTCCTACGTCAGCCGTTACCACCTGTGTACCATGTCTGCAGTGACCACCTGTATACCATGTCAGCAGTGACCACCTGTGTACCATTTCAGCCGTGACCACCTGTGTACCATGTATGCAGTGACCACCTGTGTACCATGTATGCAGTGACCGCCTGTGTACCATGTCAGCCGTGACCACCTGTGTACCATGTCAGCCGTGACCACCTGTGTACCATGTCAGCAGTGACCACCTGTGTACCATGGCAGCAGTGACCACTTGTGTACCATGTCAGCAGTGACCACCTGTGTACCATTTCAGCCGTGACCACCTGTGTACCATGTATGCAGTGACCACCTGTGTACCATGTCAGCCGTGACCGCCTGTGTACCATGTCTGCAGTGACCACCTGTGCACCATGTCAGCCATGGCAACCTGTATACCATGTCTGCAGTGACCACTTGTGTACCATGTCAGCCGTGACCACCTGTGTACCATGTCTGCATGTCACCACCTGTGTACCATGTCTGCATGTCACCACCTGTGTACCATGTCTGCATGTCACCACCTGTGTACCATATCTGCATGTCACTACCTGTGTACCGTGTCTGCATGTTAGGCTTGTGCAATTAGTTTAGTTGCGAATTTAGTTTTTACCGAATTTAGCAAAATTCGGCAATTTGGACGAATTCCGAATTTTCAATTTCTGAATTTTTCTGAATTTTAGTTTTTCCGAATCGCAGTAATTCGGGAATTCGCGGTAATTCTGCAATTACGTTAATTTGGAAATTTGCGGTAATTGCGGTAATTCAGAAATTTGCGGTAATTCGGCAATTGCTGTAATTCGGAAATTCAGCAACTGGAACAGCCGAAAATCCGAAATTCGGAAATTCAGAAATTCGGAAATCCGAAAATTGGAAAAAACTAAGAATATTTGAAATAATAACTAACTAATATAAAATGAATATCAAACAGCGCAGCAATTAAATGAGACACAAATAGCGGCTGAACACTTAAAGGAAAAAATAATCCAAAATCCTTAAACAATGTCCATATATGAATTAGTGCAGCGCTTCAGATTCTGAAAATCTTCTTTTACTGAATAGAGTCACCCCGTGAGTTTTCAGTGAGTCAGGCAACAAGACAAACTGTGCAGTGACAATAATCCTTCACCAGTCACACTATGTTCTCACCTCCCCGCATGGGCTCTTATTACAGGAGCCGAATGCGCGTAGAGCAAATCTCCTGGGATGTCTCAGATCTCAGATGTCAGATAACCTTATATGGCAACAGGAACCGCTCAAGGCTTTCTCTTCAATCCCTCAATGATTACAATCAATTGCGAGCTCCCAAATGGTGTTCCCGATATATGAAACAAATAAACATGCCACATCTAGTGCTCACTGTATAAAAGCTCAAGCTTTATTGTGACATAAAAAAGGGGGTACTCACATGTAACCAAAGATAAAAAGCGTAAGTGTGGTAATCAGTACTCCAAGGTGAAACCACGCTTGGAGACAGCGGCGACCGCGGATGACGTCACTTCCCTTTCCCGCACGCGTATCGTCCCTACCGGAACTTCGTCAGCGGATCTAGTCCTAGTTCCGGTAGGGACGATACGCGTGCGGGAAAGGGAAGTGACGTC
>BLSH010197762.1:61901-76735 GCA_018402905.1 Glandirana rugosa
GACCCGGTATTAGGTACTATAAAATAAAGACCGTCTCCTTTTGCACCGGTTTTCCTCTGCCAGAAATAAAATATCATGGATTATGGCCCAGGAGAAAATAGCGTCGTCCATTCTCGACATAACTCCTCAATTTGATAAAATTTGGGAGCCATGGTCCCGATACATGGGCATTTAATTTGCAGTTAATAGACACGTAACCATATCCCACCACCTCACCTCTTCCCTGGGGCAGCGAGACACATAACCTATCCGGACTCCTCTACCCTCCCCACTCACTCCACTCCTTCTCTTCCTTCTTCCTCTTTCTGCTTTCTCCTTTTTTCTTTTGTTTATGATGGGCAGAGGTGACTGGGATATTCCCAGTACCTCCAGCTACACTAAATGTGACCTCCCCACAAGCTTACTCCTCCTGTTGGGGACCCATGACTCGAGAAGGGTCGATTAATGGCAGTACCACTTGATTTACTCAGTGACTCATTCTCAGAGGCACCTGCGGGACGAGTTGGCCACCTGGACTCTGTCCCCCTTTAATTTGTTGCTTTTTTTCTTTTTATTTTACCCAAAATACTGGGCTAGCCTGTTTCTACAATGACAGGTGGAGAATACGTGGGGGCACCGCATACATCCTCCCCCCGGGCACAGTATGCTCCCATCAGGGGTGCCCGTTGGGGGAGTTTGCGAGACCACGCCCTCCCGCCTAAGGATGTTGGCGGGGTCCGGGGGGCCATCCTTCCCAACGGCTACCCACAGGAGGTCTGCCTTTGTTGGTTGAACTTTCATTAGAATGTTTTTCATGTTTAACGGTCCTATATACCCTTTAAGGTCTTTTCAGGTCACATTTCATGGCCTAGAAAATATATACAGATTTACATTGGTTTGCTTTTTGTTTTGGTTCTTGTGTTGGCTATACCCTTGGGCTTCTTCTCGATCTCCATTCACTCTGCAGTTCAGGGAAGCCTGAGCCGGAGGCCCCTCTAGGGGACGTGTATAGTGTCCCTTGTTCTTCCCATGGGCGAACTGCCGTGTCCAGCCAGATTGCACCAGTTGAGTATCCTGGATGCGGAGGGCGCCAGATGGGGAAGAAAATAGTAACTAATAGATCAGGTGTTGGGTTGCCTCCGGTACTATATCTTATGTTTTCTATGATCCAAAGAAATGTATCTGCTTTTGGGAAAGTGAACCTAAACTGTAACAATTATTTGGATGTCTACTCTTTGTTCACATGTAAAAGATGTCATGTTTGAAAAATTCAATAAAATTTTAAAACCAAAAAAAAGCTGTGAGGAAGAGGAATTACAATAGCTGGTCATTCCTGAGATCGAAAGTCCTGTTGGGATGGGAGAACTGGTGAATGCGGTTAATTAGAAGATCTCGGAGTACAGCTCAGGAGTCCTAATCATGAATGTCAGAGTAGAAGTCTGTGTAGGGTGTAGAGATCTCAGTTCTTCAAAAAATAGCCCATTGCGGGTGGTATGCTTGGCATAGTACACATTATATATTGAGGGCAAATGCGTGGCGTAACGTCTACTAGAGCCAGATGAACTTGGTTATGGTTATTGGTGAGTCAGGTTAAGTTTTCTATAAAGGCCTGGTGTTGTGTGATAAGGAGGCAAGTTATATAGTCCATGAGTGGAACATGTTAAGGGTTTGAGACGTTTTGGGCTTCCCGACCCACCGAGCTTGAGAGGGGAGACCTTGAGTGGGAGGGTGCAGCAATGGCAAGTAAAGAGGCATTGTCCACAGGAATTGGGGTTGGAGGAATACAAGGGTAATTTGTTGTAGGCCTAGAGGGACAGCCTGGAAAAGAGTGTACCGACCTTCAGCCTCAGCGTAGTCAGAGAGGCGAGCTGTTCAGTGTGCTGGGGAGGCTGTCGGGCTATCATTCCTCAGATCGTCTTGGGCAGCTGGTGGTTGGAATCGCTGTGCCAGTGAGCATCTGAATCCTGCTCCGCGTAGGCCTGACTCACTGATGTCCTCCATTGAGGCGGTGTGTCTTATTCCTGGTAGACGGAAGTCGCTATACCAGTCAGGCAGGTCAATCACAGGGATGTTGCGAAAGTGTTCCAGATCCTCAGTAACTCTTAGGTTTGCTGTGTGGCCTTGACTGGTTGCTGACAGGCAAAAAGGGACCTTCCAGCTCATGGATTTGGAGCGTAGAAGATCTAAAAGGGGCCTTAGCTCTTTTCTGTGCTGCAGGGTGATGGTTGAAAGATCTTGAAGAATTTAATTTCTGTGCCGCAGGACATTAGGCAACCTCTATTGCGGACTTTCCTTAAAATTTCTTTTGAGGAAAGTTTACCAGGCAGCAGACCATGTCCCTACGAGTTTCAGTATCTCTACCTTGTGGTCTGAGCGCCCTGTGCATGCGCTACACCTCTATAGGGGCATCAGGCGGCCTTTCCAGGAGATCATGGGCAATTCTGTAGGGTTCTATATTTTCAGGCATTCCTCTTACCCTTAAGTTGTGGGGTCTTCCGCAGTTATCAAGGTCTTCTAGATTAAGCGCACATAAATGAATTGCTTGGGATTCAGTGACCTGCTGCACCTGACAGAGAGAGGCATCATGGCGGGCACCCGTCTTCTCCACCTCCTCCACTCTGTCTCTGATGACATATATATCCTCCCTTAGATCTGACATGGCTGCCGACAGGGTATTCTTAATGTTGGCAGCAATCTCATGTAGCTCAATCAGGCTTGGTACTCTGGAGTCGCTGGAGCGTGAAGGAGCAGAGCTTCTTTCCACGAGCGCAGCAGGCTTCTGCTCATAGAGCGGGATCTCAGGGATGAGGCCTGCTGTGCAGACATGGCATTCCGCTGTTGCTGGGTCTGGAGTGGCTGCGGTATGGTGCCGCTGAGCGATGCTCCCTGGCTCCCTGGATCTGCTGGCAGAAGCACTGCACTGTGTCCCCTCCATTTTCTGATGGTTGGAGCCTCCATTGTTAAGAGTGCAGGACTTCAGCATATCTAAGCTCGGGACTTAGGCGGCCATCTCGGACCAGAACCAGACCACACCCAAACATTGTATCATTTATATATATATATATATATATATATTTTAGTAAGAACAAATATGGAATGATGTTTGCAGTTACTTGATTGAACACACTTGTGTTGACATGTGCTTTTATGCATATATCAGTGTGTGGTGATTGCATTCTGTGTGGTTTTGATAAAGCACTTCTATTGTGTGAAAAGCGGCAAACTATCTGTTTTTCCCCTGCCTGCCTGAAATTGTAATATCCTCCTTGGATACCTGTCTTACCTCTAGGTTTCATGGCCTCTATATATATATATATATATATATATATATATATATATATATACAGTATATATATGCACCAGCACCCTCCTCTGCAAATGTTGTGGTGGGTGCAGCTGGGGAGAAGGCCACCGGGGCACATATATAGTGTCCAGTGGCGGCCGCTCCATACAGGGAGCCCCCCTAATCCATGCGCCTGGCCCTTAATCTACATGCAGAGCACCGGACGCATGGATTCCAATGGGATTTTTATTTTTTGAAGCACATGATTAGAGCTTGAGGCTCTAATTGGCATCAGAAAAGGGTGGGCTCAGGGCGCAGTGATCTGCGCCCAGGACCCATCCAGTTGTGTGACAATAGCGAATTAATATTCACAATTGTCTTCCCCTTCTCTTCTCGGCCATTCGGGAAGTGGGAGGAGCGCGACTAGCTGAGAGGAGAAGCGATCCTTTTGGCCGGTACGGGGAGGATGTACAGGGAAATCCGTAAGATGGCCACCGCCATCTTTCTGCTCTGCACCCCCACCTAGAGCAATCTCTTTGCTCTGCATAACCACCTAGAGCAATCTCTCTGCTCTGCATAGCCACCCGGAGTGATCTCTCTGCTCTGCATCGCCGCCCGACCACGTAAGTACCACCCCCCAGGGGGGGGGATGGGTTGGCAGGTTTGTTTGACACCCCCCCGGCTGGAGCCATTAAACCTAGAGGTAGGAGCGGTATCAACCTGGCCCAAACAAACTAATTCCATTACTAAAAATGTGCCTTAGCCTCTTGGGAATCTGATATTAATGTGGTGTTATCTTTATACAAATGGACATATATTAGTAGGAACTGTCCTAAAAAATACAAAAACATCTGGCAACCACGGTTATCACTGTAAGAACGTTTTTTTTTTCCTTTCTTTGGTTGGTGTAATTTGAGAATCCCTATGTGCAGTGTTATACCTGTATCAGAAACGTGTCTATATGTCTATGGCGATTACACCACTAATTTGTGTTAAAAAAAAATGTGCCTGCTGTCAGCGCTGTATAAACTTTATGGAGCATCAACTACATACAGTACACAGCGCTGTGTTCCAGCAGCAGAACGGGCACTTCCCATCTAGTTCCTGGATCAGCTGCTCAGTCATTCACAGGATGCCTTGTATTTTATCAATTAATACAATGCTTCCTCTGATTGGCTGAGGCGAAGAGGTGGATGACATCACAATCTTCACCTCAGCAAATCAGAGGAAGCAGTGTATATATTTATAAAAGGCTAGGCATCCTGTGAATGGCTGAGCAGTTGTTTAAGGAACAGGACGGGGTGCCCCCATGCCGCTGTCTGAACATAGCTTTGTATACTGTATTTAGTTGTTGCTACATACAATTTATACAGTGCTGTCAGCGCCCGCATTTCTTAGAAGACTAAAAACCCAGGTGTACTCCCGTCAGACTATATGCAGAGCCCTCTTTCCCAACATGCCCCAATCTGGCAGGGGCAGGGATTGCTCTAGCTCACTCCATGGTAACACTCCACTCACTACTCTGGAGACCTCTACAAATTAACCAGGCATCTACACTGCCTACTATTACAAGATTTCCTGACCCTATGTCAATACCTAGTAGTCAATTTGGGGGACTAAACCAAGCATTCCTGTGCCCCTACCCTACATGCGGATTATTTTTACTGGAAATGAAAGACATCTGGGATGGCCCCTGCATTATCCAAAATTTGGATTTCTTTATTTTAGGTTTTCTTCATGTATAGACTGATAGTTCAGAAGATATTTGCCATGGGCTTAACTTTAGTTTAAACATGCTTGACATTCACAAACCACCTCTTATTATATTATATTCATACACATGAAATGAAACCAACACCCTCAATATTATGTGGCATTAAGGAAGAAATGAAATGTTTAGCAGCATCTCTGGTGTGACTAGTTATATCATGAACCAACAATGTCAATAAAAGTCAATGACCAGAATAGATTTGCAACAAAGGGAGTTTAATGTGCTTTTATTAATGATCACCAGTGGAATAATTATATGTAACAGCTGTGTACAGTTCTTAACTCATCAATCACATTTATTATAATGATACAGTAATACCTCGTTCCACAACCACTGCTGGTGTATGCAGTACTGTATGTGGCCAGAAGTGCGGGGCGCTGGTGTATGCAGTACTGTATGTGGCCAGAAGTGCGGGGCGCTGGTGTATGCAGTACTCTATGTGGCCAGAGGTGCTGGGGCGCTGGTGA
Source organism: Glandirana rugosa (assembly GCA_018402905.1). Classification (NCBI taxonomy): domain Eukaryota; kingdom Metazoa; phylum Chordata; class Amphibia; order Anura; family Ranidae; genus Glandirana; species Glandirana rugosa. The sequence continues at coordinate 67,402 of BLSH010197762.1, forward strand.
CGCTCGGAGACACTCGGGAACTGTTGACACTATTGGGTGCTCCGACGCACGTTATGCCCGACCCACTCAGCTGGGAGTGTCTTTGAGCGTCTCTGAGTTCTCCATGAAGCAATGGGAGCCACCAGTGCCCCCACACCTCTGCCCACATACGGTAATACATACACCCGAGGCTTGAATCCTACTTGTCTTGTGAGACAACGCTCGCAAATCAAGTCAGGATTTAAAAAAAAAATAGCTTGTATTGGGAAACGCTTGTATACTGCGTTACTCGTAATCTGAGGTATTACTGTATTAGGAAAAGGAAATGTGTTTTCCTATAGAGGAGGTATACTGAACTATATGGATGTGTTATTGTTGTTCTTTGGCTTCTGAATAAAGATCATGAAAAAAAATCCATTGCTATCTGTGCTTTGTTAGGAAAATAACATTTTCTTTTTCAAGATTTCAAGCTTCTCTTGTGCAGGGATTCTTAACCGGGGAGTATGGAAACCAAATGATGTGGGTATAAGACTGGATCTCTAAACAGCTAATAAAAAAATAACTACCACCTTTGGATGAATAATTCACAGATTTTAACCACTTCAGCCCCGGAAGGATTTCCCAGTTTAGGACCAGAGCACTTTTTGTGATTCGGCACTGCATAGCTTTAACTGACAATTGCGCAGTCATGCGATGTTGTACCCACACGTAATTCACGTCCTTTTTTTCCCCACAAATAGAGCTTTCTTTTGGGGGTATTTGATCATCTCTGTGTCATTTCTGATTACCACTATAAACAAAAGAAGAGCGACAATTTTGCAAAAAAAAACAATATTTCTTACTTTTTGCTAAAATACAAATCCAAAAAAAAAAAATATATATATATATAAACATTTTTTTTTTCATCAGTTTTGGCAGATTTATATTCTTCCTCATATTTTTTGTAAAAAAATTGCAATCAGCGTTTATTGATTGGTTTGCGCAAAAGTTGCCGCGTTTATGAATGATGAGAATTAATTTATGGGTAGAGTTGAGCGGACACCTGGATGTTCGGGTTCGGCGAGTCCGGCCGAACTTCGCGAAAAATTTCGGGTTCGGTACCGAACTTGACCTGAACGTTACCCCGGACCCCGAAACCCATTGAAGTCAATGGGGACCCGAACTTTTCGGCACAAAAATGGCTGTAAAAAAGTCCTTGCAAGTGCTAGAGGGCAGCAAAAGGAAGTAAAATGGGGGTAAGAGTAGGACAAGTGCCCTACAAAAAATGGGGATAGGGAAAATAGCTTAAAATCAAATAAAAAAAATAAAAATGGGAAGGGGGGGTGGATGTGGAGTAGGAGCCTAGAGGTTGACTAGGCCATGACCGTGGCAGTGTAGGTGGAAGTGGCGGTGGTGGAGGAGGAGGTAGCCAACACTTTTTGTTGTTTGTTTGTTTTTTTTTTTCTAATTGGGGTAGCCCCCAAAATATTGAGGCATATTCAAAATAACAAGTATACCAATGGCTGTGTGAGGCCGGTCTAAATGTCCATTCTGCACAAGGTACAGACAAGTCTTGTGGGATCCATGCCTGATTCATTTTAATAAACGTTAGCTTGTCCACATTGGCTGTAGACAGGCGGCTGTGCTTGTCTGTGATAACGCCCCCTGCCGTGCTAAACACACGTTCAGACAATACACTGGCTGCAGGGCAGGCCAGCATCTCCAAGGCATAAAGGGCAAGCTCAGGCCATGTGCCCAATTTGGAGACCCAGAAGTTGAATGGGGCAGACCCATCAGTCAGTACGTGTAGGCGTGTGCACACATACTGTTCCACCATGTTGCTGAAATGCTGCCTCCTGCTAAGACCTTGCCTATCAGCTGGTGGTGCTGTTTGTTGTGGCGGGCTGCTGACAAAGCTTTGCCACATTTCGGCCATGCTAACCCTGCCTTCTGAGGTGCTGGCGGTGCCACAGCTGCGTTGGCGGCCTCTTCCTCCTCCTCCTCCGCCTTCGCCTTGTGCTTCCACTGAGCCCCCGGTGTCATTTGGGAATGCCCTCGGCAGCGCGTCTACCAGTGTGCGCTTGTAGTCGCGCATCTTTCTCTCACGCTCCAGAGAGGGAATTGGGGACTGCACATTGTCCTTGTAACTGGGATCCAGCAGGGTGGCCACCCAGTAATCAGAACAAGTTACAATGTGGGCAACTCAGCTGTCGTTGCGCAGGCACTGCAGCATGTAGTCGGCCATGTGTGCCAGGCTGCCCAGGGGGAAAGACAAGCTGTCCTTTGTGGGAGGTGTATCATCTGTGTCCTCTGTATCCCCCCAGCCACACTCCAGTGATGCCCACGAGTTGCGTTGGGTGCCACCCTGCTGCGGTTCCTCCTCCTCATGATCTTCCTCGTCGTCCTCATCCTCCAGAACTGTGCCCTGGATTTAATATTTTTTACCTGGCCTATGCTGGTGCAGGACCTCACTCTCCGAGCCACTTGTGAATGACTGGCCTGATAACCGTGGAAATTACCCCTCTTCTTCCTCCTCCTCCTCATCCTCATGTGCCACATCCTCTTCCATCATTGCCCGAAGTGTTTTTTCAAGGAGACATAGAAGTGGGATAGTAACATTGAGAACAGCATCATCGGCACTGGCCATGTTGGTGGAGTACTGGAAACACCGCAATACGGTACACAGGTCTCGCACGGAGGCCCACTTGTTGGTGGTGAAGTGGTGCTGTTCCGCAGAGCGACTGACCCGTGTGTGCTGCAGCTGAAACTCCACTATTGCCTGCTGCTGCTCGCACAGTCTCTCCAGCAGGTGCAAGGTGAAGTTCCACCTTGTGGGCACGTCGCATAGGAGGTGTTGAGCGGGAAGGCTGAAGTTCCGCTGCAGCGCAGACAGGCGAGCAGCAGCAGGGTGAGAACGCTGAAAGTGCGCACAGATGGCCTGCACTTTCTTCAGCAGCTCTGACATATCCGGGTAGTTTTTTAGAAAATTCTGTACCACCAAATTCAGCACATGCGCCAGGCAAGGTATGTGCATCAAACCGGCTAGGCCCAGAGCTGCTACGAGATTTCGCCCATTGTCGCACACCACCAGGCCGGGCTTGAGGCTCAGTGGCAACAACCACTCATCCGTCTGTTGTTCGATGCCCGTCCACAGCTCCTGCGCAGTGTGGGGTTTATCCCCCAAACATATCAGTTTTAAAACAGCCTGCTGCCTTTTCCCCCTGGATGTGCTGAAGTTGGTGGTGAAGGTGTTACGCTGAGCGGATGAGGAGGTGGTAGAGGAGGAGGAAGCGCAGTAGGAGGAGGAGGCAACAGGAGGCAAAGAGAAATGCCCTGCAATCCTCGGTGGCGGAAGGACATGCGCCAAATGGCTAGCCACCTCAGGCCCACCCGCCACTACATTTGCCCAGTCTGCAGTTAGCGAGATATAGCATCCCTGCCCGTGCTTACTGGTCCATGTATCATTGGTTATGTGGACCTTGCCACAGATGGTGTTGCGCAGTGCACACTTGATCTTGTCCCCGACTTGTTTGTGCAGGGAAGGGATGGCTCGCCTGGAAAAGTAGTGGCGGCTGGGAACCACATACTGTGGGACAGCCACCGCCATCAGGTTTTCAAAACTGTCCGCGTCCACCAGACGGAGTGACAGCATTTCAAAGGCCAGGAATTTGGAAGTGCTGGCATTCAGGGCCAGGGATCGCGGGTGGGTAGGGGTGGTACTTCCTCTTTCTCTCCAGTGTTTGGGAGATGGAGAGCTATAAGCTTCCATGGGACCGTGTGGAAATGCTTGGGGACGGTGGCGGACATGGTGGCGTTGCTGTCACATGCTCCGTTTGATGGGTGGCAGATGACACTGGCACTGTAGAGGTGGAGGAAGAGGCAGAGGCAGCAGCAGAAGAGCAAGCAGGAGGAGGCCGAGACCTTTTTTGGATTTTGAGGTAATTATTCCTATGCAGCTTGTGCCTTGAATTTAGATGCCTGATCATGCAGGTTGTACTCAGGTTTAGAACATTTAGGCCTCGCCTCAGGCTATCATTGCACAGCATGCAAATCACTCGTGTCTTGTCGTCAGCACATTGTCTGAAGAACTGCCACGCGGGGGAACGCCTTTGAGCTGCCTTTGGTGTGCTAGGTCCCTGGGTGCGGTGGGTAGTAGCAGGCCTACTGTCTAGGGGATGCTCCCTCCGCTTTTGCAACCTGCTTCCTCTTTTGCTGTGCTGGTGCCTCGGTGCGACCACCACCTCTTCCTCCAAACTGCACATGTCACTCGCATGACCCTCAAAGATATGTGGGGTCTAGGACCTCATCATCTTCCACCCACCCTTCACCACTGCCCTCCTTGTCAGTCTGCACACTGAGGAAAGCTGCAGCAGTTGGCACCTGTGTTTCGTCATCATCAGAGACGTGCTGCGCTGGTGTTTCCATGTCCTCATCCTGCAACAGAAGTGGTTGGGCATCGGTGCACTTAATGTCTTCCACTTCTGGGGCAGGACTCTGTGGATGGCCCAAGGAAAGCACACCAGGAGAGTCATCAAAAAGCATAAATGTCTGTTGCATGACTTGGGGCTCAGACTGCTTGGCTACTTTACAAGGGGCTGAGGTGAAAGACAGATGGCCATGGGGTTCAGGTGTCAACTCTGAGCTTTCATGAAGGGACCGGGAGGGAGACAATCTGAAGGAACTGGAGGCATTGTCAGCCACCCAATCTACTATCGCCTGTACTTCTTCTGGCCTCACCATTCATTGAGCGGCATTCGGGCCTACCATATAACGCTGAAGGTTCTGTCGGCTACCTGAGGAAGGTGTTTCACCAACACCAGCAGCACCACGACCACGTCCCTTATTTGACGCTCTCCTCATTCTGCCCTCAAATGTACTATGTAGCACTATTTAAGTATTTATTAATACAAAAAAAAATTAATAATAAATTCTTATTCTTCTACGGGAGCAGCAGGAACCTCTCCCTATAGAGCTAGGAGATGATTTTTGAACAACAATCTGTCCCTTACAGCACCAGCAGGAACATCTCCCTTTAGAACTAGGAGATGATTTTAGAACAATAATCTGTCCCTTACAGCACCAGCAGGAACCTGGCCCTATAGGAGTAGGCGATGATTTTAGAACAATAATCTGTCCCTTACAGCAACAGCAGGAACCTGTCCCTATAGGAGTAGGCAATGATTTTAGAACAATAATCTGTCCCTTACAGCAACAGCAGGAACCTGACCCTATAGAACTAGGAGATGATTTTAGAACAACAATCTGGCCCTCAAAGCAGTAGACTCTACCTAGTCCAGAATCAGATCGTTCTGTAATGCAGGATGAGATCTGCAATCTTTCCCCCAAAGCAGTAGACTCTACCTAGTCCAGAATCAGATTGTTCTGTAATGCAGGATGAGATCTGCGATCTGTCCCTCAAAGCAGTAGTAGTAGTAATCTCTACCTAGTCCAGAATCAGATCGTTCTGTAATGCAGGATGAGATGTTATTAATATCTGCAATCTGTCGCTCACAGCGCCGGCAGCATCCTCTCCTTAGACTAACCTGAGAGCATGTGACATGCAGCACTACGTGACTCCAGCTTATATGGAGGCTGGGTCACATGATGCACTGGCCAATCACAGCCATGCCATTAGTAGGCATGGCTGTGATGGCTTCTAAGGGCAAACCAGTGAAACGCTTATTGATTGGCTGCCCTACAGCTATTCAACATGCGTGATCAAATACCCGAACCTAGAACCCAAACTTTTTTTCAAATGTCCGGGTTCGGGTCCGGGTCACGGACACCCCAAAGTTCAGTACGGACCCGAACTTTACAGTTCTAGTTCGCTCAACTCTATATATGGGGTTTTTATTTTTTTTTATATTTTAGTAGTAATGGTGGTGATCTGCGATTTTTATTGGGACTGCGATATTGCAGCAGACAAGTCGGACCGTTTTGACACTTTTTTGGGACCATAGACATTTATACAGCGATCAGTGCTATGTAAATGCCATTGGCAGTGAAGGCGTTAACCTGCAGGGGGCACTCTAAGGAGTTAACTGTGTTCCCTCAGTGTGTTCTAACTGTATGGGGGCTGGGCTGGCAGGGGGAGGGGAGTGATCATGGCTCCCATATACAGAGAGCCTGTGATCACATCCCTTCCCCCTCTGTCAGAATGGAGATCCATGTTTACATACAAGGACCCCCCTTCTGTCGCTCCGGGGGGTGATCGCCGTACTCACTCCCTGGCCCCCCCCCCCCCGGAACACAGTGAGCGCGAGATCGCACCTCCGGCGGTGCGCACGCTCACAATGCTCATTCTCGCGGCCAACATCATGTGACGGCATTTCACGATAACAAGCTAAGTTGCCGCCATGAAGCCACGGGCGGTCGGCAACTGGTTAATGACCTTAACCTGTGCAGCACCATCTACCTAGGTAGGTGCTTTAGATAGGGTTTTTTTGTCAGGAGAGGTAAAATTTAGTCAGGCCTGACTTTGTGCAAACCTGATTGTTGTTATTATGGGCAGGGGTGTAGTCCAGGGAGGTAGGTTGACTGTGGGTAGCGACACCTCTGGGAAAGTTCCTCCCTCTGAAGTCTAGAAAATTCTAGAAAGAAGGGGTGAATCCAGAGGTGTGGTAATCTGGGCTTTTTGGGAAACTCTGACCAATCCCCAGTCTGGACTGGCAGGGGCAGGCCTTCCCAAATAGTCTGGCTCAGCCCTGGGAAGGAGGAGAAGTTGGTATGGGGAAGCTGAAGATGGAGTAGTGTGGAGGATGTCGTGGTCAGGGGAGTTCCCAGTCGGGGGTGACTCTGGGCCTGGAGAGCTCGGGTGCAGCCAGAAGGTGCGAGATTCTGGTGGCAGGCACAAGGGTGAGCGAAAGAGACAGCAAGAGAGAACACTACCTGGGATAGATCTTCAGGGAGGAACTTCAAGAGTTGGTGGGTAACATAACCCTGGTGAACTGTTGAGGCAGGCTGGAGCTGATTGGAGTGAGAGGGACAATCTGGGAAGGATGCAAGATATAGTGGGGAACCTCTATGTTGCTGTGGCAGTGAGACAGTCTGGTGCAGGTGAAAGAGCTGGTGGGGCCTGGGAAAAGATGGGCTGGGAGCAGGAGTCCATCCAACTTCTAGCTAACACAACAATTTGCTACACTGGGGATTAGCACCCCCTACCTGTAATTAGTGGTCCAGAGACCGAGCTAAAACTATGGCTGGTCTCAGTTTGTTCTAACTAGGTGCAGGCCTAGTAAATATCCCTCTTGGCCGGAAACTTAAGGACTGTGCAGAAGTGAGAAGGAGTGGCAAGTGGAAGATGTATATATGTTGGAGTATATAGAGGTCCCGGTTTTGAGTTGTAGAGATTCTTGGGCATCTCATCAACCCTACCCTATCCAAGTTTAACCCCTAATAAAACAACAAAACAAAACTCTAGCCTGTTCAGTGACTCCGAGTGTGTAGGTATAGGTGATTGAGGGCAGTGTAATCAGGTGGACCACAACTTCCAGCCACTCCCAAGGGAGACACTGGCTACACCTGGAATCTGTTTGTCATGAAACCTTTCCCATTTACTATATTATAAGTGTCAGCATTCCAACACAAGATGTTTTTTATACATTTTCAAGAAAACTTCACTGAGTAACAAATGCAAAAGAACAAAACTTAAAACTATGTGGTTAATTTCTAGTCTCATTTAACCCTTGCACCGTTAGAGCCATTTTTTGCTTTTTTTTGCACATACTGTATGTTTAAAAAATGTAGGCATGAAGGCTACATGTTTCTATCAAAAAAAAAAAAAAAAAAAGGGCAGACTCGATGCACTACTCTTTTTCTGCCGTCACTTTTCTATGTTTCTACATAAAACCCCCCAAAACATTATATATTTTCTGAAAGCAGACACTAGAGAGTAAAATATTGGTAGTTCCAATTTTTTATGTCACACAATATTTGTACAACAGTTTATGAAATTCACATTTCAGTAAAAAAATACTCTAAAGTTAAAGCGATTGTAAATGTTGTTTTAATAACAATCAGGTTTATACTTACCTGCTCTGTGCAATGGAAATGCACAGAATGGCCCTGACCCACCTCTTCTCAGGTCTCTTGCCGGTGCTCCTGGCTCCTCCTCTCCAGTGAGTGCCCTCATAGAAAGTGGCATTCTTGCAGGCTTGCTCCCAACCCTCACAGTATGCGTCTATAAACACAGACAACGGGACTCAGCCCTGCCTCTTGCTCCCTCGCCACTGACTTTGATTGACAGCAGCAGGAGCCAACGGCTTTCACTGCCTCAGCAAAGGCGGTGTCAAATAACAGCTCGCAGAAGAACTGGCACATCTGCTAAAGCCCAATGGAATCGCAGATTGGCACATAGTAATTCGAAAATGCAAATGTGCATGCGCGTACGGGTGCAGACTGCTGCAGAGATCAATGTGCAACTGCGCACACATGTGCTCCAAGGCACGTACAATGAATGACAGATTCTGGCACCTGGTGGCCTATTTAAAGCCAGCAGCATGAACCACTAGTTGCTGGAAGATCTTCAGCTCCCCGTGTGTTCCTGAGTTCCTGTTATTATTGGATATCCTGTTACTGACCAGGCCTGCCTTTGACCTGTCTTGTCTCCATTCCTGGCTTTGACCCTCGACTTGTTCCATTGACTCCGCTCCTGTCTGCTGACTCATGTATGGCCTCTGGCTTGCTCTTCTGAACTCCGCTGCTGCCAGATTACCAGTGTATGACCCTGGCTTGCTCCTGACATTGCTTACTGCCTTACCCCTGACTGATATTCCATAAATGTCTACTGGCTTGGCTCCAGCCCCTGCTCCTGGCTCTTCCTTCTGCCAAGTCTCATCTGGTGCTTCTGAGGGACCCCTGCCCAGCAGAGCATCCTGCTCATCCAGCCACCATCCAGCAGACATCTCATCACTCAGCTTGTCACAGCTGTCAACCTCTGCTTCTTTGGGCATAGCACTCCCTGTCACCACCTTCAGGAGTGCCCTGGACTGTGTGTAAAACCCATCACTGCCACAGGTGTAATACCTGTCATATGTAAGTCGCAGTATAAGGGTCAATGATTGCAAGGAATGTAATAAAAATGCAAAAGAGAAAATAAGGCAGCTAAAATAGATTACAAGATATGTGTTGTTACAAAAAGCTATAAAAACCTGAAAAAAAATCTACAAATAGATCAACAGTAAAAAGGTAAGGAAAGAACACATACTGTAGGTCTCATGAAGGATGAATATGAGCAAAATTTCATCACAAATCACAGGAATAAGGCTAATGTGTTAAATACATTTTTATCTTCTGCTTATATACACAAAAAGATAGATTTTAATGATTGATATAGTAATACTAATACCAATGTAAATGAAGCAACCTTGTGGTTGTC